>CM057459.1:1207540000-1208035000 GCA_016271365.2 Neoceratodus forsteri
ATCTTGAGCATGCTAGTGTCTTGTAGTTAATTTATGTACTTCTCTTAATTAATGTATACTCACTAGTGTTAAAACCTTTCTACAACTGTCATCATGCACCTTCAGCATTTATATTGACTAATGGCACAGTACCAGTTGTGGTGTGGTGTGGGCATCGGTAAGGCCATGCAACTACTAAGTGTGGTACTTTGTGCAGCTGCAATCAGGGATGTACGCGTTTGGTGTACATGGCCTCAGTTTGCTGTTGATCTCCACTTAGCATGCAGTACCTGGTCAGGTGGGTGGGGATGTCTCGTAGTACATTTAGACAATTGTTTGTTATTTCTGTCACCTGCTGCTGGATGTCTGTCATTGGTTGTGTTGACTTGGTCCTCCCCCATACTTGAATGTGTGTGTGTGTCTGTGTGTGTGTGGTGCTGGGGTGAGTGGAGTTAGGTTTTCAACCTAACAGCTAATTCCTCACTTTTGTTGCCGTGGAACAACCCTAACTAATGCATTAAATGGAGTTTTTTGCCTCTAATATATATATATATATATATATATATAGTATATAAATATACACTCATTGTCCTCGCTCTCCTAGCTGCATACAGTCAGGATCACCTCACCTCAACAGTCACACCTGGATGCCTGAACTTCTATTCCACTGCCTCATATGTGTCTATGCTCATCCTTCTAGCCGAAGCCGCAACCCTTCTGGAACTGGACCTCCTCCTGCTCGAAGTCTCCATTCTTCCTTGTCTGCAGCCTACCCTCAATCCTCCTCACTCTAACTTACTTGATCTACAGCCTGAGTTTGCATCACTGTTTATACTTTCTGCATCCTCTACCTGATACAGGTCACCACTTCCCTTTGGGAATGGGATCATCACACTCCGGCTGCCTCCCACCTTCATCTCTGCCTGTAGACATTGACTGCACATCATCTCAGTGACATCATGGACTCATAGTCTGTCTCTGAATCCACTGGGTTATTGTAGCCTCTGTCTCTTGCCCAGTTGCCATTCCCCACCTAAGGAAGACCTCTGTATTTAGTTTGCCTCCATCCTCCTTCCTCTGTAGAGTGATATCAAAACCTGGTCTCTACCCATTTACCTTGCCTGGAAGCTCATTTCTACAATCAATCATTTTGATCTTACCTGCTCACCAATCGACTGTCGCTTCCTGCTCCCTCTTGGACATGAGCATCTCCTAATTGCACCTTCACCCTTAACAATTTTCTGGAGCGTCCTGCCCTTTATCTCACCTCAAGATCTGAATCTTGCCAGCTAGTCTGGCATTTATCTCTATCTGGTTTGCCTGCCTCTGGGACTTCTTTGCTGTGAGTCACCCCTTCCAGTCTACATATGAGTTCATTCACAGGATGTGGGAACTCCAACCTTCTGTGGTCCAGTACTTTCCATCCCTTCCATTCGTCAATGCAGCTGTCATCATCTATAGGATTGCAGTTCCTCAACCACTTGCTTTTCATGCATAGCTTCACCCATTATCCTTCAATGGATCATCTCCTAGTGAATCTCTTCTGCCTTCTACTGGCCCAGCACCTTCCCAGTTCAGTCCTCCAGACCATCAGGATTCACTCTGAACTTTTCTTTTATCTTCTGATAGCAGCTTTTTCATCTCACCCTTGCTGGCTCCAGCCTCCGTCCTGTTGTTGTCACTCCTTTGGGCATTCTATCTTATCTGGCCAGTATTCCTATCTAGTCCACTACTACTCCTGCTTATCCATCTCATACTCCTACTATGGCCATTCTAACAGCTCCCATCTGCTATTTGATGGATCACTGTACATTCCACTTGAGAAAACTACTTTTAACTCTCATCTCCCGGATAACATACCTCATAAACTCTGAAGTCATCATAGAATTTTCCATTCTTCCCAATCAGCTCCTCGCAATCATTCTGGAACCTCATTTGACTGGACACTAGAATAATTCCTATTTCTCTCTACTGGATACTCCCTATGAACCATGTCTATTTAGTCACCATGAACTTCCTTATCTACCATGCATCACTAGCTACATTTCTACATGGAAAGGACTTAACTTATTCCATTGTGTATCATTTTTCACTGCTACGGATACCAGGAATTGCAAGATACCTCATTCTATCTTGGACATCATTCAGTTACCTTCTGCATCCTCTCCTGCCATTACTGACTCTGTCGACCACATTACTTGACTCCTACTTCCTCAACAGACATTGCTTGCCATCAGACCTTCTCGGCTGCCTTCCTAGAGCATTCATCATTTGATCTCCAGTGTCTAGCTGCTTTCAAATGTCATGCTATCCAAATTAATGTTTGCTATCTTCTGGACATCTCTGTAGCTCATACAATCAGCTGCATTTCTTCATCCATTACCATCAATGGAGTTTACCACCCATGCAGTGGTCTCCCTGCCTATCTTTCACAGATCATCTACGTTAATCTATCCGGTAAAGACTGGTACAGAGAACAGGCTCTTCTGATTCACTATCCTGAAATTGCAACCGTTAAGACAAATGTGCTGTCTCAGACTTGCCTCCTAATTGGTCATAATCAGCCATATCACTAAGGTCCTGTAGGATTCTACACTAATTAACTTCGCTACCAATCCAGCCTACAAACTCTTCCTTATATTTGCCTCCGAGCTCCACAGTATTTCAACATCGGATTACCTCTAAACCTAACCAACCATTAGTCACCAAAACGCAACTCATGGAAAATTACCACAGAACTATCGCATTTACTTCAGTCAAGCATACCAGCAGAGCATTTACAAGTATAGTTGTGACTTCATGCCCAAAGAAGCCATCCAATCCCTTATACCAAACTTTTAATCATTCTCCATACTTAGTAGGTTGCCATCTGGACTGCATATGCAAATCTTCTTCTAGTCATCTACTAATCACTTATGGTATTATCCCCATCAGGCAATTAAACTCTCCTCTACTCATTTCTACTTCATGGATGCTTACTTAGTGGCTCATCACTCACTCCTGAATTTCTTACCTCCAGACTACCTTGAACAACAGCCCTTGCATAAATGTGATCATTTACCTATGACTTTACAAATCATTGCACTTCCTACCATTTACTGTCCGGTAGCATATTGATCACAACATGCTCTCCCAGACCATTTCATCCCTTTAATCTCTTTGAACATGCATCCTTCATTTCCATGGATATCTGGCCTCCATTCATCCTTCTTCAACTGAATCTGCCCAACAATTAGAACTCTACCACTCCAGAAAAGACCTACTCTTCCTCCTCAGGATCATCACTCAATCTGCATCATCCATGGATCAAGGATGAACCATCATCCTTAAAGCACTCAAAATCTGTCTTCTACTCATTTCTTCTTCATGGATGCTTTCTTAGTGACTCCTCACTCACCACTGAATTCCTGGTCTCCAGACCTTACCTTGAAAGTCAAACCTTACACAAGTTGGATCATTCACCCATGACTTTCATATCATAGCATGTCCACCATTCACTGTCTAGTAACTTATCGATCCAGCCATGCTCTCTTTGCTCATCATACCCATGCAGTCCCTTGGGACATACACCATTCACCACCTTGGACACTTGGACCTCATTTGCCCTTCTTCAACTGGATCTGCTTTACAGATGGGATTCTACCTCTCCTTTGGAAAATACCTAATCTTCAACTCCAGGATCATCGTGCAATCTGCATCATCCATAGATCAAAGATGGCCATCATCTCTCCAAGACGCTCACCTTCCTCACATTCGCTATGGTTACTAGAACTAAGGTCCTTCTCCTTTTAGTATGCCCAGAGGACTGGCTGACCTTTGCCCATGGGTCCTCAGAGGTTTCCTCCACCTGTGGGGTTTTGCTCTCCTGAGTGCCAGGGGTCATACTCTCCATGAGTTGGAGGCGGTATCTTTTTGGGCCTTCTATTCCCTACAAACTCCTACCTACATACCTATTACTCAAGTGTGGAAATAGAGCTAAGCCACAAAAGTACTACAAGTTACACAAGCACTATATACCCCATTGCTATTCCACAAACATTGAATCTGTCAAATAGTGTTGGTATCCTGACTTGGATACTACCAGATATCCTGCCAAAGACAGATGCAGGATCCAGGGTCAGATAGTGATGGATTCTAGTTAGGCTCCAGGTATCCTGGTTAGGATCCATGGATTCTAGGGTAGATAGTTAGGATCCAGGGCCAGATAGTGATGGATCCTGGTTAGGCTTCAGGTATCCTTGTTAGGATCTATGGATTCTAGGGCAGATAGTTAGGATCCAGGGCCAGATAGTGGTAGATCCTGATTAGGATCCAGGTATCCTAGTTGGTAGGATCCATGGTCAGATTGCACTGCTATCCTACCACAGCAACTATCTGGCCAAATTGGAGGTATCTGTTGGTATACTGATTTCTAGGATACTATCTGAGCAACACTAGTTCTGTTATGCTTGCCTTTCATTTTGCTGGTTCCTTGGTCCCTCTTTCTATACTACTGTATGTGGGGGAACCAGGGGTCCTACTCAGGCAGTTTGTTATATATAAGTGGTAGGTCTGCTCGAACTCCTAGGTGCCACAAGGCAGGATCAGGTGCAGTGTCCATTTCTTGGGACTCCTCTACTCAGTGTGCATCTGGAAGTTTTGCTGCTGGCCAGGATCTGCAGATGAAGGCCTACATGGCCTTTGTAATGAAGAAGATGTGAGGAACACTGTTGCAAGTGATGAGCAAGGTAGCCAGCTATCTTAAGCTGTAATTAATCTGCAAGTCCAAGAGATCATGTCTAGCTCAGGTGAATACCCAACAGCATTCAGTAAGCACATGGGAGAAGTCTGTGTACATTTGTAATTAATGTCCTTGCCAAGTCAAAGGGCCTATCTCCAACTCCAGCTGCATAACATGCACTTTAACTAGAAACCACAAAACTGTTACTAGGATTGGCCATGGACATTGGCATGGTTTAGGCAGAATCGCCATAGAGTGGTGTGATTATTTGAGCACGAGAGGTCCAGCACTCTGGTGCTGGAAGATGATGGGTAGTACATTTTGTAAAAAGCATTAGTGTCTCTGGCTTTGACATCATCTGGGAAGCCAACTAGTTGCTGATTTTTTTGCCTGCACTGATTTTCAAAATCCTCTTAGCAGTCCCACAGTTAATGGAACTTTCGGTCTTGTTCTATTATGTGGGCCTCTATGTGATCATTCTTAAGACCCTGCAAGTCTATTTGCTGCTCCATTCTGGTAAGTCATTGTGATAGAGAAACAATATCCTCCCCCATTCTCACATTGGAGGCATTCAGGTCACCCATTCCTTTCAACAATTGAGTGAACATTTACAGGTCATGCAGCTTGGAGGTGGCTGAAAAAGTTGATGCTGGAGCGGGAAGAGTCATCTGGCCCAGACCATGCATCTGAGACAAGACAGAACACTTTAACCAAAAATAACAGATGATTCAAAGCTGGCCCAGTGGTGCTGAGGATTGAAGTGCAGGATGCCACACCTCATGCCATGGTGGTGACCTGGGTTTGGGAATGAGCCTGGGCTGTTGGGGGTTGGCAGAAAAGAGAGAGGACTGAGCATCCAGGGGACAGCTCTCCTCTCTCAGGGAAGGAGGGATTGCTATCCCACTCGTCGATCTCCCTCTGGCAGTGGCCGGAAGAGATGCGAGTCGGGAGGCACATTGCCGATGTATGCCATTGGAGGGGAGAGGGTGGTGAAAAATGGAGAGAAAAGGAGCTTGCAGGCTCCATGATGGCTCTCCTGCATCTGTCCCAGCTCCCCGGATATCTGGATTTCATTCTGGGGGTGGGGTAAAGCCAGCAGCCCTTTGCCTCAGCCCAGTCATGGGGGGGAACCCGTGGGGGACTGCAGGAGAAGTCAGTCCGGGAATAGAGAACTGGAGACTAAGTCTCTATGAGGGATGGACTGGAGCCAACTGCAGATGATCCACTGTGTAGATGGACCACAGACAGAGATTTCAGTAGCTGGAAATCCCAATGACCAGGTAAGCAGTAAAAAGAATTGAATTTTAGCATTTAGATGTTTGGATTGTGTAGGAAACTGTTTGAGCAAGGGAGAGCTGAGGAGATCAGGCTGCCATCTTGCTAGCTGCTAATGGTGGGAAGTTGTAATACATTAAAATGTCCTCTGTACTGCCTATATGTTGAGGACAGGGGGTTGCAGCACAGGGGTCCTGAACATGGTGTTTACTTGCCACAGTGCCTGCAGGCCCCTTACCACATGTGACATGCTCGTGGGGAGCACTGTCCTCCATGGACTCCTCAGAAACAGGGAACATAGGTGGGCTTGCACCATGCCCAAGATCACCCACAGCTGTGTGAGCCCATGGCTGTATCAGAGGAGTTGGCCCCAGTGCAGGCAAATTGGGAGAGTGCCTCAGAAAAGCACTAGCACTCGATGGAGGGATGGAGGAACAATTGGGAAACATCAAAACTGCCATCACAGATGCAACAAGTCTTTGTGTGAAGCAAATAAATAAATCAAAATGAAGGAAAAAACACTATGATTATCAAAAGAGGTGCGGGGAATGTTAGGGACAAAAATATAGCATTCAGGAAGTACAAGGAAACACAGAAGAAGCAGGACAGAGAACTGTACCAGTTAAAGCAGAAGGCAGCAGGGAAGGAAGTCAAAATAGCAAAGGTCCAAACTGAGAAAAATATAGCCAACTTGCTTAAGAAGGGGGATAAAACATTTATAGGTACATTAAGGAGTGAAGAAAGACTAAGGGAGGGATAGTGAGGCTTAATAAAGGGGAGGGTTGGTGGGCAGAGGGTGACAGTGGAAAAGCAAGGATACTGACGAATACTTCTGCTTAGTATTCACAAAAGAAGAGGGTGAGGTACCTAATCCAATCAATAGAAGCACACTGGAAAGGGGGGTTGATACCAGTCCATTCACAGAAGAATGGGTTCTGAAAGAACTCTTGAAACTGAAGGTGGATAAAGCAATGGGACCTGATGGGATTCACCCCAGAAGAACTAACGGGAGAACTAGTGACACTACTGACTACCCTTTTTATCAAGCCATGGAAGGATGGTGTGGTACCTGAGGACTGGAGGAGGGTGGATGTAATTCCCCTTCACAAAAGTGGGAGCAAAGCAGAGGCAGGAAACTACAGACCTGTTAGTTTGACCTCAGTGGTAGGGAAAATGATGGAATCACTTCTGAAAGAAAGAATTGTTGAGTACCTAGAGGTCAGTGGGGCACAGAACCCGAGGCAGCATGGGTTCACAGCAGGAAGATCATATCAGATGACTCTAATAGATTTCTTTGACTGGGTGACCAAAGTAGTAGATCAGGGATGGGCTGTGGACATGGCCTACCTAGGCTTTAGCAAGGCATTTGACACAGTCCCACACAAAAGATTAATAAACAAGCTAGCCAGCATGGGAGTGGGTCCCAAGGTGGTAACCTGGGTAAAAAATTGGCTGGACAACAGGACACAGAGGGTAATAGTAAACAGAGTCCACTCTGAATAAAGGGGGGTTATTAGGGGGGTACGGTAGTGATCAATACTGGGATTGGTCCTCTTTAATGTCTTTATAAGTGACATTGCAGAATGACTGGAAGAAAAAGTATGCCTTCAGACGACACAAAGATCTGCAACAGGGTTGATACACAAGGGGGGGTTGGAAAGGATGAGAAGGGACTTGGCAAGGCTAGATGAATGGTCAAAAGTATGGCAGCTTAAATTCAATGCAAATAAATGCAACGTAATGCACCTGGGAAACAAAAACCCAGGAGATGAGTACACAATGGTGGAGGGAGGTACTGACAACAACAAAAATGGAAAGGGACCTGGGGGGTAGTCATATCAGATAACCTAAAGGTCAGCAAGCAATGTGAGAAGGAAGTAAGGAGTGCTGGAGGGATACTAGGATGTACAGGGAGCAGCATCACCAGTAGAAAACAAGAAGTTGTTATCCCTCTGTACAGGCAATTTGTGAGATCCCATTTGGAGTACTGCATGCAGTTCTGGAGATCCCATCTCTGCAAAGGCATAGACAGGATGGAAACAATCCAGAGGAGTGCAACTAAAATGGTGCAGGGTCTGCACCAGAAGCCATACAAAGAGATACTAAAGAAGCTTAATATGTATACCCTTGAGTAAAGGAGGGAGAGGGTGGACATGATAGAAACTTTCAAGTACCTCAAGGGAATCAGCAAAGTCCAAGAGGGTAGCATCTTCCAGAAAAAGAGATGTGAAAGAACAAGAGGGCACAATTTGAAGACAGAGATGGGATGGATCAGGGGCAACTTGAGGAAGTATTTGTTTTCCCACAGAGGGTGGTGGACACATTGAATGGCCTTCCTGAGGAGGTTGTGGGGTTAAGAACAGTGAAGGAATTCAAGAATGCATGGGACAGACATAATGCAGTCCTGGGGTGGGGGGGGGTTAGGAAGAAATAGGCTGTGGTTAATTAGGATTTGCAGCTTAAACAATAGGTAGGGAAATGGGCAGACTGGGTGGGCCAAGCAGTCCTTATCTGCCATCAAAGTCTATGTTTCAAGGCTACTTGGCCAAGACAGGACACAGTGGAGACCCGATCTCACCCTTGCATGGTATCCTCCTTGTATCCTGAGCCTTCTGCACCTGTTGCTGAGGGTTCCCCTGGCACATTGCCTCAGCTACCTCCACCAAATGGGCCAGGGATGCTGCATGTGACTCTGTAACCACAGTACTTTGCGCCATGAGATCTAATGATCCTCCTGTTCCACAGCAATGTGCGAAAGCAGGCTGACATTGTTGCACATGGTGGAATGGCTGGCCTGCATAGAATCACTGAAGTCTGCCAATGAATGCACCTGCCTGTTGCACTGCTCACACACCTCAGCAATCAGTGTCCGCAGCTCCTGTAGCACAGATTAGAGGGCCACCACAGCCCCCCTGTACATTTCTTGGCATGTGGTATCTATATTGAGGGACCCATACAATGGAGGTGAGGGACATTTTTGTAATAGCCATTTGTTGCTGTGGAGAGGCGATTGTGTGTCATGCCTGGACTGTGTGTCCCCTTCCCCTGCTGTGTGGGTTGGCTGGACCAGGGACTCATGCTATGTGTATTACACCTCCTGCTCCTCTACCCCCTCATTCTCTTGCACCTCAAAGAGCAGCTCAAGCTCCCCAGTCTCTATGTCAGAGAAGAGGAGCATAGTGTGCTACCCCGCCTGTTCCACATCTAGCCCTCCATCCCATCCACCCCAGATGGGTCCATTACATCCCCCTGTCTTTCCCTCCCATCTGATGAGTCATCTGGGCTGCTGCTGTCATTATCATCCCCACCTGGTGGATCTGGAAGGAAGGGAACATAGGAACATGTGTCACACGCTGGTCAACAGCACAGCTGTGTTACATACCACAACCACTCCGATCAGCACTACAGTCTAAAAACATCACAGGCATTGGTACCATACAGACCCCCATGTATACGCAGAACACCATACATGCACCAACATGTGGTGGAAGGAACAACATCTGCATCACTATGTGCACTGCAACTGCCCATGCTACCAATGTGCAGCCATGGCCACTGCCACATGGTGGTCTTAGTGGTTGGTAAAGGTATACTGTATCATATCCCAGTGGCCCACAGCAATGCCCCTAGTAATAGAGTCAGTATTGCTAAGAACAATGACTACATAGATACTACACAGTCATGTGCAACATGTGCATGTACTCACCCTGGAGGCTGTCTGTGGCCATGGTATCGATGCCACACACTACACCTTCCCCTTAACGGCATCCCAGGGTGCCAGCAACGAACTCCTCCTCTTGTGTGAGGGTGCTCTAGGTTAGTGGACCACTGCCTGTGGTATGAAGGTCCTGTGTAGCCATGACCAGCTTCGCCTTTGTCCACTTGCTCAGATCATAGTACCGCTTATGAACCTCCTTAGTTATACATCCATCCACACTCAGCATTTATTGCCTCCACAATCTCCTACCATGCTGCAGTCTGACTTTGTGAGGGGACACCCATACAGAACCTCTCCTCCCTTGTAAGGTATTACTTGACTTGAATCTGTGTTGGAAGGACAGTTCTGAGACATTGCACACAACAAATGATCACATCACACATAGCAGAGAGTATGCCCCCCCACCGCGTGCTCTAGACAGCTGGTGTCTGTGTGTTTGGTGGAGGCATACAGTAACCCTGCAATGCCCTCACTATGGCATGTTTGCCCACAGAACCCACCACACCTGGAACCCTGCCTGTGTCCACATGCAATATGCAGTTTGTCAAAAAAGCAGTAGCAGCTTGGACCACTTTAGATGTGCTCGTGACTAATGCTTGTGTCACACATTGATGATTATTTATTACTGTATATGTGTAATATGACTGATGTTTAGATGTGCTGTTTGTTTTAACAATTTTTATGATATTCTTTACTGTAAGGGCACCATGAGCCTTTGGGGAAGGGTGCCCCAAATAAAATAAAATCTACCATACTACTACTACACATACCAATAGGCTGAATAATGTAGACAGGTAGTATTGACAATAGTATAGATTACAGAGATGTGGATACAGATCATGTTGCAACATGCATGCCTCTGGTGGTGGGACACAATAGTGACATGATTACTATGTGACCCCGAGCAGTGCATGTAACCTCCCCAGGGACCCCAGTCTGCCACTGAATACAGATTATGTAGTGTACCTTACATGAAAACATGGACAGTGAAATATGTTATTGGTCGCAGGTGCTGGCCATACAATGCACTGGCTACAAACACAGGACCCCCTTGCGACTGAGCATCATGTAACTGTGTCATTACCTTTTTAAACAAAGTAGTGCAGGCACCACAAAATGAAACATCCTGTGCAGTACTGTATGGTCTGCAATAGACACCTACCTGCAGTACACGTGGACCAAACATCTGCCTCCATAGCCTTTCTTCATTTTTTTTCTGTTTTTTTTTGGTGGCATTCTGCAACAGTAAGCATAAAATACAATAGTAATGAAAATGCACACAGGTCCTATGGGGGAATATTATGAATATTAGTTCTGTTTCAACTTACCTTTGAAAAGGGTATCTTCTTCTTTCAAAGTACTCAAAATGCAGCTTCTGCAGCCAGCTATGTTAATAGCGTTCATCTTTACCCTTAAGGGAGTTACCATTTTATAATGAGCCATTAATGCCCACAGCCCCATTTGCATACTGTATGACCCTGAACAAGTCACTTAACTTCCTTGTGCTCCCAGGTTGCACCTGTAAACAAGCTTTCAGCTTAGTGTGTCTCCTGGTTAAAAAAAAAAAAGTAATGAGTGCATAATGATATGCAAATTAGCTTTTGCAACTTGAATGGTAGAGAGGGCCTATTTACAAAGATAAATAAATGCTGTCTGCAGATAAGGATCACTAGGCCCATCCAGTCTGCCCATTAAACCTGCAATTAAGCATTTATTTACATGTTAGCTTCCAATATACGGTTGTTGCACCTGTCACTCATGTATTAGCAATCGAAAATACCATTTGCACCACATTCTCTGCAAACACGTCTTTGGTTTTTGTACCCCTTGATGACATAAGGGCCATTGCTGCGACATGAGGCACTTTCTGAAAACGTACCTGTTTGCAATCGCATGCAACCACTAGTGATTGTAAACAACATGGAAGTGAATGGTGGCATTGTGCGATGATGTTTTGTGGACATTACCCACACACAGATTTCCCTTTGCAGAAGTTACCATCAAAAACAACATAAAGACAGAAGGAAGTGTGCTATGCACAGAGACACATAGCAGTGAAGTAAATATACAACATGATAGGTAGCAGGAGAAGAGTGCCTGATAAGGAGATGGTAAGGCATGGGAGCTTCAAAACCAGGGAGGTGGATGTACTGGTGAGGGAGGTCTTCCTTAAAGAGAACTCTGTATTTGAGGATACATTCAAGGATGCCCCATGGCTGAAAAGGCATGTAATTGGGAGACAGTGGCTAGGAGGGTCTTCAGGGTGAATGTCCTGATACAGACACCTACACAGTGCCAGCATGGCTGGAACAACCTGACCCAGTGGTAGGCTGAATGCCTGCAACATCTGTGTGCAAAACATGCAGTTGGAGGGATACAGTCAAATAAGGCATTGTTGTCTGTTACATTGTCTATAAGACATTTGGCTACAATTGTTCTGGCGGGTTCACAACCTGCATGAGCTGTAACAACAGTAAGGGGCTATTGGAAAGCAATACTGTATTGATTACTGTGATTGTATTTGACAGTGAGAGGTGTGCATAATCTTCAGTGTGTATATATGTATTCACATTCTGTACAGTATTATAGTTCAATACCTGCTTTTCATGTGAATGCTACTGTTATGCTGATAATGCACATGGGGCACAAAAACCCAGGAATAACATATCAGCTGGGGGAGTTTATAGAATGCTCCAAGCAGGAAAGGGACCTAGGGGTCATAATCTCTGATGACCTCCAGGTAGGGAGTCAGTGCAACAAGATGGCAGAAAAAAGCAAACAGGATGCTGGGATGCATAAGCAGAGGTATCACCACCAGGAAAAAGGAGGTTATAATTCCACTATACAGGACATTAGTAAGGTCACACCTTGACTACAGTGTCCTATTCTCGAGACCTTACCTATGTAAGGACATAGACAGGGTGGAGGCAATTCAAAGGAGGGGAGCCAGGATGGTGCAGGATTACATCACAAACCCTACGAGGGTAGGCTAAAAGACTTAAATATGTACTCCCTGAAGGAGAGAAGGGAGAGGGGGTATATGATTGAGACATATAAATACCTCACAGGGAGAAACAAGGTGCAGGAAAACACAGTTTGTGAAAGAAAAAGATGCTTCAGGACTAGGGGACATGGGAGGAAACTGGAGGGAAGAGAGAGGAGAGAGAGAGAGAGAGAGAGAGAGAGAGAGAGAGAGAGAGAGAGAGAGAGAGAGCTGTTCAGAGGAAGCGTGAGGAAGTACTTTTCACAAAGATGGTGGTGAACAAATGGAACGGCCTGCTGGAAGAGGTGGTGGGGCAGAAATGATTATAGGATTTAAGACTGCATGGCATAGGCATAAGGGGATCCTGGTAGTCGTGGGGGGGGGGATAACCTAGTTCCAGGGAAGCTTGAACAAGCACAGTAAATCAAAGTAATGGGCAGACTAGGTGGGCCAAAGGCCATTATCTGCTAACAATATCTATGTGTCTATGTATCTGATGCTGGACTATGACATGGACATGTGCTGGACCTAGTTCGGACCACCATTAGACATGACATTCTGACTGGAGGACCTGTGCTCCATGGAAGCTGCACATCTCCTCCCCACTGTGTAGGTTATATTCTATTTGTAGGATAGCTGCACAGATTCATGATCCCAAATAACGTAAACATTCTGTGAGTCTGAGGCACTCCATCTTCTCATGATAATCCCTGTCAATGAAATATACCATCAGTCAGTGGTGGACAATAGTATTGGAGCTCATTGGCTGAGGCATGCTACTACCTCTGCCTTGCAGAACAACAAGTCAGGACCTAGCTAGAAGAGTCACAGGTGTGTATGTGATGGTACTCTGTATACTATGGATAGAGCTGTGCAGGGTCCCCTCCACGACTGGAGCTCAGGTACCATTAGACATACCCCTGAAAACAGTGAATGTGTCCTTACACCTACAGTCATGGACACCTACAGTATGTATCAGGAGACACAATTCATTTGAGCCACAGGTGGCAATGTCTGTGCCCTATATTCACCACAGTGTTTAAGCCACAGATAATATGATGTATGTACTGTGTTGATGTCCATACGTGGATCTTCCAGGTGAGATGATACAATGTGGGTTGACTTTCATGTGTGCAGCATGTTCATACCCACACCATTGGCCAGTCACAAAATGAGGACATAAGAAGAGTAAATGGGTGGTTAAAGCGTTGGTGTTATAGGCAAAGGTTTGCCTATGAGGGATCACTGGGAGGATTTCCAGACACCATATTTATTTGCACAAGATGGCCTACACCTTAATATGCAGGGGAAATTGGTGTTTGCCAGCAAACTAAAACAACTAGCTGACACACATTTAAACTTAAAATAAGGGGAGATACAGGGGCTACAAAGACCAGGATTAATAACACCAGCTACAACCCAAAGTTCAACTGCAACTTCCTTTTAATAAACGCCAGAAGCCTCAACAACAAAACTGATGAATTAAAGCTAACACTACACAACTCAAACATTCATATATGTGCTATCACAGGAACCTGATGGAGGGCAGAAGACTCTTGGGATAAACAGATCTCTGGCTATACTCTATACAATAAGGACAGGCCACATACCAAGGGAGGTGGTGTGGCACTATATAGTTCAAATAGTATAGTATCAGAAAGTATTGACTGCACTATATGGGGCAATTCTGAAATTTTGTGGATAAAAGTTACCCCCCCCACACTCAGCTAAGATCAGTATCGGAGTTGTGTATAGACCACCCGCTATCCCAGCCCTAAACAATAGCCTACTATTAGATTTTATTAAACATATCACACAGGTTGGCAATGTTCTCCTACTAGGAGATCTTAATCTCCCTGGAATTAATTGGGATTCACTAAAAATGGATTCCCAAGAGGAGGCTAGTTATCTGGAAGCCTTTTTGTTAGCAGGCCTAGAACAATTTGTTCTGGAAAACACCAGGGGTACCCACAACTTGGATGTGGTGTTGAGCAATATGATAAACAACACTCACAATCGTACGGTTGAGGCTCCCCTGAGAACAAGCAATCATTCAGTGGTTAGTTTTAAATATTTAGGGGCCATGGAAAGCAATACTAGCAGCACTGTTTTATACAACTATAATAAGGCTGACTTTAATAGAATGAAATATGAATTAGACGAATGGAATTGGGCAGCAACATTTGAAAATGAGACATTACAAAATATGTGAGATAAGTTTAATAACCTGGTCCACACATACATACCATCCACTAATAAATATAATAGGCCCAGAAAAGCCCTTCCCCCATGGCTGACCCCTGCTGTCAAAAAAGCAATAAAAAATAAATAACAGGGCATATAGCAGGGCAAAAAAAGAATGAAGACAACAGGTGTTGTGAGTCATATAAGCATAGCCTAAAAGATGCAAAAAGGACTATAGCAAAGGCCAAGAATAAGCATGAGTACCATTTAGCTACCAAGGCACAGGACAACTGTAAGTCCTTTTATGCCTATATAAATAACAAAAAGGGAGTTAGCAGGATGATTGGCCCCTTAAAAGACATTACTGGGACTCTAATAGCAGAAAACAAGGATATGGCAGATCACTTTAACAGCTACTTTTCCTCTGTCTTCAATACAGGCTCACAAGCATCCGATGCAAATATTGAACAACAAAAGACAGTAGGCCCCCAAATTGAGTTCCAAGATGTAGTGAAAAGACTAAAAAACCTAAACCACAATAAGGCACAGGGCCCAGATGGCCTACACCCAAGACTTCTCAAAGAGCTTGCAGAGAGTCTGGCAGGACCTGTTATATTTCTTTTCCAGCAGTCCTTAGGCACAGGTCAGGTCTCGGAGGTATGGAGACAAGCAACAGTTATCCCAATACATAAAAAAGGCTCCAGGCAGGAGGTTAGCAACTACAGACCTATTAGCCTGACCTTGGTCCTTGGAAAGATACTCGAAGGCATAGTTAAGGAAATGATCATGAACTACATAGATCTGCTGGGGGCTGGGGATGAGACAACATGGATTCACAAGGGCAGGTTATGCTAAACTAACTTGCTAGACTTCTATGGTAAAGTCAGCGGAGCACTAGACGCTGGTAATTCGGTGGATGTTGTGTTTCTGGACTTCGCCAAGGCCTTCAACAAAGTCCCTCATGAAGAGCTGGTTGACACCCTTAAAAAACTAGGAGTTCAGCCAAAAATATCTAAATGGATCAGGGACTGGTTAACGGGATGAAGATAAATGGTCTGTATTCAGGGAAGAATTCTCCGGTTGGGCAGATGTGACCAGCGGGGTGCCCCAAGGATCCATACTGAGTCCTTGCCTTTTTAATTTGTATATCTCAACAATAAAGGCTAAAGCTGACGTCTGGCTTTCTAAATTCGAAGACAACTCGTGCTTAGGTTTCCCAGTAAACAGTCACATGAAAGCAGTGGTATTACTAGAAGCACTGGGGGAACTTGAAGCTTGGGCACAAAAAAGGAAATACCGATTTAACATCAAGACGTGCACAGTGATGCACTTGGGAAAAATAACCCCCTCATGAACTACACACTAGCCAGGCAGGTGCTAAAAGTAGTACAGGATGAGCGAGACCTGGGAATAAGGGTCAGTAATGACCTCAAATTCAAATTACATTGCAACCAGGTGATTAAAAAGGCTAGCGGAATCCAGAGCTGCATCCATAGACACATCAAGAGTAGGAGGAGGACAGTCCTGCTTCCCCTCTATACTTCTCTGGTGCGGCCACACACAGAGTACTGTGCCCAGTTTTGGGCACCTAGGAATAAGGGAGATATAAAAGCCCTGGAGAAGGTTCAAAAAAGGGCAACACAGAGAATTAAAGGGGTCCAAGGACAAAACTACGAACAGAGGCTACAAAAATTAAAGCTGTATTCGTTGGAATATCGCAGATTAAGGGGGGGCATGTGCCTGACTTTTTGAACAATATCAGATTTACAACTGTGGGAGCAGCTTGGACTCGCCCTGAGAGAGCAGAAATTTAATACCAGAGCCCACCCCTTACAGTTAAAAGGAGATAGATGTAACACACATATACGAAAACATTGGTTCTCTGTGAGGGTGGTTAAAATCTGGAACAAACTGCCAGTAGAAGTAGTAACAAGCAAAACAATGGAGGCATTTAAGTACACTCTAGACTCCTACCTAATTAGTAAAAATACTACTGGGTACTCCTACATTTTAAGTGATCTATAATGGACTTCAATCTCTATAGAGCTCAGGAACAACCTATGAACCTATTGTATGAACACTAGTTCCAGTGCTGCTGAAATACATACCAGACATTGCCCAGTACCTGTGCATGTCTATGCAGTGTTCAGTGTTAGATGTCATTAGTGAAACCTGGGTGTGCCTGGTATATACCTGTTGTGCATCTCAGTGCCCTGTTTGTCACTTGCAGACTGTGTTCTGTGTTCCACTTCTCTACAACTTCTGCAGCAGCAGTGGGGGCATCCCTGAGGCAGGGAAGACAAAGAGCATGAATGAGAGTGCCCATGTCCACAGTGCCAACAGCTGGACTTGCCTGATGAGAAGGAAGTCCCACAACAGCCACAGGCAGGGAGACAATGACATCCAGCCAGAGGGACAACAGCCAGTTCTATGGAGGTGGAAGATCTGGACATTGGGGATTGGTCCCAGGTGGGGAGTCCCCAGCATGGCCGCATAGGGTGGCACACTCAGGTATGTCCCCTTTTGTTTTCATATTGCACAATCCAGCCCCATGTGCACCATATGGATGCTGGTTAATGTACATTCATAATGCATGTGACTTGCAGATTCTTGGGCTATACATGTCTACTGCCACTGTCATGCGTTGTTCATTGTCTGCTCATGAGCTGTGCTGGGTCATCTGGCTTTGTAGGGTATTCCATGTATATGTGCTTGGGGATTGTACTGTGGCATCAAATGCATCTCTGTGTATGGCATAACACATACACTGTACCATCTGCACTGTGCCCTGAGTGGAATATTTACAGTTGGATTGGTGTGGAGTCATTGGGTATACATTGCTTGAAAAGTAATCCCACAAGCGCTACATGACTGCCTATGTTGGGCACAGCATGGACCCCTCTACATATACCACAGTGGTGCATGTTCATACATGGTATCCATGTAGCTGGGTCAGCATTGTCACAGATATACAGGCACTATAGCACTGCTCATAGTAATGTCACATGTCTGGTACCTATATGTCACATGGCCCTTGCTGCCGTATTCCTGTGGTGTGTAGTCCATCATGCAACACTGCAGCACTGCTGCGTGAGCAGGACATGTGTGGCAGCTGTTTCTGCTGGTCCCTGTTCTGCCCCCAGGCAACGCATGCCAAGATCCTTAATGACATTTACTGTATCCCACATAAACTCTTCATATCTATAGAGTGGGGGGCTGACTCTTGTCATCACCATACCCACCCTCTCACATTGTTGGTACGCATGTCCTGGCTTTGTGAAGGGTACAGTTGGGGTGACTGCATATTGAGCCTTGTGTGGTGCTATCTGCTTGGCATGTGATACACCATCCAGCATGGTTGCTTTTCTTATATATGTGCTCACTGTGTTCCATTAGACATCCACTGTTGATGTCTATGTCCCACTGTCCATCCTGCTCCTCATGTGTGATGCACTAACTCCATATGGTGTGTGTGCATGGTGTCTGTGTTGTTCAACTGGCCACGTCCATAGGGAGTGGGTCAACATTGGTGGATCATTGGGTATGGCACACATGTCAGGTCTTCTTAGCAGTACTGATACGTGGGTGTGCAGTATGATGCTGTCCTGACTGTGGTCCCAATTCTGCACTTGTCAAAAATGTACTACGGTGCCTTCTGCCTCTGTACATGTCACACAGAGGCCATATTCATTATGACCATTGGTGGATACCTTCATCATGGTGTTCCATGGATGTACTTCTGCTGTGACCATTTGTCCTGTGCATGTGCGTCATATGTACCACATGATACTGCCCATGATTGTACCTGTGTCCAGTTTGTCCCTAGTTGTGTGTATGCCCCTTTGGTGGTCATGTAACTGCTGATGGGCACTCTGGTGATGCTGGTGTAGGTGATAAACCTTGTATTTTTGTAATGTTTGTTCAACGCTGACGTGGAACCTTTGCAAAAGAGTCCTTGACTCAAAGGTATTAATGCCAAACTGAAATAAATAAAATAAATAAATTGATCACATTTTGTCCATTGTCATATGTAGAGTGCCTCACTGTACCTCAGGCTTACATTGTTGTAGAGAATGCATAGATGACTACTACTGTGCATAGTACAATGTCTGTGTGCCCCTGCCATGCCTGTGGGCATGTCTGCTGGTACACAGTGTGCATGCTGTGTATGTTACTGTACGGTGGGGCACCTCTGTGTGTCAAAACCCTGACAAAAGTCAGACTGACTTTGATTTGTTTGTTGAAAGCTGAAAACGTTGCTACACTGCAAAGAACAAACTATAACTCAGTTTAGGACCTGGAAACCTGATAAGGCATAATATTGTTGGGGACATGTTAAGAAGGGGAGCTACACTTTCTATAAAAAGTTTCTTTTTTTTTCCTTACTGGCATTAAGCAGAGAATTGCAAGATTCCATTAAAAGTATTGTAATTTTATAACCAGAGGGAGTGAGATACAACTGAATTTCCTGGATTCCTGGGATTGAGACCTAGGATTTGGAAGGATGTTTTTGCAACATTTTAAAAGTGTCCTGCTGTCTGAGGAGTGAGTTTATTTTTATCCCTGGACTCAGTAGAGTGGTTTGTGTAGGAGCAGTGGTCTAGTAAATTGTGGTGTTAGTTGAATTACTATAAAGGGCAGTACTCACCATGGTGGTGGAGCAATTGTGTATTTGATTGTTTCTACCAGTCACCAGTGGCTGTGGACTACCCACCCACCCTTCCACACCCCACACCCCAGGCATGGCATTTCTTTTATAGCCAAAGTTCTGACATCACTTCCTCAACAGGTCTTTGGGCAGAACTGTCATATTCTTAATAACCCAGCACAGTGCATAAAGGGTAGGTACACACCACAAATAATAATAATATATATATATATATATACTACATATTGTATATTATAAGGGAGAGGGACATGTGGGGAGTGGTGCAATGCACTGGCTGTGGAGCAGCAGTTTTCCGGGAGACATTCTGGAAACTACATTGCCTCCCTATTTGCAGGCAACTGTCAGCTCTGAGGGAGGAGGTTTCCCACCTTCAGGCTGAACTAGCAAGGACTAAGGAGGCCTCCCCCACACAAAAAGCACCACTGCCACAACCACTGCCTCAGAGGTTGCCAAGTATGAAGAGCAGTTGGACCACAGTGGGTTCTGGGAGGGTGCGGGTGGTGGACCAGAGGCAAAGCCCCCTAGTTGTACCTCTACATAAATCATATGCCAGTCTGACAGAGCAAGGTTCCTCTATGATGGCACCCTCAGTGGACACCCAGAAGAATGCTGAGGACATCCACAAGGGAGACCCACAAAAGGGTGGCAAGGGACACCTCAGGGGAAAGAAACAGCTTCTGATAGGGGACTCAATTGTTAGGGGGGTAAAACTGGGGAAAGGAGAGGAGAAGGAAGTAAGGTGCCTGCCTGGTACCATGGCTTGGAGGGACAGGAAGTGAACCCTCAGGATTGCAGAAGCAGCATCACAGGAGAGGGAACTAGATATCATTGTCCACCTTGGGACAAATGACCTAGCTAGGCATGGGATCAGTGCAGTGCAGAATTAATTTGTGGAGTTGGGGAGGGGCCTCAGATGGGTAGCAAGCATGGTAACCTTCTCAGAGGTGCTGCAAGTCCATGGCAGGGGTGAGGCTAGGGTGCTGCACACCATGCAGTTTAATGAATGGTTGCAAAACTGATGCAGAGCACAGGGCTTTGGCTTCATTGGGGACTGGGGGGTCCACTAGGAGAGATAAAGGTCTATACTGGCATGATGGTCTGCATCTGTCCACAAAGGGAACCAAGCTCCTAGGTGACAGGTTTAAATGCTTCCTTGGCAAGCTTTTAAACTAGCCAAGGGGGGAGGTGCTGATAAGAGGCAGGAAATTTCAAGCCTCCCCCCACAAAACATGGCAGGTAGTAAGGTAAACACTGAGGTACAGAGTTCAACACAGGGCAGGACAGGGGTAAATGGAAAAACAGACGAGGGCAATAAGAGCAGGGATGGGGAAAAAAAGGATAAAGCCAACATTAAATGGAGGGCAATGAGTACCAATGCCCGTAGTCTGGGAAACAAGCTTCCTGAGCTAGTATCCCTGATGGAAGATAAACAATTGGATATTGTGGCAGTCACGGAAACATGGTACACAGAGAACCATGACTGGGATGTCAACATACCAGAGTTCACAATCTACAGAAGGGACAGGGAAGGTAAAAGAGGAGGTGGAGTAGCTCTATACATAAAGGAAGGGATCAAAACTACAGAACTAAAAAGTAAAGGGAGAGGACAAGAGGCACTCTGGGTCACCTTGGAGACAGGGAATGGCATCACAATCCTCACAGGGGTTGTATACAGACCCCCATCTCAAGGGGAGGAAATGGACAAGAAAATGATAGAGGATATTCTCAAAATGGCTGAAAAAGGGGAGATACTGTTGATGGAGGACCTGAATATGCCAGATGTTAACTGGATGACATGTACACAGCCACATCCAAAATGAGGTCATTCTCAATGCCCTGCAGGTGAGCAGGCCTTAGACAGCTATTGTTGGAACCCACTCAGGAGGGAGCAATACTATAGACCTGGTACTCTCAAATGGAGAGAGGATCACAGATTTAGAAGTCAGTAGACATCTGGGAACAAGCGACCACTGCACAGTGTGCTTCACAATGAGCACAACCATGGAGATAACCCTTACAAAAACAAAGATACTGGACTTTAGAAGGGTTGACTTTGGCAAAATGGGTGAATACCTGAAGAATGCACTAGCAAATGGCCAAAAAGGAGGGGTGGAAGAACAATGGAGAAAAATCAAAACTGCCATCATAGATGCAACAAGCCTTTGTGTGAAACAAATAAAGAAAACAAAGCGGAGTAAAAAACCACTATGGTTCTCAAAAGAGGTGGCAGGGAAGGTTAAGGAGAAAAAGGCTGCATTCAAAAAGTGTAAGGAATCACAGAAGGAGCATGACAGGGAACTGTATCAATTAAAGCAGAAATAAGTGGGAAGGCAGTCAGACTAGCAAAGGCCCAAACCAAGGAAAAAATAGCCAACTCAGTTAAGAAGGGGATAAAACTTTTATAGGTACATTAGGGAGCATAGAAAGGTTAAGGGAGGATAGTGAAGATTAATAAAGGAGAGAGGAGGTGGTCAGAGGGAGACAGTGGAAAAGCAGAGATACTGAATGAATACTTTTGCTCAGTATTCACAAAAGAAGATGAGGAGGAGTTACCTAAATCAGACAATAGAAGCACTCTGGGTAGGGGGGTTGACACCAGTCCACTCACAGAAGAAAGAGTCCTGAAAGAACTCCTAAAACTCAAGGTGGACAATGCAATGGGGCCTGACGGGATTCACCCCAGAATCCTAAAAGAACTAAGGGACGACCTAGTGACACCACTGACCACACTTTTTAACAAATCATGGCAGGATGGGGTGGTACCTGAGGACTGGAGGAGGGCAGATGTGATTCCCCTTCACAAAAGTGGGAGCAAGGCAGAAGCAGGAAACTACAGACCTGTAAGTTTGACCTCAGTGGTGGGGAAAATGATGGAATCACTTCTGAAAGAAAGAATTGTTGAGTACCTAGAGGCCAGCGGGGCATAGGACCCAAAGCAGCATGGATTTACAGCAGGAAGGTCATGTCAGATGAATCTAATTGATTTCTTTGACTGGGTGACCAAAGTAATAGACCAGGAGGGAGCTACGGATATGGCCTACCTAGACTTTAGCAAGGCATTTGACACAGTCCCACACAAAAGATTAATAATCAAGTTAGCCAGCCTGGGAGTGGGTCCCAGGGTGGTAGCCTGGGTAGCAAACTGGCTGCACAACTGGACACAGAAGGTAATTGTAAATGGAGTCCACTCTGAAGAAAGAGGGGTTACTAGTGGGGTACCGCAGGGTTCAGTACTGGGTCCAGTCCTTTTAATGTCTTTATAAGTGACATTGCAGAGGGTCTGGAGGAAAGTATGCCTCTTTGCAGATGACACAAAGATCTGTAACAGAGTTGATACACAAGAGGGGTAGAAAAGATGAGAAGGGACTTGGCAAGGTTGGAGGAATGGTCAGAAATATGGCAACTTAGATTCAATGCAAAGAAGTGCAAAGTAATGCATCTGGGAAACAAAAACCCAGGAGAAAAGTACACAATAGCAGGGGAGGTACTAGCAACAACAAAAATGGAAAGGGACCTGGGGGTAGTCATATCAGATGACCTAAAGGTGGGCAAGCAATGTGAAAAGTCAGTAAGAAGAGTCAGGGGGATACTGGGATGCATAGGAAGGGGCATCATAAGTAGAAAAATGGAGGTGGTTATCTCTCTATACAGACAGTTGGTGAGACCCCATCTGGAGTGCTGTGTGCAGTTTTGGAGACCTCATCTATGCAAGGATATAGACAGGATTGAAGCAGTCCAGAGGAGGGCAACTAAAATGGTGCAGGGTCTGCAGCAGAAATCATATGAAGAGAGACTGAGAGAGCTTAATATGTATACTCTTGATGAAAGGAGGGACGGGGGGACATGATAGAAACTTTCAAGTACCTCAAGGGAATCAACAAAGTCCAGCAGGGTAGCATCTTTCAGAAAAAGAGATGTGTAAGAACAAGGGGGCACAATTTAAAGATAGAGGGGGGATGGCTCAGGAGTAATGTGAGGAAATTGTTTTTCACGGAGAGAGTGGTGGATACATGGAACCATCTTCCTGAGGAGGTCGTTGGGTCTGAAACAGTGGGGGAATTCAAACATGCATGGGACAGACATAAGGCAATTATAGTGGGGAGTTGCAGGAAGTAGGCTGTTGGTTAACTAGAATCTGCAGCTTATTCAGTAGGTAGGGAAATGGGCAGACTGAGTGGGCCAAGTGGTCCTTATCTGCCGTCAAAGTCTATGTTTCTATGTTTCTTTGTTTCATACAATCCAGCAGTTACCTCAACACATGTCCGGCAGCCTGCCCATTGTGGTTCACAGTACACTACAGTTGCACACTCTGGTGATTTTATTTCACAGTGCCACTGGTCAGTTACTTACCAACAACCCCGTGCATCAGCACTGTGATCTGTATCACCTGTGTCACACAGAATACTACTGTCACATACACTCTTGACACTGTGTCATGTGACCTTTGGACATGTGCATACTGCCTTGGAGACCCCTACATGGATTGGAGACCCATGGTGTCACACACAGCAATGCCCACAGTACCATAGACATACTACCAACCTTGTGAGTGGATGTGGCCTCAGTCTACACACTGTCATTACAAGGACCTGCGATATGCATACGTGGCACTGGCCATGGCATGTATGCTACTCTGCACTGCACGTGTTACTGTCCAGTGTATGTATTATGTGCTGTCCCACAAGAGTCCATGTCCACCACAAACATATTTGTTGTATTTTGTAAATCACATGCTACATGCTTATCCTTTTGCCATGTGTGGCACACATGCTTATTATATTTTCTTTGTTGTTCCATGTGTTTGTCCACGACTGAGCAAGAGGAAGGGTGATGAGGCACTAGGAGCCATGGCACAGCAGAACCTACACCATGTACAGGGTGTGCATGTGCTGCTTGGGGAGGCAGTGGGCTTAACATGGGAATCTAAAGGCCTGCTGTGGGACAATGCAGCAAGATTCAGATATTCTGCTATGGCCCAGGGGCAGCATCAACATCAGCCACTGAATGCCGGACACTAGCTGTATTTTAGTGCAGGAGAATTTGTGTTTTGATAGGTAGGATGCCCCATTCATTTGTTTACCCTGGTCGTATGCCTTTTTTATTGATGGGAGGGTTGCCCCATTCTTTTGTTTACACAGGACACAGGCTATATGACTTTTTCCTTTTAGTTGATGGGTGGGTTGACCATTTTTATCTCCTCTTACTGCACGTCTTTATTTTTGTTTGATGTGTGGATTTCCACATTCATTTGTTTACCCTGGCTGTACTCCCTTTTTTTTCTGGTGGGCAGGTTGCCCCATTCTTTTGTTTACCCATGCAGTATGCCTTTTTTCCGATATGCCAGTTGTACTTTTTTACTTTCCTGGCTGTATGCTTTTTTAATGGACTGGTTTCCCCTTTGTTTTTTCCTTCCTGGCTGAATACAGTCCTGTGGCACGGGGGAGGAGTTAGATAAGGAAATGTTAGAAGCAATTGGCAGGATGGCTGAAAAGGGGTAGGCATTGCTGGTATGGGCAATCTACCAGATGTAGATTGTAGCCTCCCTGTGGCAGCTTCAGCTAGAAGCAGGGACATCCTGCACTCCCTGCAGGGAGCATTCCTAAGGCAACAAGTCAGTGAACCCACTTGTGATGGGGCAATACTGGATCTGGTGTTTACTAACAGGGACAGTATTGCGGATGCTAAAGTGAATACCTAACCAAGTACGACATTATGTGCCCAGAGCAGCACAGTTTCCACCCAGGACACAGTACAACCATAGCTGTCCTGGAATTCTCCCAACACCTACACGCTGCTCTCGACTCTGGCAGCCTTGCAGGAGCAGTGTTCATTGACCTCTCCAAGGCCTTTGACACTGTCTGTCATCCCCTTCTACTCAACTCTCTCCACCAACTTGGCTTCTCTGGTGGTCCCATTTCCTGGTTCTCTAGCTACTTCTCTGCTAGATCCCAGCATGTCAAGATCAGTGGCTCCCTCTTCAGCACTGTTCCCGTTCACTCTGGGGTCCCTCAGGGCTCCATCCTGGGTCCGATACTTTTTAGTCTCTACCTCAACACCCTCCCCAGCTCATGTACCAGTAAAATGCTCCTCTGCACCGATGATGCAGTCCTCATTGCCTCACATCCCAATCCCACCTCCCTCCAATTATCCCTCCAGCAAGCTTACAACCAAGCTGAAAGGTGGTTCGGCAACCGCAGACTGGTCATTAACCTAAAGAAAATCAAATCAATGCTCTTCTCCCACCACCAAAACAAAGTTAAAAATACCCCCTCTTGATTATCCCCAGCACTCTGCACCAGTTAGAACAAGTGACCACATACAAGCACCTAGATATCATGTTCGATACTACCCACTCCTTCCACATCCACATTAATGCCCTGTCAGCCGCCATTAACTCTCGGATTGGCCTGCTATACCAGCACAGGGACTACCTACCTCAGGTTGCCCTTAGGCTGGCCATCACCTCCTCTGTCTTGTTCCTCGTGTACTATGGCTTGCCCATCTACGCCGCAGCTGACAACACTGCCCTCTCCAAAATCCAACTCTCCATCAATAAGGCCTGTAGGCTCCTGACTGGTGCCCCCAGCAGCACTCATACCTGCCTTCTCTATACTACCACCAATTTGCTCAACTTTGAGGAGCGACTGCTCTCCTAGACCCGCCTTCTCGCTAAGAAATCACTGCTAGGACTCTCCCCCCCAAGGGTCTCCACTTCCCTACAGCAGTCATCAGTGTCCATCACCACCCATAGCTCTGTTAAGGCTACTTTCAAGGTGCCCAGAACCAAGACCTCTCTTGCCCAGAGATCCTTCATCTACCGAGCCCCCACCTGGTTCAACTCCCTCCCTAGCTGCATCTCCAACTTGCCAAAAATTGGCTCCTTCAAAATAGCCCTTCGGAACCATATCTTTATTACCCGTTGTTGTAGGTGCAACTAACCCCCTGTTGTAACCTGTGGTACCCACCCACCTTGCCCCCTGGCTTGACAACGTCCACTGGGCAGCCTCTCCCTTCCCCAGACCCACTCCTACCCTACTAGGTCCAAACAGGGATGTAACTCGCTGTCTTCTCTGAGGACCTACTATATACAAGAGTGTAACTCACAATTTTGTAACACTATGCAACCTAAGTAACATACTACATTATGTAACCTAAGTGTATCTATGTTAAATGTTCCTTTTACTACACCTGTAATGTTATCCTCTGTTTTAATCTGCACTGTAATTACTGTCTTGATGTCTGCCCCCCTGTGACGAGGTGCCTTTGTAAATGAGTCTCTGACTCAAAGGTTGTAAACCTGTTTTGTAATGAATAAAAAAAGAATAAACAAATACATTAGAAGCTCTCTTTGTACCACAGACACTGCCATTTTAGCAGTTACCCTGTGGAAAAAAAAATTTAATTTTCAAATCAGTAGCGCTCGCACATCGCGTGCTCATTGCTACTTACAGACACCAGTTCCTTAGGCTTTGTCCCCGAGTTACCCCAACTCCACTCTCATTCTACTAGAGCTTACTTTCTTTCTTTGTGTTTGTTTGTTTTTTGGTCCCTGAATTTATTTTTCAACAGTATCTACTTTGTTCTTGTCTTGACCGAACAGTCCGATGTACAATGCTGCCGAGAACAGAACACCCTCTCAAGACGCAATGCTGCTACAGCCGACCAGATATGGAAATTACTGTCCCTCTACATAAATACTGCCTACAGTTCACTGTAACTAAGTAGCCACATATTAAAAGATGAAAAAAAATGGCACAATGTAAGAGCTGTACTGTATCGTTCTTTTGCGCTGAAAAATAAGTTGTCTTTTTTTCAAAGAAGTTGTAGCTCTATCATGATGTGTACCTAGTGCTACTACAACACTGCTGGAACCCACTCTACTGTCAGTCTCACCACTTCATATTCATTTCTTTTTCTTGTTTAAGAAAAAAAAAAGCTGTAGAACTTTAGAAATTTGTTTTAAAAAAGCTGTAGTACTTCAGAAATATGTGAGGCACAATCCCACACCCTCTCCTACTCTGCGTATCACCTGGATGTCTGATGCTTTCTCTTCCCATTCTGTGACTGACTTTCAGGTCATGGACTCCAAGAAAAAGAAAGCAACCAACTTAAAAGTATAAAACATCTTTCGTAAGAAAAAAAACCCAAACCTGCAAACATTAAAGTTAACTCCCTGACATGGCATGCGATTACCTTACAGTTACTGAACATCGGTGATCTTCCTGAGCTGCACAGAAAGTCATTCACATACCCTTCCACATATTAAAATGTAAAAACTGAACACTGGTCACCATATGAGTGTGTGTTGGTGGAAACAAGGGGCAAAGCATGGGGGTTGGGGGTGCTGGCAGTGTTCCGCAGGAACAAAAGTGGGAAACAATTGTAACAGACAGTAGTACCCGCTATGGTAAATACTGGTAAATGTAACAGTGGAGGGACTAATTTACAGCACAAAAACCGTTTCAAACTTTTTAATCCTTTTTTCTTCCTTTTTTAAAATTTTGAATTGTCATAAAATGCCACAGGTAGCCCATTTTCTAAGCACAATAATACCCTACAGGGTGGATGGTATTGAGCAATACCACCTGCCTTGGAGGGTATTATTGCTTAAGTACATGCTGCAGGCAAGAAGAGACAGAGGGGACATGATAGAGACATACAATTACCTCTATGGGATTATTACCAAACAGTGGAGAGTGGTTTATACTAAGTAGAAACACTAGCACCGGGTGGAAATTGAAGAAATTGGTAGGGAGAGGGATTTATGGGGAGTGTCAGAAAACTTTTCTTCACACAATAGGTGATAAGGGGTGGAATAGGCTGCCTACGGAGGTAGTCTGTGCAACATTGGTGGAGGGATTCAAGCATTGGTGGGATATGCATATGGGGCTGGTGAAGACAGTGGCAACAGGGGAAAGAAGAATGGGGAAGTGATGGGCCACTAGTGCCTTAGAAAATGAACATTCAATAAAACTGTGCTGACCCGATGGGCACCAGAACCTTTTTCTTCCTACATCATCTATGTTTCTATGTATATAAGCCACCACTGGGGGGCCCTAACCTTGCAGAAATACAAACAAAAAATGGCAAACTAACCTGCACCCCATTACAAAAACCTGGGGATTCTGACAGCAGAATGATGCAACCCTAGTTGAAACCTTATAATTGTAAACTCCCTACAAATGGGGATTCCCGAAAAGCCTTCCTTGAGCCTGCCTAAATGCTCACTGCCAGGCTGGTGTCCTGCGTTTTAGCAGTTTAAATGTGATTGCCAGAGAGTGCCTGTATAGCCTTTGTGTACTGTCTCTTTAAGAGCTGCAGTCATAAGTAATCTGAGAGGGAGCTCTGTTGAAACATGTAACTATTTGCTGAAAATCATTTAGAGTGATAATGATAATGTAGTTTGTCTAACCTGCCTTCTTTGCAGCAAGGACTGTTTTGTTTATCTCTACTATCTTGGCCCGGGACTGCCGAATTGGACCAATCAGTACTGGTGGGACCTAAAATGGAGCCGGACTGCAGGAGCTGTCTGGAGTCAAAATCTGTAGGAACTGTAGTTTTGGGCTTTTGGCACCTTTTTGCAGCTGAAGGGGGAGCTCCAGTTGTGACTGACAGATGAATCAGCCAACCGAATCTTTTGGATCTTGGGGAAATTCCCAGGCTTGCTGGCAGCTGAGTCAGATCTAAGTTGGGAGCTGAAGAAGCAATAGCTCGAGACAGTCTCCGTGGAAAGGCTTGAGTTTTGGCCTGCATGCCTGCCTGCTGCCCCGTGAGGGAGAAGAGAATCAGTTCGGACTGAATCCGAGTTTGTGAGAACAAAGTAAGCCACTGAGTTGTGACCAGGATCAACCTGAAGAAGACCGAAGATTTGCTGAATGCATCGGCCTGTCAGGATTTCCAGCTACCTCTAAACTTCCAGTGTGTGCAGAGACTTTGAGATTGTGACCGGAGAATGGTTTGCCTGCTATGGTAGAATTCCTTACATGTAAATGTGCTGTGTGTTTATAGTGGGTCGTGATTTGGTTCCCCACTGTGTGAATTGTGTTCTGCTTGCTGGAAGCTGTATCCAGCTCGACAGGACTGAATCCGCGTTCATCTCCATATGGCCTGGGCCTTGCCACACTGGCTCTGCCAGACTACCCCACTGCACAGAGAAATCCATCGACGAGAGACCTGCCTGGGGATCAGCTCCCTGCTCCACGCCTGAACAGGAACGATGCCTTGGCGAATCATGTGGGCCCTGCTTCTCCTGGCACTCCAGATCAACCACCTGCAGTCTCAATTTTCATCCAGCCTGTGTCGAGTCTTGGGTATCGTGAGTAACCATCAGGGTAGCTCCCTGCAACAACAGCTTAATCTAAGTGTGTCATCTGATTGTCTTGTTGTTTCTTTTCTTTCACGAACTGAGCCCTCCGGCTCCAGATTACAATTAGTGTGTGTGGTGCATGTTGTTTTCTTCCATCACAGGGCCTCAACCAGCTGTGACGTTGGCCTACTCCTGGCAACAATCCTGGCTAGCCCACCTCTTCTTCACCTGGGTACTCAGAGTGTGTGATTGTTTATGAACCCTGAAGTGCATGCATAACTGTTTGATTGATACAGCCTTTAAGCAAATTAACCTGATTATGCCACTCCCTTGTTTAAGTCCCTTAAATAAATCAGATCTAACTCTTCTTGCATTTACTCTGACTATGGTTCCAGTTTGTGCAAGAGTACTGCACTGCTGTTATTTGCTGTGTATAACCTTGTTTTGCAGGGGGTCCCCAGGGTCAAGCCAGAGGAAAGCCCTGGTGGTAAGTGCAAACAGTGTGGGTACTTGTGTGGTGTATCAGGGGCATTGTGAAAGTGATTATTGTGTATTGTTACGCCCATTAGTAAGGAAAGGGGGGGGTTACAGTGTCCCAGAGGGCTGTGCCCAGGTTAGCTTGACCACTACCAACCTTGACCTCCAGGTGGAGGCACCCATTTCAGAACTCAGGCCTCTTAACCTGCTCCTAGCCAAGCTGGCAGGGGTAGTAGCCCTTGGGATAGCGCCACCTAGGGGTTACATAATAGTCACAATTTCATCACTGTGTGACCATACACAGGGACTTAATAAACAGCTGCCTTAACCAAGCTTAAGAAAATGTATGGAAAACTCTTTAAAATATTTTTGTGAATACGTTAGGTTCACACACATGTATTGTAAATTATAGGTAGGAAAATAATCAGATCTGAGCTATCAACTGTAAGCAGGCAATTCTGCTAGAGAATGCAATGGAAAGGCACTGATGGACAAGGCAGATCATGACAAAAGCTTTACCCTTTTAGGAAAGACACAACATTAGAGTGTTGAGGGGTCAGCTGATTAAGGGTACCAGAAGTCCCCCATCTATCTTAAATGTAGAAGCACTGGAAAATCAGGATAGAGGGGTCTGTATATTTCCCCTAAAGCAACCATAAATGAATGGTGCCCTTTTTTCTAATCAAACCAAATATGTACCGATCTTTTCAGAGTTTTCTTGGTGCGATATGAAACAAATGTGAAACTGGTTGCAGAGTTCTAATGTTACTGCAACCTCTTGAAACTAATAAATCCAGACCCCTACTAGTGAGCAAGTATCCCTCCCAACCCCTAGCTCCCCATTCAGCTAGCCAATATTGCTCCTAACTGCAGATTCAAAAACCCTAAACTTACTTAGATGCAAACAGTTAAGAAAAACATCCACAGTATCTCAAACACTATTTCAGGATAAGTACATCAAACATATCTAGTGCTGCCTGATGCTCTGTAAGTAGATGCCTTTTGAACTGTATTGTAAAAGTCCAATTTGGCTACAGTGGATAGCTAAAAAACCAAACATCTGTCAATGCCGAACCTTTGCTTGCAGGTATGTGCTGTGCAAGTGTTTGGTGCTGATAGGCACCACACACAAAGGTTGTTACACATTTTTTTTATTTTGACCCCAACTTTTGAAGATACTTGTTTTAGGAGTTGCTTTAGTACTTATTTATTTATTTATTTATTTATTTAAAAGTTTAACCAGGAAGTACATACAGAGCTGAAAACAGCTTGTTTCCAGATGTGTCCTGGATGAGAGAGGAGTAGGAGATAGCTAACAATAAAAAAAAAAAAAAGGTAAAATGCAATAATATAGTTTTACAAGCAGAATCATAAATATAATAGGCAGAATAGTAAATGAAGGCATGTAGAAAATAACATACACTCTAATATAAACAGAAAGGGAAAATAGCAGAACTGTAAGAAGAGAGCAAGACTGGAGAATGGAGAAAAAGAGGAAGTGTCAAAAGCAGTTGCAGGTAGGATGACAAAAGTCAGAAAGAAGAGTCTTTAAGGAGGAAGGAGAAGGGGCAAAATGAATAAAAGGGAAGGGACAGCCAAAGTCCTGGAAAGCGGTAAGAAAAAGATTGGCCAACAACAGATTTTGTAGAAGGAAAAGAGATTAGAAAGTATTGTATTGTAAGTATTTGTCTTATAGACATGACATGTACCATTTATAGTATGTTGGCAGAAATGTCATTTCGCACCTGAGGTGCGAAAACACATCTCATCCGAGATTTTAAAAATGACATGTCATGTTTATGAGGTGGTGTGGAAAAATGACTATCTTGAAAGTTTGGAATCAAAATATTTAAAATTAGCAAATTATGAGAGAAAGCCAGAATAGTGTAATGTTTAGTCATAACCTGGGCATTTTATAGTATTTGTACACCACACTGTTAGCACAGCCTTCTTATTACCCAACCTAATGAACCCAGTATATGAAAATGTTCAAATCCCTGCCAAAACATCATTCTGCCCCACCAAAATTTCATTCTGCACCACAGGTATGAAAACACATTTTGGCCAGATTTGAAAAATGACAGCTATCATATTCATGACATGCTGTTAAGAAATGTCAATGTTGAAAATTTGGGGTCAAAATATTGAAAATTACCAAAGTTACGAGCCTGCATTTGCAAATTTCAACATAGGCTCTTTACTTTATTGTTTTTAAATATTTTTACACCACATTTTAAACATAACCTTCTTATGACCCCACCTCATGAACAAGGGCAGAGAACATTTTCAACTCCGGCTTGATAGAGGAGGAGAGGAGGCACTGTGGGTCACCTTAGAGACTGGAAATGACACCACAATCCGCACAGGGGTTGTATATAGACCCCCATGTCAGGGGGAGGGCATGGACAAGGATATGATAGAAGGCATACTTAAGATGGCAGAGAAAGGGGAGATACTGTTGATGGGGGACCTTAACATGCCAGATGTTAACTGAAGCACCTTTGCGGCAGCCATATCCAAAAGCAGGGCCATTCTTGATGCCCTTCAGGTGGCATGCCTCAAACAGCTAGTTTTGGAACCCACTCATGAGGGAGCAATCTTAGACCTCATACTCTCAAATGGGGACAGTGAGAGGATCTCAGATCTAGAAGTGGGTAGCCATTTGGGAACAAGTGACCACCAAACAGTGTGGTTCACGATAAACTCTGATACAGAGTCAAGCCATACAAAAGTGAGGGTTCTGGACTTCATGAGGGCTGACTTTGGCAAGATGGGAGAGTGCCTTAGAAAAGCACTAGCAAACAGACTAGAAGGAGGGGTGGAGCAACAATAGGCAAATATCAAAACTGCCATCACAGAGGCAACAAGCCTTTGTGTGAAGCGAATAAATAAATCAAAACAAAAGAAAAAGCCACTATGGTTCTCAAAAGAGGTGGCGGTGAAGGTTAGGGAGAAAAAGATAGCATTTAGGAAGTATAAGGAAACACAGAAGGAGCAGGACAGAGAACTGTACCAGTTAAAGCAGAAGGAAGCAGGTAGGGTAGTCAGAATAGCAAAGGCACAAACTGAGGAAAAGATAGCTAACTCAGTTAAGAAGGGGGATAAAACCTTTTATAGATATATCAGGGAGCATAGAAAGACAAAGGTAGGGATAGTGAGGCTGAATAGAATGGATGGTGGGTGGGCAGAGAGTGACAGTGATAAAGCAGGATACTGAATAAATACTTCTGTTCAGTATTCACAAAAGAGGAAGTGGGGAGGTGCCTAATCCAATTAACAGAAGCACTCTGGAGAGGGGTTGATCCCAGTCCTTTCACAGAAGAAAGGGTTCTGAAAGAACTCCTAAAACTGAAGGTGGACAAAGCAATGGGGCCAGATGGAATTCACCCAGAATTCTAAAAGAATTAAACAGAAGAACTAGTGACACCACTCGACTCTTTTAACAAATCATGGGAGGATGGCATGGTACCTGAGGACTGGAAGAAGGCGGATGTGATTCCCTTCACAAAAGTGGGACCAAGACGGAGGCAGGAAACTACAGACCTGTCAGTTTGACCTCTGTGGTAGGGAAAGTGATGGAATCACTTCTGAAGGAAAGAATTGTTGAGTACCTATAGATCAGTGGGGCACAGGACCCAAGGCAGCATGGGTTCACAGCGGGAAGGTCATGTCAGATGAATCTAATTGATTTCTTTGACTGGGTGACCAAAGTAGTAGACCAGGGAGGGGCTGTGGAAATGGCATACCTAGACTTTAGCAAGGCATTTGACACAGTCCCACACAAAAGATTAGTAGTCAAATTAATCAGCCTGGGAGTGGGTCCCAAGGTGGTAGCCTGGGTAAAACATTGGCTGAACAACAGGACACAGAAGGTAATTGTAAATGGAGTCCACTCTGAAGAAAGAGGGGTTACTAGTGGGGTACCGCAGGGTTCAGTACTGGGTCCAGTCCTTTTTAATGTCTTTATAAGTGACATTGCAGAGGGACTGGAAGGAAAAGTATGCCTCTTTGCAGATGACACAAAGATCTGCAACAGGGTTGATACACAAGGCGTGAAATGATGAAAAGGGACTTGGCAAGGTTGGAGGAATGGTCAGAAGTATGGCAGCTTGGATTCAATGCAAAGAAGTGCAAAGTAATGCACCTGGGAAACAAAACCAGGGAAGATTACACAATGGGGGGTAGTAACAACAACAAAATGGAAAGAGACCTAGGGTAATCATATCAGATGACCTTAAGGTTGGCAAGCAATGCGAGATGGCGGAAGGGAGGGCTGGGGGGATACTGGGATGTATAGGGAGAGGTATCACCAGCAGAAAACAGGAAGTTGTTATCCCCCTGTACAGACAGTTGGTCAGTCCCCATCTGGAGTACTGCGCCCAGTTCTGCAGACCCCATCTCCGCAAGGACATAGACAGGATGGAGGCAGTTCAGAGGAGGGCAACTAAAATGGTGCAGGGTCTGCAAGAGAAACCATAGGAGGAGAGACCAAAGGAGCTTAATATGTATACCCTTGAGGAAAGAAGGGAGAAGGGAGACATGATAGAAACGTTTAAGTACCTCAGGGGAATCAACAAAGTCCAAGAGGTTAGCATATTTCAGAAAAAGAGATGTGCAAGAACAAGGGGACACAATTTGAAGATAGAGGGGGGACGGCTCAGGGGCAATGTGAGGAAGTATTTTTTCACAGAGAGGGTGGTGGATGCATGGAACAGCCTTCCTGATGGGGTTGTGGGGTCTAAAACTGTGGGAGAATTCAAGAATGCATGGGACAGACATAAGGCAATTTTTGTGGGGGGTAGGAAGAAATAGGCTGTTGGTTAAATAGGATCTGCAGCTTATCCTCTAGGTAGGGAAATGGGCAGACTAGGTGGGCCAAGCGGTCCTTATCTGCCGTCAAAGTCTATGTTTCTATGTTTCTATGTTGATACTCTCTCATAATGTTCAAATTCCCTAATGTCAGAACCCGACATGGTGCTACAGCTATCACTTTTCCTCTTCCATCCCTTTGGAAGGCTCTGCAGAAGTCTTTAAAGCTTATCACCATCCCAGGCCTATCTATCCTTAAGTCCTTGCTATCATCCGCTCTGAAGGAAAATTTCACCTGTTATCACTAACTTGCTCAAATCCTACAGTTGGCAACTCCCCACACTTTGGACAGTTATCCCATCTCTAGCACTTATCCTACATCTCTCCTGCTACCCCCTTCCCTCCTTCCCCTAGCTCCCCCACCTCTCAGTATTGTACTGCATGTGTATTTTTTTTTCTGGATACTATGTCTGTACAGTTGTATCAGGAGTACCTTGTATCCTGCCATGGCACTTTATAGGTACTATGAAAAAGGTATGCATATGTTGTCAGGTGCTACCATGTGGTGCCACAACCTATAAAAATCTTGATCTTTTACTTGTTAATATGCAATACTGTGTGTATATGCTTTGTCTTTCTTGTCCTCGTTATCATTGTAATGTACAGTAGCAGCCACAGACACTGCCAGCTATTTCCCAAAATTTCTGAGATGTTTCCAGATATATCTAGTGCTTTCTCCATTTTTACAGTAGAGGCAGCAGAGAGAAACTCTTCAGAAATTTCGCGAAATATCTGAAAATACCTGGCAATGTCTGTGGTTACTACTGTATATGTTCATAATTTCATTCAGGACCATCTTGTAAATGAGCTTGCTCAAAGATGTATAGCCTGGTTAAATAAAGTTTGATTGATTGATTGATAGGTGATTTCATTCAGTGACTGCCTTCCTACCATGACCACCCCCCCCCCGGAAGGGTTCTCAACATCCTGAAGTGGGAAATCAGGAAATGGCTACCCCTTCTCATCATATTAAGGTCTTGCCTCTCCCCCCCCACCTTCTCCACCTGCCCTTCTGGGTCACCAGTGTGCACAACCTAATCCCTACCCTTTTACTCCAACAGCACTTGCGTACTACCTCGAGCCTGCTCCTGGTACACTCATGCACCATAAATGATTCTATAGGTTTTGTACATTCATATGTTCTTTTGTATGATTTTGGACCTGTAATTTACCCCAATGTTCCTCTACTGTTTATTGTACAATACCTTGTGTTCCAACTGCTGCACAATCTTACAATGTTGTATTGTTTGTATGTAACCCCCCCCCCCCAGGTCGTTCCGTGAGACGAGCAACTTGTTCAGTGTGCCCTCCTGGTGAAACATTTCAATACATAAAAATATATAAATAAATCACCTTTTGGAACAGATTTGCCTAATTTCACTACCTAAGTTCATGAGATGGGTCCCAAAAAAGGCATGTTGAAAATTTGGGCAAAAATATTCAAAAGTCGCCAAGCTATGTCATTAAGTTCAAAATACCATTGTAATACACTGAACTGCATACCTGATTTCCTCAGTTCTCCATTCAACATTGAAGAGTGAATGTGTCTGTGGTCCAGATCGGATTATGGTGATGGACCCCCGGTGGGTATGTAAAGGCTTAGAGGGGAGCATTCTGAGTGGAAGGGTTGGGTGGTGGGCCTAAGGGCTCAACAGACATTGATGGATGAATTTCTTTTTTACCGTGTTTGTAAAAAAAAAAGGCAAGGGACAGTTTTTAATATTTCAGATATATTCCGACACTGGAATTGGGCACCACAGTGGTGGACTTGTTGGGGAATGGGAATGGGTGACCTGGAAAGGATGGGGAGTCAAGAGAAGTGGTACTGGGGGTGGGCAGGGTAGGTGATTCGCTAGACAGTGTGGTTCAGCTGCAGGGAGGGTGGTCAGCTGGGGTGGGTATGAGCAGTCTGGTCCATAGCACTGAAGGGTTGTCATTCAGCAGTCAATGTGGCTGGCCTGGGAGAGGGCTAGTACAGGTGCTGGAAAGGTGGTCCAGCACGACAGGGAGTGTGACTGGGTGGGGAGGCAGTCAGCTCTGGAGTGGTGGTCCAACTGAAAGTAGGATGTTTGACCGGGGGTATGCTGGGTTGATGGTCCAGCTACAGGAAAAGTTTCCAGCTGGTTTAAAGGCTGGTTCTTCTGTGGTGAGCCTGGTATCTTCCTACCCCTAGTGCATCCCTGTATTGCCAGAGGAAACCACCAGGTCTGGCAGAAGGATCCATATTCCAACCACAGGACTCAGAATTTCATGTCCTCAGGCTCCTCAGTCCCTATAATGATGTCCTCAAGCTCCTGAGCACCCACAACCATGGTGGCATGCTCCTTAGCCCATCCGTGGACTTTCTACCTACCCTCAGCTCTGGAATCAAGCTCCAGGGCCTCTCCTCCAAGCCATGTCAACATGCTTACTAGCCCCACCACTACCAAGCACTGGTGGCAGGCTATTGATCCTCATCTCCAGCCCTGGCTTCAGGCTTTTCAGCTTCCATAGCCATGTCCCTAGGATTTGGTGCCTCCCCCTGTCCTGTCAGCAGCTGCCAAGTCCCACGTAACAAGCTTACTGACCTGCAGCCTGGGATGAGGTTCCCAAAACACTTAGATCACAGCTTGGGAGATCGGGCTAAGTCCAGTGCATGAGGGCATGCAGCCAGGTCTGGTGGCTGCTTTTGTTAGAGGGTCCTTTTTCATATATACTATACTTACTTTATACTGGGGGCCTACTGCATGGGATGGTGGGGCATAGAATCCTGGCACAAGGAAAGAGTAATGGCAGAGCTGTAAGGGGATGGGATAAGGAATATAAATCCTTTATATTTTACAGTCCCTATCAGCATACATCCTAAATTGTTGTCCTTGCTTGTGCCTAAAGAGCCATTTTCTTGCACTAGAGGCATGAACAGAGTAAGTGGGGACTTGGTAACATCTGGACAACAGGACCGGACCCAAAGCAATAAAAATAAGACAGGTTGATCCGACTGCATCAGATGCAACCTGCTTGGTCTAGCTGTTCTGGATGGAACATTCAGTCCATTTTTTACCATTTGGAATGTCTGTTCCTGCTTGTCAGGATTTCCTGTAGGGTGATGGTACGGTTGAAGTCCGAACTGCTAGATCAGACTTTTCACCATTTTGGAAGTTAAGAAGCAAGGAGGGAACAAGGCCAAACATGACTGATCTCAAGTCCATACCAACCTTAAATTTCTATGTGGCCCATTTTCATAAGTGGAGCTTTGTGCTACACAAACTTCATTTAATGAGGGCAAGTAAGTGCAAGGCCCTACATTTTGCATTTTGGAAGAAGCTCTAAGCACAGTGTGAATTCCCAAAGCTTGTTCAACCATACCTCTCCGGATTGCAACACAAAGTAAGGCTCTAAAAGATGTGCTTGGCACACAGTACAACCCCCTGGTGTCCATATAAAGGTATATGAGATAATTAACAAACCAGGCTGGCAAGGAGAAAATATAGTTTGGGCACCCCAAAGTAGTCTGAGCTTCTGCACTTAGTTGGTATATTTTGCTATATCTGACATCCCATGTAAATGTTCTATTCCCCCTATAAGTCCCTAAGAGGACATTTACATCTCATTGTACACATTCAAACAGCAGGAGCATGCCTATGTTCCATGGACTGCATGGAGGTTTAATCCCTGCTGCTCAGGATCTATGTGTGCAGCTTTCCCAGACCCATAGTCAGTGATCCTAGTTTGTAATGGCACCCACTCCTGCCACTGTCATTTCTTCACTTCTTGCCTATCTCACCTTTCTGGTATAGATGCTGTTATTTATTTATTTATTTATTTATTTATTTAGGAAATCGGAATTACAACCTCTTGAGTCATAGACTCATTTCCAAATACTCCACGTCAGAATAAAACATAGACATTCATACAGTACATACATAGAATAAATGTGGGTGAGCAATCATACAGAGTACAAGTACAATGAGCACTGGTTAATGCCTCTACATTTGGTAGCTAAAACAGGGCAGAGCTATTGACATATTTACGTAATGAGTGGTTAAGACCTATACAATTGTTGGCTAAAGCAATGCATGATATTAGTTGGTAGTAAGCCACCTCAGGGAGGTCTTGTCTTACACATAATACAGTGCATTCATAGTCCAGTGCAACTACATGGTAACCGAGGTAGGTGAGGAGCCTGTAAGCTAGAAATAGTGAGGGCTCTCCACTGCCAGGCCAAGGGCAGGTGCATGGCCTAGCGGCATGGTGCAGGATTCACAGGTTACCAGTTACACTGGCATTGATGTGAGGAGAGGATATGGGCCCTTAAGGCAGCTTTAAAATTACCTAGATTGGTGATTGATGTGATGGCTGGTGGGAGGCCATTGTACCAGGATGGAGCTCTAAGGGGAAGGATCGCTAGGCCAGGGTGGTCCTGACCCTAGGCACCTTCTAGATAGTTTTTGGGGCAGCCCGTGTGGACGCTGAGATGGTGGCTGCCTGAAGAGAAACGTGACACCTATTGGGGTTAAACTCAGGTGGCTTTTTCTGGTGAAGAGACAGGTCTGGTATAATAGCCTTTCCTCCAGGGAGATGGTTAGTGCATATAGGATGTAGGTATGTGTATTTCTGTCGGCACCAGAGAGGAGCAGGCAGGCCTTATTGATGACTACTTGTATTTGATGAAGCACCATAGGGTCGGCGGCAGCATAGATTGTGAGGCCATAGTCCACCAGTGATAAGACTGAGGAGATAATGGCTAGGTGAAGTGTTTCAGGTGGCAGGCAGTCTTTATGTCTGTACAGGAGACCAATGCGTGTGTTGGTGGCAGAGGTGAGGATTTTTATATGTTCCTGGAATGAGAAGGAAGAGTCAAGTGTAATACCTAGATACTTATACTTTTGGACCTGTTCCAGTGGGATGAGAGAGGCAGACAGTATTTCCAGGTGGAAATCCTTTGATCTGTTTTGGTGGTGGGCATAGAGCATTGTCTTAGTTTTTTTAATGTTGACCACCAATCTGTGTTCAGCAAACCAGTGTTCAATCTGAGAGAAGGAGTTTTGTAACGTATGCTGGAGAAAGAGAGGATCAGGATGTGTGGCATAAAGAACAGCGTCGTCCGGATAGAGGAGAAGGTTGCCGGGGCAGGATTTAGGCAGGGCGTTGAGGTAGATGCTGAATAGCAGGGGACCCAGGATAGATCCCTGGGGAACACCTGAGCGCACAGGCAGCATGATAAATATGGTATTATTAATTTTAACACATTGGGTTCTAGATGAAAGATAGCTGGAGAACCATGAGAGTGGACAATGAGAGACCCCAATTTGTTGTAATGTGTTAAGAAGCAGGGGGTGAGAAACCATGCTGAAGGCCTTTGAGAGGTCTATAAACATGGCTCCTGCGAGGTGCCCCTTGTCAAGTGTGGAGTGCAGGGAGTTAGCAAATTCTGTGAGAGCGGTTGTAGTGCTATGACCAGCTCTGAAACCATGCTGCTCCCTACATAAGAGGTTGTGTGCAAGGAGGTAGTTAGTGAGCTGATAGGCAGTGATCTTTTCAAGGGCTTTAGACAGTAGGAGGGGGGTGAGAATTGAGATGGGCCAGTAATTGTTTGGGAGGGAGCTGTTGCCACATTTCAATATTGGTCTTATCACTGCCGTTTTCCATGAGGTTGGGAACTGGCCGAGGTGCAGGGACAGATTTAGAAGATCCGTGAGTGGGGAGATAACTGAGTCTAATGCAAGGTACAAGATACGCATATTGAAGGCGTCTTTGCAGTAATTGGAGCACTGGAGGGCTTTGGACAGGTAGGCTTTTGCTTCTGTAGGGGTAATGACTCTGAGTTTGAAGGGGTGGTGGAGGAGCTCAGGTGGTGGAGTAGGCTAAATTGGATTGAAAAAGTTGCTAGGTAGGACTGAGCCGATGTCTGAGAAGATGGAGTTGAGGCAGTTAGCTATGTGAAGTGTGTCTGTGGTGGTAGTGCCGTTAACACTAAGTTGTGAGGGAGGGAGAGTGGGATTTACCATTAAGCTCCTTCATGTCATCCCAGAACTTTCTTGTGCTACCCCAGGAGGTGGCTAGGGCGGTTCTGTAGTGCTCCACATTGGCCTTGCAGATTGCCCAGGTACACTTATTGCAGGCAGCATTATAGGCCTGCCTATCACTTAGTAAACCAGAAGCAGTGGCATGATGCCAGAGGTTGTCACGCATTTTAAACAGTTGTAGGAGTTCTGGGGTGATCCAGGGGGCACTACGTTTCTTACTGGTCACTTTGATGGTTGGTGCAAATGCATCACAGGCAGTATTAAAGGTGGTGGTGAAGTAGTGCAATGCATCATCTATGTGCTGGGCTTGGGAAATAGGGGACCAGTCCCATTTAATTAGATATTGTTTGAGTTTAGCTATACCTCCTGGGCGTAGTTGACAATGAAAGGTGATATTTGGTGGTGGTTTAGGTAGCTGACAGGACCAGCTGAAGATGATTAGGGAGTGGTCGCTTAAGGCATTGGGTAGGACACCCAGGTTGGTAACATGATGTGGATGATTAGTGAGCAGGATATCTAGTAGGGTGTGGGTTCCATTAGTGGGGTTGGCCCCGGTAGGCTGGGATACCAGTTAGGTCATATCTAACACAGCAAAGGTATCTTTGGTGCGAGTTGATGAGCTCGACAAACAGTTAAGTTGAGATCCCCAACTAGGATTTGTTCCATTTTGTGGGGGTGGCCGGCTAGGTAGTCAGAGAGTGCTTTACAGGCAGGGGATTGGCTGTGGGGTGGGATGTAGATGACAGTGAGAGTAAGAGGAGCACAATTTGGGTCAAGGGAGAGTTTTATTGAGAGGGCTTGGGCACCATGGTCTAGGGAGGGCACAGGCAGGGCTTGGTAATGCAGTGAGTCATTTACATAGAAGGCTCAGCCACCTCCTCTCTTGCCGTTATGATCAAGCCTAATGAGACAGTAGCCAGGAATAGAGACAAATGAGTCTGGGGTCTTGGCTGACAGCCAGGTTTCTGTTAAAGCTAGAATGTCTGGTTGGTGCTGTGCTGTCCAGCATTGCAGGGGTGCCCTTTTTTTAGGCAGGCTGCAGATATTTATAGCAGCTATTCAAAGCCCCGTGGGTGACCGCAGTTGGGGGAGGAGGCACTGCTGGGCCAGGATTGGGGTGAACATTGACAGATAGTAGAAGAAGCAAGTGGAAGATCCTGACAAGGGCCATGAATTGGTGGCATTTTGCTGGTTAGCGGCAGCTGGCAAGCTTAGAAGGTGATGAGCAAGGACTGGGCAACTGCGTGAGGGCTGGGATGGCCAGGTGGAGGAACAGATATGGAGGGCTCAAGGCACAGAGAGATGGGGGGAGGGATACAGGGTGACAGAGAGGCTATGAGGGGTGAGGTGCTCCCCCAGCAGCAAAGGTGTGTACATACCAGAGGCAGCTGGGGGTTTGTTGCTGGGCAGGGCAAACTTGGTTAGCAAAAGCAGTATGGTTAGTTTGTGTGGGTGGGTGTTGTGAGGGAGTACAGTGGTGGTAGATGTGACCATGGGCAGGTATGAGTAAGTAGACACAAACAAAAAAAAAAGAACACTTTAAACTGAAGAAATTCCAAACCTGTCCTCTCTGGAGACCCCCAGGGTTCAATACTGGGCCCCCTACTCTTCAGCCTGTTCCTTAACACCCTACTGGACCCCTGCACTGAACATATCACCCTGTATGCCGATGATGCAGTAATCCTTGCCACACACCAGGACCCGAAGAAATTGCAAGAAAATCTCCAACTCAACTTCTTCTTGGTTGAGAATTGGTTCACGAAGCACAAACTGATCCTTAATAAAAAAAAAAAAACAAGGCCATGATCTTCAGCAGCTCCCATAATAAACATAAGCACTTCCAACTCTCCGTTATCACCAGACAAGGTGCCGCACTGGAACAGGTCAAAAACTTTAAATACCTTGGGATCACCCTTGACCCTCACCTCTCCTACACTGCCCACATCGACCATGTCGCCAAAGCCACTAACTCCTGGCTAGGCCTGCTATTCCGTCATAGAAAACACCTGACACCCGAAGCCCTCACTGTCGCTGTCCAGAGCTCCATTATATCCATCAGTGATTATGGCATTATCATTTGTGGCTCTGCTACAACCACCGCCCTCAAACGTGTATCCACCGCCCTCAACAGGGCCTGTCGACTTGTCACTGGCTCCCAATGCCTAACTCACACCTGTGACCTCTATTCTCAAACTGGATGGTTGAATCTTGCCAATCGAATAAAACACCAAACTTGTATTACTACTAAGAAAATCTTGCTGGGTCTTTTCGAGTCTGTGCCCTCATACAACCGAGAATCCACACCCACCATACCAGGGTATCGAAACCTCAGCTTCTGCAAATCCCGCATTGCTGCACAACACAAGGCCAAAGATTCTTTGCTTACTGGGCCGCTAGTTGGTACAACAGTCTTCCCAGTGACATCTCATCCTTACTATTGCTCATCACTTTTAAGACTCGGCTCCGCCTAACACTCACTGCCTCCAACCTCTGTGAATGTTGTGGCTAAACATGTCTTTTTGGTTCCACAGCTGAAGATGCCCTTTTGCATCCACATCTACTCCTGCACTTTGCCAGTCCCCCCCCCCCATCTTCACCTCCCCTGCTGGCCCATGACAAATGCCACTCGGCTGCACTACCTCTATTCTTACCCGCCTTTCACCTCTCTTCTCTCTGTTCCTCCCCCCACCTACCTCCCCTTTTCTCCCATCCACATAGTCTCCCTGATTTCACCCTCCTCCTTTCCCTTTCCCATCCCCAAAGTTTCACCTTATTGTTCTTTTCTCCTCTACAAGACTATGTTTTTTTTTTTTTAATTTTATAAACTTATCTTTGCTTATGTTTGTCTCAATTGTACCAATGACGTGGAACCTTTGTAAAAGAGCCTCGGCTCAAAGGTATTTGTAATCCTAGAACAAATAAATAAATAAAATAAAATAAAAAAATTCAGCACTGAGTATTAAAACAGACTAGATATCAGAGGCAATACTGGATTAGGGGGAAAAAAGGTTAAATAAACTGGCCAATGGTAGTGACATAGTCCAGTCAGGAGGAATTTGGAAATGCCTGGCAGGATGAGGAACCAAGCAAGGAGCTCATGTTTCACAGACAGCCAATAAGATCTGTCCCAAGATCTGTCCCAAGATAAAGACAATTGTCCTTAGAAAATTTACAGAGACAACCATGCAGCCTTGAGTTCCTGGAACGCTGTCCAGGCCATACCTGCTAGCAAGGGCTCAGGGAGTGTGGCAGCAGGATCTTCTCGCCGTGGAGGCATGTACACCCCCGTCTGAGGCATTCTTAGCCCAAAGGGCTATGAGAGGACGCCTGCTAGCAAGGGCTCGGGCAGTGTGACAGCAGGCTCTTCTCGCCGTGGAGGCATGTGGTGAATGTAATCCATGTCCAATTCCCCCTCCAACAATGAATTTTCATGTTGTCATTTGTTGATGCCATTGCACCAGCCAGTATATGAGCCAGGTCCTCTCACCTGAGACCCCTGTGGTTTGACGGGGCTCTTGAGGTGATGAAGACCACGTGTTGGAGACTGGAGCATTGCTGGGCGAGGACTTGGTCAGAGGAGGACAGACTGCATTTGAGAAATCAGTATGCTGACTATCAATGGGCAATCTACCATAAGAAGGCAGAGTTTCTGTCCAGGGAGATTGCTGCAGGGAGGAACAGACCAGCCCCTGCTCTTTCGGACTGTGAACAGATTGGTCATCCAGTTTGTCTACAGCCACAAAGTGCCTTTTCAGTAGCACTTTGCGAAGAGTTTGCTCTGTTCTTCTCTGACAGGATAGTCTCTATTCAGGATGGAATCTCACCAGTGGGTCTAGTTCAGTCCCACAGAGTGGGGCCTGGTTGAAGCAGAGACACTCCTATTGTCTGGACAGAGTTCCAGCCGGTGTAGGTGGCCAAGGTCTCTAAGGTAATTTCAAAGCTGCTGCCCACTTGTTGTGAGCTGGATCCTGGCCTGATGCATTTCCTAGTGGGCTGCATTGAGGCCATTGGCCCAGTGCTCACCAGGATAGTCAGGTGTTTGCTTTCAGAGGGGGTCTTCCCTGATCGTTAAAGAAGGCGAGGGTGAAACCTCTTCTGAAAAAAACATTTCTCTACTCTGATGTCCTGGAAGATTATAGACCTGTATCTCCAACCTCCCATTTCTAGGGAAGGTTGTTGAGATGATAGTGGCACTGCAGCTCAAAGAGTTCCTGGAGGTGTTTTACCTCTGTAAGCCATTCCAGTCCATATTTCGGGTGAGGCACAGTACAGAGATGGCACTAGTCCAGATGCATAATGACCTGATCAGTGCTAGAGTTTGAGGGGTGCACTCAATTCTCATTCTCCTCAATCTGTCATCAGCATTTGACACTGTGAACCATATTGTGTTGTTGGATTGCCTTAGAGAGTATTGTGGACTTGCCAGTACTGACATCAACTGGTTTGAGTCCTTTCTCTCGGGAAGGAGGCAGAGGGTGGTGATGGGGAATTTCTTTTCCTCCCCAATGCCTCTGACCTGTGGAGTTCCTCAGGGTTCAATCCTATGACCAATGTTGTTCGCAGTATACATGCTACCTCTGGGCAGAGTCATTAGACAATACAGCTTGAGCTTTCACTGCTATGCAGATGACACTCCACTGTATATGTCTTCTGCACCAGGACAACTGGTGCCATTGATGTGCTGAATAAATGCCTTGCCGAGATCCAGGATTGGATGAAATCTAACTGACTGGGACTTAACCCAGACAAGACAGAGCTACTTGTGATAGAGCTGAGTCATGGGTGTGATGGGAATAGAAACATAGAAACTGTTGGCAGATAAGGATTACAAGGCCCATCCAGTCTGCCCAAAGGCCCTATACATGTACGCATCCACTCACCCTAAGTGGTCGATGCTTTTCTTCACTCCCTTCCTGCCCAAGGTTCCCCTGTGCTTGTCCCAGACATCTTTAAACCACTCCACAGTGCTTGCCCCTACCACTTCTATTGGCAGACTATTCCAAGCACTCACCACCCTCTCTGTGTAGAAAAACTTCCTCACGTTACCTCTTAATCTCTCCTCCCTCCAATTTCATTACGTGCCCCCTAGTTCTGGTATCTTTTCTACATTGGAAAAGATTTCCCTCCTGCATCTTGCTTATGCCCTTGAGGTACTTAAAAGTTTCTATCATGTCGCCCCTTTCTCTCCTGTGCTCCAGTGAGTACAATATTGAGGTCTGTTAGTCTCTCCTCACATGTTTTGTGGTGCAAACCATGCACCATCTTTGTTGCCCTTCTCTGGGCAGCCTCCACCTTCTTTATGTCCTTATGCATGTGTGGTCTCCAGTACTGTATGCAGTACTCCAGGTGAGGCCTTACCAGTGTTTTAAACAATGGCATCACCACTTCCCACCTCCTACTAGTAATATCTCTGCCTATGCACCCCAGCATGCCACTGGACCTCTCTGCGGCCTTTGCACACTGATTTGATACCTTAAGGTCATCAGATATGATAACCCCTAGGTCACTCTCATTTCCTCTTTGGTTATGGTCTGCACCTCCCCCCATCCTGTGGTTCTCCTCAGGATTCCCCCTATCCAGATGCATTATCTTGCACTTTTTTTGCATTGAACCTCAGTTGTCACACCTCTGACCATCTTTCAAGCTTCTCCAGGTCCCTCATCATTTTCTGCACCCCTTCTGGAGTATCCACCCTATTGCAGATATTGGTGTCATCTGCAAATAGGCAGACCTTTCCTTCTAACCCCTCTGCAATGTCACTAATGAAGACATTGAACAGGATGGGTCCCAGTACTGATCCTTGTGGCACTCCGCTGGTCACCCCTCTCTCCCTGGATTGGATCCCATTTATCACCACCTTCTGCCTCCTGTCCATCAGCCAGTTTCTAACCCTCTGTATCACCTTATACCCCATGCGTAGACTACTCATCTTGTTAACCAGCCTTCTGTGTGGGACAGTATTGAAGGCTTTGCTGAAATCCAGGTAGGCAACATCTACCCGATTCATTTTCTTAGTCACCCAATCAAAAAAATCTATCAGATTCATTTGACCAGACCTTCCTGATGTGAATCCATGCTGCCTCAGATCCTGGGCACCAATGGATTTCAGGTGTGCCACTGTCCTTTCTTTCAGCAGTGTCTCAATGAGCTTCCCCACCACTGAGGTGAGGCTGACTGGCCCGTAGTTCCCCGCTTGCACTCTACTGCCACTGTTGTGCAATGGAACTACATGCGCCCTCCTCCAGTCTTCTGGAACCATGCTTGTGTTGAGTGACTCTGTGAACAGGGTGGCCAGAGGCACTGATAGTTCCCTCCACAGCTCCCTTAATATCCTTGGGTGTATGTCATTTGGCCCCACGGCTTTATCCACCTTCAGCTTTGTGAGTTCCTTCCGAATTCTCTCCATTGTGAATGGACTGGTATCCACCCCCCCCCGATTGCCTCAGCTTCCCAACTGTGGACCTTGACCCCCTCCCTCTTCAGTGAATACTGAACAGAAGTACAGTATTTGTTCAGTATTTCTGTCTTGTCTAGATCCCCCTCCTTGCACTCTCCCTCCACCCCTTTGAGCCTCACAACCCCCAGTTTTTCTTCTACGCTGATGTACTTATAGAATGTTTTGTCCTCTTTTTTCACAGTCCATGCTAAACCCACCTCTGTCTGTGCCTTGGCTTTCCTAACAGTCCTCCCTGTCTCTCTTAACCATTCAATGTACACCTCCCCATCCTCCTCCCTTTGCATCCCCTTATATTTCCTGTAACTTGCTCTTTTTGCCCTTACTTTGTCTCCCACCTCTTTAGCGAACCATAGTGGTTTCTTTCTTCTTTTCCCTTTGGCCACTATCCTAATGCATTGATTAGTTACCTCCATAATGGCTCCTTTTAGTCTCCCCCACTGTTCCTCCACCCCCTCCATTACCTCTGCCTTCTCCAGGGCTGCTGTTAAACATCTACCCATTTCATTGAAATCTGCCCTCCTGTAATCTAATACTTTTGCCCTTGTGTGGCTTAATTGAGTCACTGTATCCATGCCAAACCACATCATGTGGTAGTCACTGGATCCCAGCTGCCCTTCCACCTGGATTCTTTCAACTCTGTTCCCCTTGGTCCATACCAGGTCTAGAATCGATTTGTTCCTGTGGTCTCATGCACCAGCTGCAGAGATTTCAGGATGGCAGTGCTTCTTGCTGAAGCAACTGCCTGGGTGGTCCATTCCACATCTGGCATATTGAAATCTCCCATCAACAGGATTTCACCTTTAGCTGCCATGTCATGAATTTCCTCCACTAGTACCATGTCCACTTCCTCCCTCTGTGACGGAGGTCTGTAGATCACCCCTACATGTATTGCTGTACCATTTCCTGATTCAAGGGTGATCCACATTGCCTCGGCCTCCCCCTGCCTTCTCTGAAATTCTGTAGCCTTTATGCCTTCTCTGACATACAGGGCCACCCCCCCATCTCTTTTTACCTTCCCTATCCCATCTAAACAGTGTATAGCCTGGTTCATTGATGTCCCAGCTGTGATTAGCAGAATACCATGTCTCTGTTATTGCTGCTATGTCAAGGGCTGCATCTGTCATCAAGGCTTCTAGGTCTGGAATCTTATTTCCCAGACTGCGGGCATTTGTGAACATGACCTTCCATGTTTTACTCCCTGCCCACCCTCTGTTCCTGTTTTCTCTACTTTGCCTCTTCCCCCCACCCTGGTATTCATGCTCATGTGCTCTTGCACCCTCTTTATCCCCCCTTATAAACGTTTCCCCTGCTGCCCCTCACTGCTCGCTTCAGTTATGCCTGTCATCAACATGTACTTTTGCATGTTCTCATGGGGTGTGTGTTCCTAAGCCACCTGTCTCTCCTGGCTCTCCCCCTTGGCCAGTTTAAATGCTCTCTGCTGAAGAATTCCAACTTCTCACTAAGGACTAAGGTCCCCTTTCCGGGCAGATGCAGGCCATCCTCCTGATGCAAACTTGCATCTGTCCAGGTTGGGCCCCAGTCCCCTATGAAGCCAAATCCTTCCTTTTGACACCAATCTTTCAACCAGTAGTTGAAGGTTCAGATGTGGAGTGCCCTGGCCTCCCCTGTACTTTGGACAGGTAGCACTTCTGAGAATGAGACATAATGTGCAACCTGTTTCAGGTCCCCCTCCCAGCTTCCTGAAATTCTCCTGGACTCTGGCTAACTCTACCCTTTTCCTCACCAGGTCATTGGTCCCCAGATGGACAATGACATCCAGCTCCTTCCTCCTGACTATCATCCTAGCGATCCTATGGATTTGCTTCCCATCCCTCCATGCAGAGCTTCCCGGGAGGTAGTTGACCTCCCTCTCCCCCCTGCTAGGTGTCCCTAATTTCACACCCTGTACAATAGAGTCCCCCACTAGGAGAAGCCTCCCCCTCCTCTGGGGTCTCTTGCGCCCCTTCCCTGGGACTCCAGCTTGGAGGTCCCGACCATCCTCCCTGGTCCCAGCTGGAGGTGTCTGTGCGGGGCATTCCCGTTCCTCCAAAACAGCGAAGGCATTATTAAGCTGGACTGGTTGGGGGATGTGCCTCTGACCCCTTCCTGCTGTCCCAAAGCCCACTGTGGTCCATTCACTCTTCTTTCTGGGCAACCTTTGAGGTTGATGTTGTGGACCTGGTGGTCTCCGGGTGGGGGTGGATGCCGCCTGTAACCTGTCCAGCTCTTCACGGAGGCAGGCAACCTCCTCCCTCAACTCAGAGAGGTGCCTGCAGATAGGGCAGCATCACAGCCTCCAGAATGTCTCCCTGAAGACTAGTGCTCCACAGCCACTGCACTGCACCCGACCACTCCTGTCATGTCTGATGTGACCTGGACTGCAATATACTCTAGGTACGCCCTCTAGATGAACCCCTATGCTCCTCCTTGTCCTAAGCATGGAACTTTCTGTGTGGTGTAGGAAGGTGTAACACTACGGGCCCACACCCTATAAAAGAGGACTAGCCCAGGGATGGGAGGGTTGAGGAATGGGAGGGTGGAATTACCCCCTGGCTGTGATCAGAAGCAATCAGCCAAGGACCCCTTTACCCTGTGTTCGCAGAGGACAAGCCCCAATGATAAAAAAAAAAAAAAAATCCATTGAATTATGAGACCTGCACTTTAAGGTAACAGACTCAAACAAGTACAAACACTTACAAGCTTACCAGCAACTAAATCCTTCACTCCTGCCCCTCCAGAAACTTAGCAGCAACAGAAAGCTAAATCTACCTGAGCCAAACTAAATCTGCTTCAGCCCTGCTGCTATGTGGGATGACAACAAGCTTGGTCCTGGGGTCGTTTCCATTGATGGCATCCTCTAGGGTGAGAAATCTGGGAGTTATCCTTGATGACAAGCTGACATTTGAAGCTCAGGTGTCGGCTGTCTTCAAAAGTGTTTTTTTCCACTTAAGAAACATCACCGAGATTAAACTCCCTAATTCTGCCTGAAGACCTGCCGTCACTGGTGCATGCCTTTGTAACATCCAGGCTCGACTACTGTAATGCCTTTATTTCAGGGTCAGAGGAGGGAACCTCCTTCGACTGCAGCAGGTGCAGAATGCAGCGGCCAGGCTGCTGATAGGACTACCCAGGTCCTGTCATGTGACCTCAGTCCTGCATGGTCTGCAGTGGCTTCCAGTTAGGTGGAGAGTTCTCTTCAAGGTGGGCTTGCTCACCTATAAGGCCCTATACGGATCGGGCCCTGGCTACTTGTCAGACCTTCTCACCCCTGCCATTCTGACCTGCTCCCTTCGTTCCTTGACTGAGGGCCGCCCAGTGGTTCGGAGGACCAGACTGAAAACCTTGGGTGACCGTTCATTCAGGGTGGCTGGCCCAGTCCTCTGTAACTCGCTGCCAAGATCTTTGAGGGAGGCCCCTATGGTGGAGGCATTCATGAGAGGCCTAAAGATTGACCTTTTTAACTTAGCATTCCCTGCCGATGCCTTTTAACTTGACTGCTGAAAGTTTAATTATTTTAATTTATTTAAGGTATAGTTTTTATGTATGTGATTTGACTGTGTTATTTTTGTTGTACAGCAGCAAGAGCCTCTGGGATTGGGTGCCTAACAAATAATAAACTGATTGAAAATTGATTGATTAGTTCTTGTCTGCCTCCTCTCACAGTATGAATCCTAGTGCAGTAATTAATGTTATCATTGACCACTTTAGTTTAATCCTTGTCTGCCTCCCTGTACACAATTACCTGGTGTCCAGTAGTACTCCCTTGAGCACCTGCCCCAGTATTCATGTACTGTATAATCTAGATGTTGGCCCTGGCTCCCTAACCATCCATCCTAGTCCCAGAATGGCAGCCAGGACAGTCCCTCCACTCACCTCCATGGCCTGATGCTTACTTCAAGGTACTGTATTAATGTACAGGACATGAATGGGATAGTAATAAAGGACCTGTGTGTGGCAGATAGAAGCCAGTTGTTGAAGTCAGTGGAGGGACTGTGCCATTAGGGTTAGGGAGGTTGGTTGGCGGGGGCAACATTTAGATCATACTATATAAGAATACTGGTATAGCGTGTAGTGTTGGTGGTGTCATTGGACACCAGGGAGCTATATTCCGTGTGCTGGGCAGACAAGGATTGCATTCAATGACAGCACTGGGGTCCATACCAGGAGGGTGGGGCTCAGACAAGAGCTGCATTCAGTTACCACACCGGAATCCATTCCAGGAGAGTGGTGAGCAGACAAGGACTACATTCAGTGAGAGCACTGAGATCCATATTGGGAGAGTACACGATGTTTGCATTCAGTGACTGCAATTGAAACCATACAGGGGGATTGACTGAAGAACTGACAGCAACAGGAATGGGGGTAATAGCATCTATTATTCTTTTTTGATTATTATTCTTCGGTATCCAGGTAAGGCCCACTAGGCAAAGGGCTGTTTTCAGGGGTGAAAATGTAAGTACTGCACTCTCAGGATACAGACAGGAGCCAATAGTATGGCAGTCCTGCTTTCTTGCCATATTTATGGATCAATAAATTTGTTCCTATTTGCAACTTAATTGGCTCCGGTCAATGTCTTGAGAGTGCAGTACTTAACTTTTTCTCTTGGAACTTTTGTCTCAGGCTTGCAGCCCTGTACTGCACCCTCAGCAGTTCCAGAGATGCACTTGGGAGGTGATTTGCTCAGGGTCACACAGTATGTAAGCAGAGGTTGTAGGAATCAAACCCAGGTCTGCTGGATGTACCAAGCTTATTCACATATCATTATTTTAACTGCTAGGCTATACTGCCTGCTATTATACTATTTACTTTAAGTATTTGGCAGTGTTGGGTGGGGTACATATTCAGAGACGTATGAAGGAGATTCTGAGTATGTTTAGAAGCACAAATCCCTGACTGCTTGCTTGTAAAAGTATTTCATCTTTTTTAACCTGCGTCACAATATCGCTTCTGAAAACTTTTGTTTCCTGCAATTTGGGGCAGAGGAAAGGAGGAATAAATAATGTTTATGAGTTAATACTTGCAGACACATACAGCACTAATATTAGCTAATGCGGAGTGACAGGAGTCCTAACATAAAAGGAAGAATGAGTTACACATTCAACATCAGGGCACTAACACTGTGTTTTCCATAAGTGTGAGGGCAGATGAGAGATGTAGGTCACAGAGTACACACCATGAATTAATACTTATGTACAAAGACACACTGACAGCCAGTGTATGTAGGCAAGAAAGAAGCTCCATACCATGATCGGAAGCTACACATTTAACTGCAGGGGACATTCCCATACATTGTGTCTATCTGCTGAACCCTCCATATCTGTTAGTGGCCCATCTGTCCCATTCAGATCAGCTGTCAGTGCTCTGCTGTTTACTTTGTATTCCTTCACTTGGCATTGGATTCTGTGTCTCTGCCCTCAAGTATTCACTCCCGGTGTGCATGTCCTCCATCTCTCGTCAGTCCTACACTTAGGAAATCACAATGTTGTCAGAGCAGATGCTGTGCTTTTAATTATGCAATTCACTCTTCTGCTCACATTAGGACTGCGAGTTCCTCACCCATATGTCTGTATACACTGTGGAATTGCTTGCTAGTAAATCAAATATGACGGCTGCTCAAACCCCACCCACAAATGTCACATAATGCTCCTGTGGTCCTTTCTGATCTCTGTGGTTTCAGCCATAGGGATTCGGCAGATCAGTACAGCACAGCCACTCACTAATAGGCAAGTCTTTCAATTGAAGTGTTGGATGGAGACGGTTGCTGATTTGGCAAGAAGACAAATGGAGAGGGAGAAGAGCAGCATTGTGGGAGTGATGGCTCGGACAACAGCAGCAGTAAAGGAAACCTTTTGAATTTAGTGCAGAAGAGTGAAGACAGAGCTATGGCTGCACACAAGAAGCCACCATACAGAAGATAAGTGGGTAAATTGGAGTTTTTGCTAGCCGTGGAATCTAGCCACATCCACATAGTGGGAAAATCTACATCCATGTTGCACTTTTTTAAAATTCTGAAGTCAGGCTGGGAGGATAAGCCATTGTCTCAATGTTATACTAAGGCAGAGATTCTCTATTCAGTCAAGGCCTTCCCTTTCCCTATCATTCCCTACCTGTGGCCTCCTTTCACCTGGCTGCCTACCCTTCTTCTCCACTGTCACTTAGATTGCAATTCCTGAGGGGTCAGGGAGGTGTCCATGCTTTCTAAAACTAATAGAAAAGGTTGACAGATTATTTTTAGAAGACAGTGCAATGCCGACACTTAAAATGAAAAATAAATTGGATTATGAATTGTTTTATTTTTTAAAAGAAGACATACAAAACTAGAAAAATCATTTGGCACAAGGGGGAAGGGGACTGTAGCTCCTCTCTTTGGGAGGTGGGGGAAGGGAGCATATCTCCTGTGGTGTTGGTGTTGGTGTTGGTGGGGGAGGGTATCTCCTGTGGTAGAGGAGCGTATCTCCTGTGGTGGCAGAGGGCATATCTCCTGTGTTTTGGGAGGGCACAGCTCCTGTGTTCTTTGGGGGGGGGCGCAGCTCCTGTGTTTTGGAGGAGCCTTTAGCTGCTGGGGGAGGAAGCCTTTAGCTGCCAGGGGAGGGGGGCCTACAGCTGTGGGGGGAGGGGCCTTCAGCTGCCAGAGGAGGAGGCCTTTAGCTGCCTGGGGAGAATGGAGTGGAAGTCAGCAAACAGATTAGAGAGAGTAGCATAGTGCGCAGTCAACAGCTGAGACATACACAGCTCCCAGCCTTGCTCTTGTCCATACATGTTTGAAAGATAAGATGGGAATGAGGATAGATCAGGGAAGGAACAAAAGACGAGGGATTGTGGAATGTAAGTATTTTGGGCACCTAGAATCTGACCTTCTCTAGGTGGTAACCTGCTGGCATAGTTGCCTGTCATCGTGACATGCCCATGACCTGCCCCCAGATGGGGGTGGGTGAGCAGCTGGAGAGTAACACACTGCTAGCTGCACAATCGAGCAGGCTTATTAGATCTTGAGCCTGTAACTGCTGGGATTTTTCGTATGTTCGTATCTCTGTATGACCTGATTCCTGTTTGAAAATTGGGGAGAAATGGGGCAAGGGCTCACTCAGAGGATTGGGAGGAGGGCAGAGTAGTCCTGTGGTACTGAAACTCTCTGACAGTTAAAATAGTCCCTAATGTCTTGTGGCACCATCCACCCCCTGATCTCCCAGACCATGCATCTATACATTTCCCTGGCATCCTGTGGTGCCCACACCTCTGAAGGCTGATTGACAAATGTGCTGGTGCATGTTAGCTATCCAGCAGCCCACTACACACACCCAGTACACCACCATCCACAGCCCTTCCCTTACCAGGCAGGACAGGTAAGGGGGATTGGGATTAATGCTGTACTCAGGGTGGGGCTTCTGGATTGCTAATGTGCACCAATGCGTTGTTGACTGGCATTCAGGGCTGGAGTACCATGGGATGACATGGATTGTATAGGGTACAAGGACCACTGGCATAAATTAACAGTTCAGGGGCCCCCTGCCTGCACCCGGCACAGCACCATCCCCAGTTGTCCACTTAATTGGCAGGACAGGTAAGGGTTGGTTGGAATTGGTGCTGTAATGGCAGGGGTGGGTAAGGGGGCTGCTGGACCGCTACTCTGGGCTGGTGCATTTGTCGACCAGTATTCGGGAGGGGGGCAGGGGTACCACAGGATGTCAGGGATTTTAAAGGGGACATGGGCCAGGAGATCAGGAGTGGGGCTGCCAGGGAGAACACTGGCTATATTGCAGTAAATGGGATAGGTGCTCAGGGGAGCTGCTACTAGACAGCAGGGTAAGTACAGGGAGTGGGTGTTTGGGGGGGTGCCACTGGACACTGGGATAAATATTAACATTAAGTTGAAAGCTGTGTGGGGGGGAATCCTCTAGACACCAGGGAAACATAGAAACATAGATTTTGATGACAGATAAGGTCCGCCTGGCCCACCTAGTCTGCCCATTTCCCCACCTAATTATCTCCTGATCCTAAATGATCAGCAGCTTACCCACTTTTTCCTTCCACTAGGGTGGCCTTCTGTCTATCCCATGCATTCTTGAACTCATCAATCATTTTACCCTGTGCAACCTCCACTGGGAGGCTGTTCCATGCATCCACCACCCTTTCTTTAAAAAAATACTTCCTGAAATTACACCGGAGTCTCCCCCTCTTCTAGCCTCATATTGTGACCCCTTGTTCTTGCACATCTCTTTTTTGAAAGATGCTGCCCTCCTAGACCTTGTTGAGTCCCCTAAGGTACTTAAATGTCTCTATCATATCCCCACTCTCCCTCCTTTCCTCCAGGGTATACATAGTGAGGTCTTTCAGTCTCTCCTGATATGTTTTCTGGTGCAATCCTTGCACCATTTTTGTTGCCCTTCTCAGGACCGCCTCTATTCTGTCAATGTTCTTCCGGAGATGTGGTCTCCAGAACTGAACACAGTATTCCAGATGTGGCCTAACCAATTGTCTGTACAGTGGCATCACCATCTCCTGTTTTCTACTGGTGATGCCCCTCCCTATGGACCCCAGCATCCCACCGGCCCTCCCCACCACCTTTACACATTGCTTGGGCACCTTCAGGTCATCTGTTATGTTTACCCCCCCCCGGTCCGTTTCCAGTTTTGTTGTCATTAGTATCTTCCCCCTATTTTGTATTCCAGGATTCCTGCAGCCCAAGTAAACATAAAAACATAGACTTTGACAGCAGATAAGGAATGCTTGGCCCACCCAGTGGGCCCATTTCCCTACCTATTGGATAAGCTGCAGATCCTAGTTAACCAATAGCCTATTTCCTCCTACCCCTCCATCAGAATTGTCTTATGTCTGTCCCATGCATTCTTGAATTCCCCCACTGTTTTTACCCCACCACCTCCTCAGGAAGGCCGTTCCATGCGTCCATCACCTTCTCCATGAAAAAATACTTCCTCACGTTGCCCTTGAGAGTTCCCCCATCTATCTTCAAATTGTGTCCCCTTGTTCTTACACATCTCTTATTCTGAAATATGCTACCCTACTGGACTTTGTTGATTCCCTTGAGGTACTTGAAAGTTTCTATCATGTACCCCATCTCTCTCCCTTCCTCGAGAGTATACATATTAAGCTTCTTTTGTCTCCCTTCATATGGCTCCTGGTGCAGACCCTGCACCTTGTTAGTTGTCCTCATCAGGATTGCCTCCATCCTGTCTATGTCCTTGAGGAGATGGGGTCTCCAGAACTGCATGCAGTACTCCAGATGGGGTCTCACCAACTGTCTTTACAGAGGGATAACTACCTCCTGTTTTCTACTGGTGACGTCTCTCCCTATGCATCCCAGTATCCCCCAGCCCTCCTTACTGTCTTCTCACATTGCTTGCCTACCTTTAGGTAAAAAAATATTCCCCACTGGGAATCAAACCCAGATCCCCTCCCAACTACTAGCCTGCAGCTAGGCCACTGTGCTATTGCTCCACATAAGTCCATGATGTTGCACTTTTTTGCATTTAATTTAAGCTGCCACTCTCTTGATCACTGTTCCAATTTGCCTAGGTCTCTTCTTATTTTTTCCACCCTGTCTGGAGTGTCTACCCTATTGCAGATCTTGGTGTCATCTGCAGAGAGACACACCTTCTCTTCCAGCCTCTCCACAATGTCACTAATGAAGACATTGAAGAGAACCAGCCCCAGAAATGAACCCTGTGGCACCCCACTAGTCATATCCCTCTCCTGGCATTGTACTCCGTTCTCCACCACCCACTGTGTCCTGTTGCTCAGACAATTTCTGACCCACTGTACCACCTTGGGACCTACTCCCAGACTGTACAACTCGTTTACTAGCCTCCTGTGTGAGACGGTGTCAAATGCCATGCTAAAATCAAGGTATGCCATGTCCATTGCCCCTCCCTGATCCACCACCTTGATTACCCAGTCAAAGAAATCTATCAGATTTGTTTGACAAGATCTTCCGTGTTGCCTCGGGTCTTGTGCCCCACTAGTAGACATGCAGCGAATTAAAAATCCATAGGAGAAGTGAATGCGAAGTAGCCACCTCGCGTTATCATAACTCTACATGAAGTGACCATTGAAAAGTGCTCACTTCACCTTATTTTGACTTTGCATTGTTATTCCGCCTTAACGTGAAGTAAGGCAGAATGAGAACAATATAAGCACCTTAGGCAGCCCCCCCCCACACACATCACATGGCTTAAAGTACTGTAAGCCACATGCTTTAGCCAGGCAGGAAGAAAGTGAGTCATACAAGCAAATACGTTCACATTCTCCTTTGCAGAGGTAGAAAGAGGAAGCATTTTGTGTAGGAGAGGATAGTTCGTTATTAGTTTCTTTCTTGAGCAAATTTCAGAAAACCCAAAAGCTTTTTTAAAAGCTAATTCTTTAGTTTTTTTGTACTGTTTTGTCAGTTCTTTTTGGTGACCAATTTCTTTGTTTTATAAGTTTTGTTTTGTGTGTGTGTGTGTGTGTGTGTTACTGTGTGTGTGCCTATATTTGAGACTGTGAGTGTGTGTGAAGTCGCTCGTCATGTAACGCATCAGAGCGGGAAGGAGTGTTTTGTGTGATGGACCAGGGACAGTCTGTGGCCTGTGGTCAGATGGGAGTGCGCACACATGGGTGTCATAGCCGGGTGTCATTGGACCACTCCAGACTGTTTGGTCCTGCCTCCCCACCTCCAGAAGCAGCAGCACAACCAGTGCCACCGCCACATCCACCAAGTCCACCATCACCACCACCCCCATACCACCAGTAGCAGCTGCAGGAGCTCCAGCAGCACCACCTCCACAGCAGCAGATGGAGCCTCAGGTGTGACAGTGCTGCTGGCACTACATCTGCTCCTTCTGTGTCTGGTCCCCCCCCCAGCTCCACAGTTTGGCAGCTTTGTAACTGTGTCAGGGGGACAGCAGCATTGTGGTGTGTCTGCTTTGTGGTGTACAGCTGTACCGTGACCCCCAGGGGACACATCTGGGGACTGAGGGCCAGCTCACACATATGCTGAACCACCACAAGGTGGAGTGTCAGGCTGCCACCGAATGGGCCAGGTCTCCACCTGCCGGCCCTTCTGTGGCAGTGGCAGAGGGTGGTGCTGTTGTGTGTCACCACAGCAGGAGGAGGCCCACAGCAGCAGCTGCTCCACCACTACTCCCACCACTGCCACCAGCACCACCCTCAAAACCACCACTACCTGGTTCCCCCCCGCAACAGTGGACCCTGCCACAATGCCTGCAACGCAGACAGACATAGCACTTTTGTGGTCTGCGGTGGAGGAAAGTAATGAGAGGGTGGGTGCTGTCCAGCAGCAGGTGGAACAAATTGAGCAACACCAGCTACAGATAGTGTCAATGCTCCATCTGCTGCTGGAACATCATGTGATTCCTCCATTAGCTTTTTTTTTCTGCACCCCCCCCCACACTGCTGTAGTGTTTTGTGTTTTGTTATGTTTAATAACAGACAGACGGAAGGCCACGCAGTATTAGTTTAAAGGGAAGCAGTTAGCAACAGGTGGTCATGCCCCCTGCAAGGCTTACCCTCCGCTTAAGCCTATTAAGCATGCTGTGATGTTTTTCTCGCACCTCAACATTCTCTATTTTAATAAAGAAAAGTCAGTGACCCGGAAGTATGGCGGACAATATGGGGGCTCCATTATGTGTAAAGATGCAATGGCAACGCACCATGAGCTTCAATACAAAAGTATCGAAGCGCATGGTGTGTCTCCGCCACACCTTTCCTTTACATATAATAGAGCCCCCATAGTGTCCACCATTCTTCAGGTTTGACGACTTTTCTTTATTAGAATAAAGTATGTTGTGGCACGAGAAAATGCTGCAACATTCTTAAAAGGCTTAATCAGAGGATAAGCCTTGCAGGAGGCAGGAGCTCCTGTTCCTGACTGCTTCTCTTTAAATATATAGGCAAGGCAAGGCAAGTTTTATTTAAAATACACCCATCCCAGAGGCTCTGGGTGCCATACAACAATCAGAATAAATGTAAGACAACACAATAATAAACACTTAAATACAATGTTCCAAACAGTTAAAACAAAATGTACTACCTTCAACAATAACTAAATAAATTAAATAATAACTCAATCAGACATCAATTCTTAAAACAGGTAGGGACTATAAAACACAGTCTGGAAAGGCCTGATTATACAAGAAGGCCTTGAAGCTGGCCTTAAATACCTCTACAGAAGGGACCTCCCTGACGGCTGAAGGAAGCGAACTCCACAGGACGGAGGCGGCGACACTAAATGCTCTGTAGCCAGCAGTTTTAAACCTCATCCTGGGAATCACGAGAAGGCCCCTAGAGGAGGAGTGGAGGGAGTGGACTGAGACGGCAGGTTCAAGAAGGTCCTTCAGGTAGCCAGGGCCCTGGCTGTGTAGGGCCTTAAAGGTGAGCAAACCCATCTTAAAGAGGACCCTCCACCAAATCGGCAGCCAGTGCAGTTGACGCAGCACCGGAGCGATGTGACAGTACTCAGGCTGTCCCGTCAACAGCCTCAATGCCGCGTTCTGCACCAGCTGCAGTTGGCACAGGATACCCCCAGAGGCCACGAGATAAAGTGCATTACAGTAGTCAAGCCTGAATATTACAAAGGCATGCAGCAAAGTGGGGAGGTCCAGTGGTGGAACTAGGGGCTTTATCCTAGCGATATTCCTCAGATGATAAAAACTGGTGCGGACAACGGACGCCACCTGAGACTCAAGTGTCTATCCGCTGTCAAGAATAGCGCCCAGATCACGCACCATAGAGGAGGCCTTCAGTGGTACAAAGCCAAGACAAATCCCTGTCTCTGCACCAGAGGCCAACCTATCAAGCCCTCTGTTCGACTCCACCACCAGTACCTCTGTCTCACTGGGGTTCAGTCACAATCAGCTGGAGGGCATCCAGTCACTGATCTCAGCAAGGCAGCTGTTAAGCACTTCCCCTGCACAAAATGTTCCAGGGGCGAAGGAAAGATACAGCTGGGTATCATCTGCATACCAGTGAAAACCTTGACTGTACTACATAATGAGCTCTCCCAGGGACAGCATATACACGGCAAACAACATCAATGACAAGACTGAACCCTGGGGAACTCCGCATAACAGGTGGCCGGGGGAGGAGGAGAAATTCCCCATCACTACCCTCTGCCTCCTGTTAGAAAAGACTCAAACCAGCAGATGACAGTGCCAGCAAGGCCACAGAATTCTCTTAGGCGGTCAAGAAACACTTGATGGTCCACTGTGTCAAATGCTGAACAGAGATTGAGGAAAACAAGAATTGTCCCCGCCCCTCGATCTTTAGACCTAAGGAGATCATTATGCACCCGAACTAGCACAGTTTCTGTGCTATGCCTTGCACGAAAACCCAGACTGGAGTGGCTTGTACAAATCATGGGCCGCAAGATGCTCCTCAAGCTGAAGCACCACCACCTTCTCCACAATCTTACCCAAAAATGGGAGATTGGAGCTAGGACAGTAATTTGCCTTGACGTCAGGGTCCAGCAAAGGTTTTTCAGAAGGGGTCTCACCAATGCCTCCTTCAAGATATTGCAGAAGACCCCCTCTGACAGGGAGCACCAGACAATCAAGGCAAACACCGGGCCTACGGAGTCAACACATCTCATTAAGAAATGAGTTGGCACTGGGTCCAGTTCACAAAAGGTGAGCCGAAGCTTGGAAGCAATCTCAGTGACCTCAGCCACCTCCACCAGTCTAAACTCACCCCAACCAGGCGGAGTGCTCTCCAGTCACCCATGGCGATCACTGTCGGCCAAATTCTGGTCCACTGGTGGAACCACCCAACCTGATGGCAGACACCCTGTCTGAGAAGAACCGAGCAAACTCCTCACACAATGCATTCAAAAAGGCTACCTTCAGCTGTAGACAGGAAGGATGAAGAAGCCTGTCCATAGTCTGAAAGAGCACAGTTGGTCAGTTCCTCCCGGCAGCAATCTCCCTCGACAGGAACTCTGCCTTCTTATGGTTGGTTGCCCCCTGGTATGCAATGTAGTACACACATAGGGCCAGTTGGTCTACCTCCAGGCTGGACCTCTACCAGCAGTGCTCTAATCTCTGACCCAAAGTATTCATCGTCTTGAGCTCCCCATCATACCAAGGGGATCTCAAGTGAGAAGACCTGGGTCGTACATGAGCTGGTGCAAGAGAGATGAGCGCATGAGACAACGCCTTATTATAGGCATCCACTGCCATGCACACACCCCCAATGCATACACTGTCCACACTAGATACATCAGCCACCACCAGAAAACCCTCCGGGGACAAATCCCTCAAAGGGCGATAGCTGACCATCTCTGCAGCGGGAGGGCTATCAAGGGGGGCCCTGAACCGGACTTCACCGTGCAATGAATGGACCAAATGACCCGATCAATGTTGAGACTATTTATCTCAAGCCCCAGTGAGAACACCAGATCCAACATGTGACCACCCTGATGGGTCACGGAGGAAACTCCTTACGAAAAGTCCAGATATGATATCATCTGGAGGAAGTTATAACCAAGCCGAGAAGATTCAGCCTCACCCCAAACATTGAAGTACCCCAACACTAAACATCTGGGGGCCTCCAATGTTTCCCCAATGATGAAATTCAGCCACCTCCTGCGAGAAATCTCCTGCCACCCCAGAAGTGCGGTAAATCAGGAGAATCAAGCAACCTGCACCCAGACCCCCACGGATGGCCACACATTCAAGTGAATGTGGTGTTCTCACTGGGTGCAGGGTAAAGCCTAGCTCGGATCTAAAACAGATAGCTACCTCCCCACCCCTGCGTTCCACTCTGGGGCAATGCAGTACAGTATAACCGGGCAGGACTGCGGCCTCTAGAACCAGGCTAGCATCATCACTGATCCAGGTCTCCATGATGCGAGCCAGATCAGCCAAAGAAACCAAGTCTGCTATAACTATAGTCTTGTTTCTGACCAATCTAGCATTGCAAAGCACCACCCTCTGGGGATTGGTGGACAGTGCAGCCTCTCTGGCTGCCTGCCCACTCGGTCTGGTGGGAACCCTGGTGATGGGAACTAAACATGTCTGGCCTCTCTCTAAAGCCCGTCTGATCCCAGGGCACCTTCTGCACCCCACTACCCTGATCCTGCCACCAACCGCAATGCATGGGGCACCCCACCTGGATCGAATCCTATGATTCCTCCCTATTCCAACCTCCCTACAGCATCTTGCTGTAGTAATAGACACTGGGAGGCTGAAAAAAGGCTGAAGATCATGCAGCTCGGATGCCCCATACACTATCCTGGCCCACCCCAGGCCTCCATACCTTCCCAGACACATCCCTCCTGACTACATAATCCCAAAACCAATGCTCAAGATCACACAAAATTACAAAAATAAATAAATAAATAACTTAAAAGAGATGTCAGGCTGCAGCCAAAACTACTTAAGGCAAAGGGCCCTTTCACTATCCCAATCACTTTGTAGTTGGATGTTTTCAGCAGACAGTTAACATTGCAACCAAAGAATATGCTCCCAGGGAAATCCCAGCACATACAGTCATACATGCTCCTTATCGCCCTGATATTATAATCCAATGTCTCAGTAATGTTTACTTTCTGTTGTGGAGTAGTTGTGGAAAAGCTGGTGTGAACAGTGCAAGTATGATGTGCTAAATTGCATGTGTGCAGTCAGTGTTGTTTTATGTGTGTGTGTGTGTGTGTGTGTGTGTGTGTGAGACATCAGACATTGTGCAAGTTCTTGCAAACATATGTTGCTGACTTGTTGCAATGTTTATGGTATAAAGAATAGTGAGCAGAATAACGTATATTTTATTGACACCATCATCATCAGCGGACTAAGTGATATGATACTTTTTCAGAGGTATCTGGCCTGAGTGCACCTTAGTCACATACTGCACACATGATTTTTAGGAGAACATGTGTTTTTTGTGCTACGATCTCCGCAAAGTCATGTCTGCAATGTGAGTGACTGAGGTGCACAGTGACCCGATACCTCTGAAAAAATATCATCTCACTTACTCCGCTGGTGTTGATGGTACAAATAAAATATATATCATATATTCTTTCTTATCTTTATTCTTGAGATACTGCAACAAGTCACACCATAAATATGTTTGCACAAAGCTGGACAATGTCTGCACACACAGGAAAGAACACTGACGGCACACATGCAATTTAGCACAACATACTTGCACTGCTCAGTCACGCTTTTTGCGAAACACTTCAAATCACGAGTTCCGACATAAAGTAAACATTACTGAGGCTCCAGAAATATTTATTTTTTGAAATAGACATTAAAGAGATTCACCACGTAACAGTATTGCACCCGATATATGGGTGCCTTACCTCCAAGGGAATCTTTACTGCTCCACATGTCCTTTTCTGGCAAAAACACTCATAATTTTGGTAAACCGGGTCCCAGAGGACTTCCCATTTTGAAGAGCCACCCAAGTTCCACCCCTGTGCTCAGCAACGTTATGACGTGATGCCTGAGAGAGCGTGGGGGTGTGCTCCATTATAATGAATGGCCGGCTGCTTTCCAAATGTTTCTTTATTTTTTATTTTATTTTATTTAGTTTTTGTTGACTGGGTAAGTGCACTAGACAAATCCTGCCTATTTTCAGGTCAGCTTGTGGTGAAACATGGGCACGTTTCCACTAACAAGGCTCTTGTTAGTCAAAACATACCCACGTTTCACTACAAACTGACCATTATAACATAAAAAAACATTCAGAAAGCAGCCGGCCATTCAGTATAATGGAGAGCACCCCCACGCTTCCCTGGCATCATGTCATAATTTTGTTGAATGTGGGGGCAGAACTTGGGTGGCTCTTCAGAACAGGAAGTCCTCCTGGACCTGGTGTACCGAAATTACAAATGTTTTTGCCAGAAAAGTATTGCACTCTGTAAGGACATGTGGAGCAACAAAGAGTCACCTGGAGGTTAGGCACCCATATATTGGGTGCAATACCATAACTATGTAACTTGGTGAATCTCTTTAAAGTAGCAATGCAACAATCTATTCAAAATTTTGACCTATACTTTTTTATGCTATTTTACATTGCCACTTTACTGACATCCTGACTTGTATGATCCTATTCTTTCCAGTATTTGAGTCTGCTTTAGAACTTTTTTCATGTCTGAAATAATAAAAGGAGCACGTCTTTTAATATGGTGCAGACCAGGGCTTTGTCAGTATTTTCCACTGTTTTTCTCCATCAGTTGTTATATATATTACTTCTGTTGTAAAATTAACAATTATGCAGTAGGCAGTGTTTTATGACCTCACAGAACAATATTTATTCAAAAACAGCTGCAAATAGTGATGAAAACCTGGTCAGAGCCATATTAAAAGGTGTGCTTTTTATTTTTCAGACATGAGAAAAAGTAGTAAAACAGACACAAATTGTGAAAAGAAGGGTATCATACAAGTCAGGAGGTAACTAGTGGCTGGCAGTGTAAAATAGCATAAAAAAGTATAGGTCAAAATTTTCACCACATTGTTGCACTGCTGCTTTAATTTATAATTTAAGTATAACATTATGTGCTCACAATCACAACACATAAAATGCATCTGTCTTGTGTCCAGAAAATTGCCAAGTGCTGAGGAAGTGAAATGGGAGTGTTACACCACATGCAAAGTCCCCCAGAATTTATTGCACAGTCACTCATGCATGCAGTGGTCACACAGAGTCCCCAGAATTGTTCTGCATCCCCTAAATGCATCTGGCTTGTGTCCAGAAAATTGCCAAGTGCTGAGGAAGAGAAATGGGTGTGTTACACCACACGCAAAGTCCGCCAGAATTTATTGTGCAGTCACTCATGTGCTCAGTGGTCGCACAGAGTCCCCAGAATTTTTCTGCATCCCGAAAATGCATCTGTCTTGTGTCAAGAAAGTTTATATACTCTGTGATGATGATGTACTCATGATGCACAGTGTCTTGCCAAACCATATGAAGGAGGGTTAACATGACATGAATCCATTCAGCGTTCCATCAGAAATGATGACCGTGAGAGAACTGTTGCTGGTCCAAAGCATGCTGCGATTCCTGTAAATATGATGCGATCACCTCAACATGATGGAAGGGTGCCCTTTGCGTGTACACTAATAGTAGCCTTGGTGAGTTTATATATATATATATATATATATATATATATATATTGCATTTTCTAGGTAGGGGTTGACATATATAGACACGTACTCATTGTATTGTTTTGTATCACAGGTCACAGATACTGTTGGTGTGCACATCTCAGTGCTTGATGAGAAATAGTTGTGTTGATATTGGAAATGGAATACTCTCTAGCCAAGGAAGGTAAGTATTTTTTTTGGGGGGGAGCATATTTTCAGGTAGGTCTCATTAATGGTTTCTTATTTGCTTACATCTTCACAGATTTTATCTGCATCCTTCTTGAGTCTGGTTGGAAATGATGGTCATGGTCATCGATTGAAATGATTTCTGCGTGTTGCATATCTGCCCCAGCCCCGGGGGGGGGGGTGCAGCTGATGTTGAAGAATTTCTTTGGATAAGGCAACTATGACATAACAAAGCATCCAGAAGTTTCCTGAAAAATAAATGAAGCACTTATTATAACTTGTTGTTAAAATTTTTTAGTAATTTATAGGAGTAAGCACCCACATATATGCTTTAGTACATACATGATCTGAGACCATACCACAACATTTGGTATGTCCGGATCTCCAGAGAAATACATTGAGATAAGAAACATTAACCTATATAAATAAAGACTAGTCCGGGCAGATTAATAAGCAAATTTAAAAACAGAGTAATGCATGAGACTGACAAATTATGACATGACTAGATCTATGTATATGTATTCAGATAAAGAGACTATGGTATACTAAACATTGACACTACAAAGTAAACCGAAGGGGCTTAAAAAAAAGCAGATAGTCTAAAAGTAGGACTAGATGCAGTGCAACCAGTGGTTATGCTTGTACTATTATCAACTATATTCAAAAAGAAGGCAATCCGATCTAAAGGAAGGGGAATCAGTTATTTAACAAATTCTATAACATCAAGGGGAAACAGTGTTTGCTGGTGAGGAAGATGAGGAACCCCTTCCACAGCAAGGCGGGGAGTTGTGAAAGGCAGCCTTCGGGTGGGTGTCATGACAATATTTCGAGTTAAGGAAGGGCTGCCAGCATTCCTCAAACTGAGAGGTTAGGCATGCAGCAAAGCTGGAGAGTCTCTCGAGCATGGCAGCTTGGGCTACTGCCAGAAGGAATTCCTGGAAAGTTGGAATATCAAGGGATCTCCATCTCATCAAAATTAGTCTTTTGGCAATTGCTCTTATTACAGTAATCCATTTAGCACTGGGACAATATTTCAGTGTGTATGGACCTCCACACCCCAATAAAAGGAGAGAGGCATCAGGGTTAACCATAGGGAATATTTGCTTACACATACCCTGGACTGATAGCAAGAAGGAATGAAGAGAGGGGCAGGCCCAGTGAATGTGAAAAAGATTAGCCCCTGGATTGCCACACCTCCAGCAGTTATCGGCCATAATGAGACCCATGCGCTTAAGTTTGGCAGGGTCTTGATACCACCTGTGTAGGGTCTTGTTCATTATAAGGTGGGTATGCCTATCTTTACAAGCAGTGTGTATCCTTGCCAAGCTATGAGCCCATTGACAATCAGAAATAGGGGTCTGTAAATCTGACTCCCATTGCACTTTAACTGCTCGGGTAGGGTCCTTCGAGGCATCCCTGAGAGCTGTATAGATCACACTCACTCAGTTTTTGAGGAGCTTACCCCAAACACCAATGGGGTGAGGATCTTGAGAAAGCTCCTTTTGAAGTGGGGCCTTGGGAAGGTAGGTGATGGCATCCCTGATTTGGAGATATCTTCAAAAGTGGGTCATGCGGAGATGAAATCAAGTTTTCAGGGCTTCAAAGGAGTCAAGAGAGCAGGTGCCCGGGAGTAACAAGTTGTGTACCAAGGAGATACCTTGGGCTTCCCACTGCTTCATGTGGAGCATGTGGTTCCCTACTTGTATGACAGTGTTGTCCCAGAGAGGAGTAAATTTCCAAGGAGTCGGGTCTTGGCCTAGGATGGCCAGGGTTTTCTTCCAGTATTTAACTGAAATCAGTATGGAAGGAGGGAGACCAGATGGTGGAGACTTCTTACCATATAGAACCACTGCTGTGGAAGAAACATGTACCAGAGATGCTTCCAGCAGGAGCTAGGAAGGAGAAGCCTGACCTATCTTGTAGAACCATCTGGTTGTCTGAGCTGAGACATAGGCCATGTGGTACCCTTGTAGCCAAGGGAGTCCCCACCCACCTCTACTCCAATACTGCCTCAGCTTAAGTTTGCTGAATCTGGGATGGGACCCTTCCCATAAAAAATTGCCCATTAGTGTCTCCATTTTTTGAAATCATTTCTGGGGTATGGGCACTGGTAAATGAGCCAGAATATGTAGTATCTTCAGGGTGGCCATCAACTTAATGGAATCAATTTTCCCGGCTAGCGAAAGCCATACGGCCTTCAATCTCTCCATATCTTGTCTAAGTGAGTCTAATAGGTTGGTAAAGTTGATTGAGAGCATTTTGTTCAGGTTCGGGTAGAGGACAATGCCCAAGTATTTGATACCTTTTGGTGACCATTTTAGCCCTAAATTAGTGAAAACTTCCCCTGAGGATACTGAGTTTAGTGGGAGGACCTCAGTTTTGGACTGGTTCAGCTAAAGCCCTGATACCTGGGAGAACTTTGCCAGAATACTGAAGATATCCTTAACTCATTGCCTCCTAGAAACGTCTGTAGTCGTCAGCAAATCTAACTACAGTGTGTCTCAGAACAGCTACAGAAGTCACCTACAGACTTCCTGTGTGCCCTAGAAACTTCTGGAGAAGTCACTCACATATTTTAATATTACTTGCCAGCCAGAATTGATTAGAATTGACTGCACAGTACCATTAGAAAGGTAATGTTGTGCTGAACAACCTTGCCACTGACACTTTGTGCGTATCATGTTCACTTTAGGAGTTATTCATATTTGTTTATGACATTTTGTCAATCTAGAACCACCTAAGCACTTTGAAGAAAACACACATTCCGGGTATCTTAGCCAGTAAATAATAAAAACCAAATTGAGTACAGTTGATTGCATAGAACCATTGGAAAGGCAATTTTGTGTGGAACAACTTTGCCACTGATACGTTAGTGTGTCATGTATACTTTAGGAGTTATATGCATTTGTTTATGGTATGGTGAGTATGGTTCAGATTTGTCCCTCAAACCTCACCAATACACCTTGACTCAAATGGGGAAAAATGATGTTTAATACTACAGAAATAGCTGTTTGTTTTACAAACAAATTATTAAAATTACATCTGATGTCTGGATGCTTAATTTGGTGTTGATATGTTACATATTTCCCAACAAAAAAAGGTTTATGGTGCATTTTTTAGTGGAAAAAATATTTTGTTTTGCTGTTTCAACCAGCACAGAAATAAAACTAAATTACCTGCTATTCCTTGCATACCACTGTTGGAAAGGTTATTTTATGCTGAATAATATTGCTGCTCATACTTTGTGTCTAGCACTTATGGTTTTTGTGCTATTAGCATTTGTTTGCAGCATGCCAATTATGGCTTGATTTTACTTTGAAGGGCCCAGGATTAACTGTTAACAGTATACAGGAGACAAGTGCTACAACTTCAGAAAGCTCCTGTGGGGGCAATGAGTTAATCACTTGAGGAGTACACTCAATAGTGATGAGGAGATTGGTTAGAAGAATGTTTTGAAAATGGAGTCACCTCCTCGTATCCCAGGAATCCAGGATGATTCCAGAAGAGCAATGGCCAGAGGTTCTATATCTAGAACGAATGAGAGCGGGGAAAGGGGGCAGCCTTGCCTCGTGCCTTTCTGTAGCTGAAAGGGTTTAGAAAGGTTATCATTGGTCAAGACTGAAGCCACAGGAGAGGAGTATAGGAGTTTGATCCACAATGTGAAGGTTGGTCCCATTCCCACTTGTGGAATAGAAAGGGCCACTCTACCGAGTCAGATGTCTTTTTGAAATCAATGGCCAGGGCTACAGAGGGCATTTTGGACAGTTTGGTAAGGTGCATTAATGAGACCAAAGTTCTATGATGGTCTGACCCTAAATAGTCTTTAACAAAAACAGCCTGTGAGGGATGGATTAGGCCCGGGAGGAGGTGCTCAAGCCTGGTAGCCAAAACTTTTGCCAGCATTTTGGCATCAGCATTGATGAGTGATATGGGGCGGTAACTACTCTGGGGAAGCGGGTCTTTCCCCTTCTTTGGGAGAACCGTAATAGTGACTTCTGTCAAAGAAGAAGGAAGGCAACCATTTGTTAGAGAATGGTGAAATGCTCAGACCAAATATGGAGCCAGATTGAGACCTGGGAGTCTGTAGAGGTCTATATTCAACCCATACCTACCAGGGGCCTTGCGAAGGTTCATGGATTTAATAGCCTCAGTTACCTCTTCCTTTGTTATCGGGGACTCCAAAGCTTTGGAATCACTCTCTGGAATTCTAGGTATCGGTAACTAGGTTAGGAAGCCATGGATTTTAAGTGGGTCAGGGGGTTGGGGAGATGCATATAACTGTTCATAAAACCATGTCACAATCTCATTGATCCCTTTTTGTGGAGTAACATTTAACTCCATGTTTATCTGCTAAGGCGTGTATATTACAAGAGGCATGTTGATGTTTCAACCTATAGGCAAGGAGTTTGCCGGCCTTCCCCCCCCCTTTCCCAGTATGCATGACGTATCCTTCTAAGATTCAGATCGGCCTGGTGAGTTAGGTGGGCATTGAGGGAAATTCTAGTACTAATCAGCTGAGCTAGTAAAGTCTGGGATGGAGCTTAAGAATTAAAAGCCTTATATTGGGATTCTAATTCATATAGTTGTTTCTGTAAGGCTTGTTGATCAGCCTTTCGTCGATGCCTCCTGCCAGGAGCGAAGGCAATTATTCTGCCTTGGATAGTTGCCTTGAAGGCCTCCCAGAGGGTCGAATCAAAGACCTCAGCATTGTCATTATTTCTCAAGTAGTCCGCCACTTCAGGGCCAAGCCACTTCTGGGAGGTTATGTCATCTAACAAGAAGGAGTCAAAGCACCAAGCAGAGGATGGAGGGGATTCTGACCCCTGCCTAATCAGAAGTTCTAAGGGTGCATGATCTGAAATGATGATTGTGTGTATATGAGAGTGTACAACTGTTTCACATATCCCAGAGGAGATGAGCCAAAGGTCTATTCTGATGGAGGACCCGTGAGCTGGGGAAAAGCAAGTAAAATCATAGTCACCTGGGTGCTGTGCTCTCCAGGCATCCAGCAGTACCTGTTCACTCATTAGTCTCTGGACAGCTAGCTTAGCTTGTCGGTGGGGTTCAGGGGTCTTGTCACTACTATCTTTTATATGATCCAGTGTCAAATTAAAATCCCCCCACATTAATACTGGAGCTTGTTTTGAGTTGAAGTCAGAAAGAGCCTGATTGATAGTATGGAAATACTGAAGAAAGTCTTGATTAGGGGCATAAATATTGGCCAGATCAGTGATCCCTCAGGGGTTTCCATCTCCTCTAAGACCCATCTCCCTTCTTTATCATGAGTGTGTCTGATTAATTTCCAACCCGATTTTTTATGTAAAAGTACGGAAACTCCTTGTTTATGGGAGGTAGCCACACTATGTATCCCTTTGCCCACCCACCCTTGTTTGAGTTTCTTCGCCTCTGTAGAGGAAAGCTTCATCTCTTGTAGAAACGCTATGAGAGGGCCTAATTTTTTAAGATGAGGCAGCACCTTTTTTCTTTTAACTGGGGAGTTGAGCCCCCTAACATTCCAGGATATCAGCTTAGTTTCCATCTTTCTTGGGGTATATCATGGTTGAAGATGGATAAGACAAGAAACCCCATAGGGCAAAGCTATAGCTGGCACCCCAGGCTAGCTAGCATCTGCCCCCCTTGTACCAGTAATGAGACCAACCCCCTTCCATCAGATTGCCATGATCAAAACTATAATTATGTGGCTCAAACTGGCCACCAAATAACAGGAACACTTTAAGCACAAAAATTAGAAATAACAGTACAAAACAGATAATAAAGCATTTAACATAACCCTTCCCCCCATCCTCCCAAACTCTCATAACCATTCTTGTATTAGACCAGCATCTGCTGTAAGTATTGGCTAGTACACAGCCCAGATACCAGAGGAGGTCATTGGTAGGTGAAAAATCTTTAGAGAACATCAGGGAAATAGGACCACCTGAGTGCTGAAGTCTCTCCGCACTCCCCCATTTTCCCAGTATTATGAGCCTTCCATCAAATACAGCTTATTGAGCTACTACCCAGGTAGATAGCTTATGTAAAGGCAGGTAGAACCCTTGTTCTGTGCCCAGCCCCTTCAGGGAGGGGAAAATATTGGGAGTAAGGGGGTACCTGTATAACAGTTCATCTCAAGAGTAAATCTGGTGGGTGAAAGCATAAAAACCATGCTGCGAGCCTAGAGCGTGGGGTAGAGGCCTGAACAAAGGAAGGAAAATAAAAATCTAGCCACAGATAGATAAACAACCTATCAAACACCCATGTAATCTAACTGCTAATACATCTCCACATAATTACTGCCCCCAGATCAAGGTGGGGGGGGGAGTTAGCAGAATGGTGACTCGGCTGAAGACCAGTTGGATTCACCAGAGTGTAGATTAGCCAGAGGGGAAAACAGCATAGGAGGAAAAAAAAGAACACAAGGAAGCAGTTTAAAATCAGCCCACAGAGTCCATGGTACAGTTTGGTGAAAGCAATGTGCTCTCCGATAGAGGCTTTGTAGACAAAATATCAGTGATCGCAGATGCCTCAGGAGAGGTGGAACTTGCTAATTCAGCCCACGAAAGGCCTCTTGCTGGCTGAGGTTTACAGTTTTTGTAAGAATACTCCTGGGGGGCTTGGGCAGGTTTTGCAGTGGGCCATCAGTCGGTAAAGCCATCGAAGCGACAAACTGGTTGTTGTTCAAGTCTGATTTGCTGAATGAAACAATTGAATCAGGGCTCTCACTGAAGCTTCCAGAGCAAAGCCGGGGAGTTTTATCAACATGGGCCCCTTCTATCCTCGCCTTCTGCCTATTCTTCCGCTTACTGCCAGGAGTTTTCTTGGAAGGGGTGCTAGTTGAAGAAGGCATGTTAGAGGGCTTTGGAGTTGCTGCTGACCTGTTTCTATAGGTGATGGCCGTGATGAGATAGCCCCTGGGTTACTGGACTCTCTCAATTTGCCCCAGTTCAATTTAGGAGCTTGTGCCTTCAGAAAATGTTCAGCTACTGTGGGGTTATCAAACAGCCATGGGGATCCATTGAAAATTACTCTGAGGGAGGCAACGTATCTAAGGGAATACTCAAGCACAAGTTCAGCACAAGCTCTACTTGCTGGAGTGAAGGCCCTCTATCTCACGGTCACCTCCTGTGAGTAATCGGTGAAGATCTGTATTCGATGGCCTTGCCAGGAGAGCCTTTTGTTTTCGGGGTCAAGTTTGGTGATGGTCTCTCTGTCTTGGAACTGGAGAAACCAGGCTAGGATCATACACAGGTGGGCCCCATGTATAGGCTGAGGGGCTAGCAATTTGTGAGCCCTATCGATTTCAGGCAGGGTCCCGCCTTGCCAGTTCAGTAAGGGAAGTAGCTCCTTCTGTAGAAACAGGATGGTGTCAGATCCTTTGCAGCCCTCAGGGAACCCAGCAAACCGGAGATTATTTCGGCGGCTTCAATTTTCGAGGTCCTCCACTCTGGACCAAAGCATATTGATCAGCCTGTCTTGTTCTTGAAGTCTAGCTCCTGTTTTGTGCCAGCCATCCTCCATTTCAGCCAGTCTGTGTTCTGTAATGCAAGCTCTCTGGGAAAGCTCTACAGTGTCAGAGGTATTTTTCTTTGTAGCCAGATCCAGATTGCTCATCCATTGTAGGATTTCGGCAAACATCTGCCGGATTTCAGTGGGGCTCCCCTCCGACTGATTTGGGAGTACAGCAGGCTCCATCCTGAGGAGCGAGCAGGCTTGCAAGGCCTCACGGCTATGCTGTTACAACAATTTGAAATATTTCATGTTACTATGCAGACCAAGAGTCGAACCGCGGATCACTAGATGGGCAAGTAGCTATAATATCAGTATCAAGTATTACAGTCGCGCCATACAGTGAAAGGATCTGGATATTTTAGGGTTTTATAGGGTTTTTGCAGAGGCTCAGAGCTCAAGCGTCCATTCCGGTCAGCTGCTGGCTATGCCCCCCCGACTTATTACGACTTGACTGCAGCAGTAATACATTATGTTTAAGCCGTGGTTGTTCCACAGGTATCTGGATTAACACAGATAGCAAGCTGTCCCACTGCAATCAGCAGATCACAACTTAATTTAGTACCAGGCTAAGTAACAGATAAACTGTGTCAGTGACCCTGCATCTGAACTCAAGTTACATTTTGAAACCATATCTTGTCAAGTAACACAACCTGGGTCCAACTTTTTCAACACTGTTATGGCTGTGCAGTTGCAATTTTGGAATACAGTGCATGATATGTTGCAGAAATATTTTTTGTGACGTACACATGTCACTTAGTTTATGAATCCTCAGTAGGATTTGTTGCACTCTTATGAAAAAAAAAAGGAACAGTAAAATAAAATATATATACTTACCAGTATGGATTGGAAATGGATATTCCATAGGTTCCTGTGTACAGTTCTGCTGCTGTACCATTGATACCGACTTTCAGTGAAGGAGAGTAATTTGTTGTTAACCTGTAAAAAAACAAAATAAGTTTACCATGTGTTTGACCACTGCAGCTCAGAAAAGCAACAGAAAACAAAACACACAGCTAAAGTAAGTTGAATAGCATAAAAACATTAGCACACATACTCACCTTATAGTTTTAATAACAAGAAGCCTTGTGCCTGTGGCTGATGGATGCGGTCTCCTGTTCGATTCCCTCTGTCTTGACGTGGTCAATGTAATGGAAAAACATTGTCAGACTGACACTGGTGGTGGGTGCTGGTGGTCATAGCTGTGGCACATAATGACATTCCCTCTGACATGTTCCTGCATCTGGTGGTGGTGGTAGTGGATAACAGCGGTCTTATGGTGGTGGTCCGGGGGGCACAGAAATTCATTCCCTCCAGTGGCAGTGGTTAACAGTGGTCTTATGGTGGTGGTCCGGGGGCCACACAAAGTCATTCCCTGTGTTGGCAGTGGCTAACAACGGTCTTATGGTGGTGGTACAGGGGCCAGGATATATTGTGCTCTCTGTTACAAATGTGAAGTGACATATGGAATTTGAGTCACTCTAAGTGGGACACTCATTTAACCTTATGAAAAAGAAAACGTGTAACATACATCAAATATGACAGCCTATTTAACAACTTCAGTTAAAACCTACCAACATTAACCTCATCGTCATCCTCATAAAGAAAGCTGCCCTCACAGTCATCTATGTCTGAAGTCTGACAACTGGGAAATTCTTACTCCGTTGTGTCATCATCTACATCAGTGGTAGGCCATTTCATGCTGCCACTGCCAGTGCCCCCAGGATGGTCCATTTCTACATCACCAAGTCCATGACTAGGCCGAGGTACAAATACTGGTGTTGCAGTCTGAGCTGGTATGTTCCTCTCATTCATTTTTAAATGTTAGCAAACTGACATTTGCAGGAGAGAGGTTTGTATGACGATCCCAAACTATTGCACCTGCTGAGCTGAATACCCTCTCGACACTTACACTGGAAGGTGGGCATGTCAGGTACTTCAGTGACACTGCAGTCAGCTCTGACCATTCACTGACATTTCTGCTCCAGTATAAAAGAGGATCATCAGTTATTGACAGATGCCTGTTTTCAGACAAATATGACTCAACCATTCTTTGTGTTGCACTAGGTCCAGTGGTTGATGCATCATCCTGTTCTCAGGAATCATTTATGTCACAAATCCCCACTTGGGACAAAGCCTCGCAAAGTGGGTTGACGTGAACCGCTTTGGATGACAGACTACCTGGAACTGCAGTCCCCTACCCCTTGATACTCCTCCAGGTTCACCTTCAGCTTGATTATGCTGCTGAGGTTTGCTGACCTTGGCACTTGACTTCTGTGCCCCATGAAGCTAGCGCATCAGTTGCCCACTGACATTTTTCACCTGTTCAGGCCCTCCCTCCAGTACTGAGGCAATTCCATGTTTGTATCGTGGGTCCACAATTGTTGCTGTTGCAAAGTTGTCACTATGCTGAATGCTCAAGATGTGATGATTCTTGTAGAATACTGTCAGCATGTGTTTCAGCAACATACTGCTAGCACTGTCACTGGCAACATCAAGGCTATGCTGTACATTCACCAATGTCTGCCTCAGCACCTGCAGCAGTGGAATTGATTGGCTAATGGAAGCAGACTCACCACTCACTGCCTGTACGGCATGTTCAAAAGGCCGCAAAATTGTTATTACAGAGTCCATGAGGCACCACTGTTCAGTCGTCATAGACATGGAGGCCCTGGAACTTTCACGGCTAGTGTGCATGACAAGATATTCTGAGATGGCTTTGTATTGTTCCTACAACCTCTCTGCCATGTATAAAGTGGAGTTCCATTGGGTGACAACTTCCAGCTTCAAGCGATGCTGAGGGAGGCTGTTTTGGATCTGCAACTGCTGAAGTTGGTCACGGGCCTTTGCAGATCGTGAAAAGTGAGAACAGATACAGTGTGCAACTGTCAGCATTTCCTTTACATCAGGGTGCTGTAGAAACTCCTGCACTACAAGATTTAAACAGTGGGCCATGCATGGAACATGAACAAAGCCACCATTTGTGATACATTTCACCACATTTGACCTATTGCCACTTGCTATGAACCCAGCTCTCAAGAACAGGGGGTTCAGCCACTTGTCAATTTCCGTCAGTACCAAGCCCAACATGTTTTCACCAGTGTGTGAACAGAACACATTGCGCATAGCATAGCAATTGTTGCATGCTGTCGAATTCCTGGAAGATTGCTACCATGACACTCCACCTTGCTGCACTGATTATTCACACTACCAACAGCACAAACAACACCCGGTACCTGCACCCAATGTGCAGTTATACACTAATATGAACTTGCTGTTTTGCCACTTGTCCACATATCCATACTTAAATGGATGAATGGAGAGGAGGAATGTTGAAGGGCATGTTTTACAGAGTCAGACACAGTACAGTACAACTCGGGGACAGCATGGGTGGAAAAGTATGTCCTGGATGGGACTTTCAATTTTGGACAAGCACATGCAGCAAACCGCCAGAACCCAGAATTCTCCACACAGGAGAAGAGCAAAAGATCAATTGTCAGCATTTCAGCTACAGAAGCATTAAGTTCACCTGACACTGTATGATTGGGTGGGTACTTCAGCTTATGCGCAAAAACACTCTGTAGAGTGGGCTAACGAATGTTTTATGTGGGGTGTGATGACAAATGGTTCTGCTCTGTGAATGGCAAGGGGTGAAGTGTGGATGTTTGATGAAGACGGTTGCACAGGTGATGATGACAAACCCACAACTGCAGTTATTTTGTCAGATTTACCAACCAGGGTTGATGTGCCACTTGCACTAGACACACTGCATTCACCACCACCATCATCACCACCAAAACTGCTAATCTCACCAGCACCGGACAACATTTCAAAATCATTATGCTCCTCCCCCTCATCATGCCTGTAGTATTCCTCTACTCTTATTTCATCACTGCTGCACATGTTTAATTTCCTACTTGATTTAACATTCATGGAAGGGGATAACATGCTCGTTATGGTTGATGACGAGGCTGAACGCCCCACTGTGGTATTAGCTGCCATCTTGTGCTGGGTCCACAGTGCCATTCACCTGTTCTTAAAATGCATATGCTGTCCTCCTGTGCCTAGATGGCTCCCCTTTTTACCTCCACTCACACACACATGGCACACATGGCAAACCTGGCAGATTGCAACTGACTCATCATTTGTATCTTGCACAAAAAGATCCCAAACAAGGGATTGTGATGCTCTAGTTTTAACATGTCCCTGATGCTGCTTATTGAACTCTGTTTCTTTAAGCCATGAAGTTGGTGGTGTGCTATGTGATTTTTTGGGCAGGACACACTTGGACTGCAACTGACCACCATGACTACCTATCATTATTACTGGGTCATCATCATCGTCATCACCATCAGCTGAAACTGGTAAATCACAACTTTTTACAGGGTGGGATTAATGCAAACAGACCCAGACACAGCCACTTTGAATTTCTTTTCTCCGGTTCCCAACTGGGGTCACTTACATCATCATCATATTCGTCAACATCACCCACATCCACATCTTCTGCTTGGATACTGGCATGTGGACTGCATGTTGCAATCACAGCAACATCATCATCATCAGATTCATCATCATCAACACCACCATCACCTGATATTTTTTCACCACACTGTGAATCACTGCATGCAAATGCGTGACCTGAACCGCGGTGGAAAAAATGTCACATTGTATGCTATCATTGACATGATGATCAGAATCCTCATGTTCAGTTACTGGGATGTTACTGGGAAGTATGACATCATCTACACTGCCACTCACTCGCACTGTTTCACACTCCACTATATTTCTGGACACAGTAAACTGATCAGAAGTGGAACTTGAGGCAGCAAAACTCATACCACCACCACCAGCAACTGCACTAACACCACCGACTGGGGCAACATCATCTCCCCCAGCTATGAGTGAAGCTACTGATTGCGCTGTAAAAAACATTGCAGGAGAAATACCTTTCCTCACATCAGCAATGCACTTCTCTGTCTGCGTACTACCATGCCCACAGACAATCTTACCACTGGTGGCAGTGCCATGGTGAGAAACAGCTTTGCTTGCACATCTCTTTGTGTGCATTTTGGGGGATCAACAACAATATTCTAAATAAATTTAGATTTTGGAACATTCAGTCTGTGCGGGGGGATGCAGGATGTGAAGCAAAAGAAACAACTGTGGCTTCAGCTACAGATACAAATGCAAAGTCACAAGTTCAACAATACCTTAACTAACCAATGGTGTTGAAGTCACAAACAATTCAATCTGGAAAATAATTCCTTTTGCTGGTGGGGACTGACTGCAGATTTTTACGGCAGTGCAAGCGGCAAAACAAAGAAAAGATACCACAATGGCAGTACAAAATCATGCAGCTGCAGTGGATACCAGGTTCACACTGCTGCTCTTGCAATTACACTGTGGCACAATAAAAGGTGTATTATTTGATGTCACACACCGTACACACACTCACACACACACAAAATTTGTCTACAAGTAATGCGTAGCAAATTGAAAACTTCAGTAATATACCACGTATTTTAAACAACCTGAAATTATGAACTGCTGCACCAGATCCACACAACACACAATCAGCAAAAAAATTTCAACAATTACTGACAATATTACTGTGTGTACATTAAAACGGTAAGTAATATAACAAACATATAACCAAAGAACAAAGAACTCCCTATTTCTCCAACTTAAATCTACCTACACCACAGATATGCCCCTCCCTCAAAGCACACTTTCACTGTCTCTTACTACACAGACCCAATGTTGTACATTAGCATTCAAAATACACACACAAACAATAAACGCTCGATGATATGAGCACAGGAGGGTTTCCTACAATCGATTAACTAAAGTTTGATTAAAAAAAATACTCAAAATGGCTTTTTTAATAGCTTTTAGAAGGTTTGAATCACAGAGAGCTCTCAGAGCAGACTGTTTTCTATAGCTTCCTACACACACTACCCTGAACTGAGGCTGTGCAGAACAGTATAGAGCCCATGTGACCTGAAATCTCATGAATCACTGCAAAATTCACCTTTGGTGCTTAAAAACAAGGTGAAGTGAGGCGAAGTACATTGTTTTCAATACACTTCACCTTTAAGATTGGCGGAGTAGTGGTCTGGAAAGGCAGAGTAATGCAAAGTCATTGTTTTCAATGGACTTCACGTTACCTATCATAACTTGAATTACTCCGCTTTGCATTGCAGAGTACTCCATGAATTCGCCTTCACTCTGCGAATCACTTCGCAGAGCGATTTGAGCCCACTTCTCCCACCACTACCCATTAGTCTCCAGATATAACACAGTCCTTTCCTTTAACATGGGTTGCATGATTTCCCCACCACTGAGGTCAAGCTGACCAGCCTGTAAATTTCCAGCCTCCACCTTGCTCGCACTTTTGTGCAGTGGTCCTGCATTCACCCTCCTCCAATCCTCTGGCACCACTCCCTCCTCCAGTGATTTGTTAAATAGGGCCATTAGTGCTTCCCATAGTATTTCCATGAGTTCTTTCATTATTCTGGGATGTATCCCATCTGGTCTCATTGCCTTGTCCACTTTTAGTTTCGAGAGTTCCTTTAGGACTTTCTCCTCTGTGAATGGACTGGTGTCCACCTCCCCATGGTGTGTTTCTACCTCCTAATTTTGGTCCATCCCCTTCCCCTTCCTTTGTAAATACTGAGCAGAAGTATTCTTTTAAAATGTTCTGCTTTTTCTAGATCCCCCTCTTCATACTACCCACCCATTATTCAACCTCACAGTCCCTCCATTGGTCTTCTTTTCCCTGATAAATCTGAAGAAGGTTTTGTAACTTTCTTTTACTGACTTTGCTATATTTTCTTCGGTTTATGCCTTTGCACACCTGACTGCTTTACACCCCCTTCTGTTTTGCCTGGCACACTTCCATGTCTCCCTCCCTCTGTGTTTCCTTGTACTTTCTGAATGCCTGATTTTCCCCCCTAACCTTCCCTGCTGTCTCTTTTGAAAACCATTGTGTTTTTCTCTTTCTTTTAGCTTTCTTTATTAACTTTACATAGAAGCCTGTTGTCTCTGCTGTTTCTCCTTTAAGTTTCTGCCACTGTTCCTCCACTCCTCCCTCTCCCTTCCCCTTTGCCAAGATTTTCTGGAGGGGTTCCCCCAATTTTGCAAAGTCTTCCCTCTTGAAGTCCAGGACCTTTACTTTTGAGTGGCTCTACTCTACTACTGTCTTCACCTTAAACCACACTGTATGGTGATTGCTGGTCCCTAGATGGTTGCCCACTGATAGATTTTCTATTCTGCCACCATTTGTGAGAACGAGGTCTAGTATTGCTCCCTCCTGTGTGGGCTCCTTCAACAACTGTCTGAGGCACGCCCCTCCCATGGCATCCAAGATGTCTCTCCTCCTGGTAGCGGCTGCTGCATATGCGTTCCAGTTAACATCTGGTATGTTTATGTCCAACACCAGCAACACCTCCCTTTTCTCTGCCATTTTGTGTATGGTTTCCACTAATACCCTGACTATTTCTTCCCTTTGTACTGGAGGTCTATAGACAACTCCAGTGCGGCTGGTGGTGCCATTTCCTGTCTCTTATGTTATCCATAGAGCCTCTTCCCCTTCCTGTGTTCCCCCTATCTCCATTGCCTTGATCCCCTCTCTGTATATAGTGAACCCTCCCTCCTTTTTGCACTCCCTGTCTCTCCTGAAGATTGTGTACCCTGGTATGGTAACATCCCAGTCATGATTTTCTGTGTACCATGTTTCAGTGACAGTGACAATGTTTAAGTCTTCCTCCACCATCAAGGCCTCTAGGTCTGGGATCTTGTTTGCCAGTCTCTGGGCATTTGTTCACATGGCTTTCCATGTTTTGATCCCCCCACCAGTACCAGCTCCCCCCATCCCGATCCCTATGTTCTCCCTTCATGCCTCCCCTGCTATTTCCGACCTTTGTGTTTCCTTTTGTTGCTTCCACATCCCTGGTATCAGTCTGTTTACCTTAGCCTGTGGTGGGGCAGTTGGTCTTTCCCTGCTTAATTCTACCACCCCCCTTGGCTTGTTTAAATTTTCTTTTCTCATCTCTAGTATCTGCCTGTTTGCCTACCTTAACCTGTGTGTGTGTGTGTGGGGGGGTATTTCCTTGCTTAATTCTGCCACCTCCCTTAGCTAGCTTAAATGTTTGCCAATGAAACATTTAAACCTCTCACTAAGGATCTTGGTAACCGCCCCCCAGATGGATGCAGGCTGTCCCTCACGTACAAGCCCACATCTCTCCAGGTTGTCCCTCACTCCCCACTGAAGCCAAATCCCTCAGCTCTGCACCAGTTCTTCAGCCATTCATTGAATCTCCTGGTGCAGAGTACCCTGGCCTCCCCATGCCATAGACAGGTAGCATTTCCAAGAAAGTTACCATGTATGCCACCTGTCTAAGACCCCTCCCCAACTCTGTGCTCCCTCTGCACTGTTCTCACCTCATCTCCAGCCAGGTCACTCATCTCCAGGTGGACAATGACATCTACTGTAGCTTACCCTCCTGTCTTGCTGCCCCAACAATCCTTTGGATTCGCTTCTGATCCCTCCAAGCCATGGCACCTGATAGGCACCTGACCTCCCTGTTTCCTGCCCCCAGGACTATCCCCCTAATAATAGAGTCCCCCACTGGACGTTGCTTCCTTCTCCTCTTGGGTCTCATGCCACCCCCTCTGGGGATCTCCCGTGTGGAGGATCCCCACATCCTCCTTGTCCACCACTGCGGATGTCTCATTGAGATAGTCCTGCCCTGCCAGAACAGTGTAGGAGTCATGGACTGGAACCTCAGGTTGGATGCACTGCTGCCACACCTCCCTCACCCTCCATGGGCCCACCTTTGTGCAACTGCCTCTCATTCCTGGCATCTTTTGAGGCAGCAGATGTGGACTTGGTGGTCCCTGGGCAGGGAAGGAGGCTTCCCGAAGCCTAGCCAACTCGGCCTTGAGACGAGCAACCTCCTCACTCAACCCAGAAATGTGCCTGCAGATGGGGCAGCACCACAATTTCCAGAATGTCTCCCTGAAGACGGCTTCCCCACAGCCATTGCATTGCACCACTCCCAACATGACTGTTGTTGACTTTTTTCTCTCTCTCCCCTTTTTACTCTGCCTTAATGAAAGAGCACAGTTTCAAAGGCATCTAACTTGTGTTTGAAAGTGTAGCTGTATCTCCACCTTCCTGTTGTGAAGCAGGAAGTTGAATTCAATATACGGTGTACACCTAAATAGGAAGACTAGCTGGGGAGGTGGGATGGGAAGGTAGGGTGGGCCTAATCCCCTGTAACTGCTGTGGAAAAACAATCAGCAGCTCCCTGGATGTGTGAAATTTGAAACTGAAATGCAAATTGCTGTAAGTAGATGAGTTTTTTGTCCCCTTTGAAATTACTTACAGTTCAGCTCTCCATAAAGCCACGACCTGTAGAGTTTACCCTGTAAACCACAAATCAAATGTTAGAAAAAGTAAACCAATTTGTTATTTTACCCTGTGTGTCCTTTCCCAAAGAAAAGTGTGTTTAGCCCAAAATTATGGTACAGAGTGTGCTGCTTTCCTTTCTCAGCTCACTCCATGTTAGCCACTTTCCCAGCTCAGCTCACCCCTGCAGTGTAAAATGAAGTTAGCCCTGTGTACAGGAGTTGTCATTCACGGTCTCCAGTGTTTTCCCCTCTCCATCTGACTGCTGTAACAAGGAATAAACTGTGCTTAGAGGGCACAGCCGAGTCCTATTACCCCCTTTTGTCAGTAAGGACTGCAGTGCTAGCCACCCGATGATCTTAATAGCCCCTGTAGGAATTTGAATCTGCCACTTGATATTCACCCTGTGTTACGATTGGCCCCACTAATCCCCTGTAGGAGCTGTGGAAAAACCAATCAGCTCAGTTCTCTGGATATGCAAATCACTGTAAGTTGATGAGTTGTTTGTCCCCTTTAAAATTACTTACAGTTCAGCACTCCATAAAGCTACAACCTGCAGAGTTTACCCTGTAAACTACAAAACAAATGTTAGAAAATCAAACCAATCTGTTATTTTACCCTGTGTGTCCTTCCCCAAAGAAAAGTATGTTTAGCCCAAAGTTGTGGTACCGAGTGTGCTTCTTTCCTCTCTCAGCTCACTCTGTGTTAGCTGATTTCCTGGAATATATTCACAGCAAGGGGATGGTTGTTCAGGGGGGCTGGTGATAGATGTAATATATGGGACAAGTGCTTTGAGGGAGGGGGCTTCCACTAGACACAAGGGCATCATGTACTACAACTGAGATGGGGAATCAGAGATTGGGTAGTGCCATGGGACACCAGGGTGCATGTTCACGGACCTGGATGAGGGATATAAGGCTGGGGGTGGCACTTAGACAACAGCTGGACAGGAGATCAGAGGATTTGGGGGTGCTTCTAGACACTAGGGCAAGGGCTAGACATATACAGAATAGGTGTTTGGAGAGATAGGGGGTGCTGTCAGCCACCAGGGATGATGTCAAGACAGGTGGAACTCAGCCACTGCTTCCCATGCAGATGGGCCAGTAATGGGCATGCAGATGGTCCCTTACTGCTGTGCAGGCCCAATGGGCTTATTTGCATGGTGAGGCTGAATATTGCACCATGGTTCCTGGCACTAGCTGGTCTGGAGGCAGAGTTCCTTGTGGACTGGATGCAGCCTAGGTCACTGTTAGGACAGTGCACATTTACCTAGTGCTGTGCCAACACAGGATGATATTCAGTCGGATTGTACCGCAAGAGTGGTAGCAGGGAGGAGGCGGGGAACTACGGACCGGTCAGTCTTACCTCAGTAGTGGGCAAGATTATGGAAGCACTCCTTAAGGAAAGGATAGTGCAACACCTGGAATCCATAGGGGCACAGGATCCAAGACAGCATGGGTTTACAAAAGGAAGGTCTGTCAAACTAATCTCATAGATTTCTTTGACTGGGTAACCAGAGTGGTGGACCAAGGGGAGCAGTTGATGTCGCCTACCTTGACTTCAGCAAAGCTTTTGACACTGTTCCACATAGAAGATTGATAAATAAGCTAGGTAGGCTCGGGTGGGTCAGAAGTTGGTCAACTGGGTGGCAAACTGGTTGACTGGCAGAAAACAGAGAGTGGTGGTAAATGGTATACAGTCAGAAGAGATGCAAGTCACAAGTGGGTACCTCAGGGATCAGTCCTGGGGCCAGTCCTATTCAACATCTTCATTAGTGACCTAGCAGATGGACTAGAGGTAAGGCTTGTCTGTTTGCAGATGACACCAAGATCTGCAACAGAGTAGATGATCCAGATGGGGTGGGCAGAATGAGAAGAGATCTGGATAAACTAGCAGAATGGTCAGAAGAGTGGCAACTGGGATTTAATGCAAAGAAGTGCAAAATCATGCACATAGGAAGAGAAACCCTGAAGCCACTTATAGGCTGGGAGGGAGTTGCTAGCAGTCACAAAGGAAGAAAGAGACTTGGGCATCATCATCACTGATGACCTGAAATCATCCAAGCAGACCTCTAAAGCAGTAGGTAAGGCTAGGGGGTGTTAGGGTGTATTAGTAGGGGTATCACAAGTCGTGGGGAGGTAATAATCCCTCTGTACAAGACATTGGTTGAGCCCCATCTGGTACTGCGTGCAGTATTGGAGGCCACCTTCACAAGGACATTAACCAAATTGAGGCAGTCCAGAGAAGGGCAACCAAAATGGTGCAGGGACTGCATCAGAAGACATATGAGGACAGATTAACTGAGCTCAATATGTATACCCTTGAGCAAAGGAGGAGAGGTGATATGATCGAGACATTTAAACACCTTAAGGGCATAAACAAGGTGAAAGAGTCTAACATGTTTAAATATAAGAAAAATAGCAGGACAAGAGGACACAGCATGAGATTAGAGGGAGGCCGATTAAGGGGAATGTGAGAAATTCTTTTTCACAGAAAGGGTGGTAGATGCATGGAATGGCTTACCACAAGAAGTAGTGGCTATGAATACAGTGCAGGGCTTCAAACAGGCATGGGATAGGCATAAGGGAGCAATACAAATGACTATGAATAGATAGGTCACTGACATAGTAAAGGCCGATGGCACATTTATAAGGTAGAAAAAGAAATGGGCAGACTGGATGGGCTTTGCGGTCCTTATCTGCCGTCAACTTCTATGTTTCTATGTTTCTATGTTTCTATGTTTCTGCCCTACCTGACTGAATATAGCAGCTCTGGGTTGGGCACAAGTGCAGCACAAACGTTAGCACCACCCTTTTGAGCTTTTTTGACTCTCTAGCCCCTGATATAGTTTATGGTTAATCCACCCCTATATCTTTTGTTATAGCAGTGTTGTGTTGTTTTATGTGAAACCTGCAGCAAATGGCACTTCAAGCATTGTTCACTGAGTCGGGCCTGTGTCCACTTGCTATTGCACACTGGAAATGCTGGTTTGTAGTGGGTATATAACATACTTACAGACAAGAAGGAAGCATATAGTCTCTGTCTGCCAAAAAAAAACAAACATCGCTAGGCCAAGTTATAAAGAAATAAGATTTATTAAAAAAATGTTTGCAGCAGCACATGCTTCCTTAGTACCAGTAATATTTCACACACATAGTCAGGTGTTTTTTTTATCTTGAATCATATTACTTTTTACTATGGATCAGTAGTGTTTTTGGCAAACTGAGACTGTGAGCTAGGCTTCCTCCTTGTCTGTAAGAATTTGTTTTTTGGCATGGCTCTGGCTGTGTGTCCTCTAAATTGCTCCTCTCACCTGTGCTTTGTAGTGAGAATGCACTGCAGTATTTAGTTTTTAAAGTTTTTTCCCATGGTGCTGTGTGATTTGTCTTGCTGATGTGACACACTAGTAGTGCTGGTTTGCAGTGAAAGTTGCAGCACAAAATTTAGGCCCCCATATTCAGAGATGGCGGACAGCATGCACAAGCCGGTAGTGCTGCACCACACATATTGTATGGCTGGTTCTGAGCTATATTACGAACATACAAACATACAAAAGTTGCCAGCAGCAAAAGGCCATCCTGGTCTAGCTAGGCTGCTCGAGATTGCAGCTAGAGCCCTATTTAGCAGCTACCTCTCCCCCCTTCCCTTCCCTCGCTTTACCCTCCCCTTTGCCCTGTCCGCACACCTTTTTGAAGCATTCTACTGTGTTACATACCACCACTTCAGCCGGTAGTGCATTCCACTTTACCACCACCCTCTCTGTAAAGAAATGCCCCCTCACTTCACACAAAGGTCCCAGTTCCTCAAACCTCTTCTTTACCTCCCCTACTGTCCCATCAGCTAGGTCATTCATCCCCAGATGTATTATTAGGTGAGGCCTTTCCCTTCCCCTGCTTGCATGCCTTAGCATGGATTGTCCCACCCTTTCTGCCTTCATTCCTGGCATGGCTTCCACCCATATTCTACTGTGCCTTTCCCCTTTGCTGCCCTACCTGCCCCTCTTAGTATCGAGTCCCCCAATACTAAGACACCTCCCTCATTCCCCTTCCCATTTTTCCCCCTTCTCCTCTCCTTTTTCCTCCTGTACAATGTTCCCTCCTATTGTCACTGTTTCTTCACCCATGTTCTCCAGTGTAGTCAACCCTTCTTGCCCCAATTCACCTATTCCTCCATCACCCTCCCCAGCCGTATTGTTTTTGTACCCATGCACTGCTCTTCCCCATCCTCCTTCTCCTCCTTTGACTCCTCTGTTAGAGGTCGGCCCCATCTGAGCTTACTCTGTTACCATCTCCCTGTACTCCTTCTCTTATTCTTCTTGCATGTTTGTTTCCCGTACATTTGTCACCCCCCTGCCCCTTGTCCTGACCACCCCCCCATCTCTCTTATCTCCCCCATCTTTTTTCTTCTCCTGGATGTCTTTTGTGCTTTCCTCATTCCATTCTCCTCCTGACCTAATATGCCCCTTCATCATCTTTGACACTCCTGCCATTAGCCTTAGCCTCTCCAGCCTTATACAGACTGGGCACCCACCCCCGAACTCTACAGAGTGTCCATGATTACTGCCCCTCAACAGTTATTACATCCTACGATCCTTCCTCCCCTGTGACTTCTGTTCCCCCCTTCCCTAATTTCTTTGCCCCCCTCCCCTCCACTGACCATCATTGTGGCCTGCCCCACTACCTTGTCCCCTTCCCAGACTTCCCCAATCCATCACTCTGGTCCCCTTACCCCTTCCTATTGTTTGTTCCCTTTGCTCTATTCTCCCTCTCATGGTTCCTCTTTTTTCTATCTTGACCCTGTCTGTTGGCAGCACTATTTCCCTTATTTTCCAGTCCCTGTACCCTGTGATGTGTGGCTGTATTGTGTACAGAAATAAGATGGCTAACAGTGTGTGTATGCAGTCATCAAGTACCATACGATGTCACAGGCTACTAGTATAAGGGAAGTGATGCGCTGGGGTGGGTGGTGGAGGGGTGTGGGGTTGGGCCTGTCCTGAGTGCACTCCTGAGCATCAGAGACAATCAACTAACCCAGCAAACCCTCACTGAAGCACTCAGCTGCACCAGCAAAATCCTGTGAACAGGTACCTTTCCAACTTAAGTCAGAAAGCACCCTGGTACCAATTGAAAACAACAATAAGCTGCAAAAGAAACAATAACAGCAATAAAATCAGTGAAAATCAACAGATACTTCCCTGAGATGTGTCTGCTTCCTTCCCCAGCTCCACCACCCATATTCAGAGTCATGCTGTAATAGAGTGAGCTATCTGAGTATGGGGGCCATGCTGGCACAGCGCAAAGTGACTGAGCCATGCTGACATGGTCCAAGGCAGCATGTGGCCCTCAGGAGACAACATGCCCAAATTGGGATAGTGCCAGTGATCCTGTGGCTCATACTGAGCCTTAGCCTGCAAATGGGCCCACTGGGTATGCATGGTGATAAGCAGCATGGCCAAGACAAAGGGGTGTGGCCTAGGCAAAGGCCCAAATGTTTCTTGGGCATAGGGACCCAGGTTACCTTATTCTGGCCCTAGTAAGACTGAGAGTTCCAAGGTTCAGATGAGCATTGTTTTCTCTGAGAGGCATTCCACTTTCAGGTGCGAGTGGCAGTGAACAGATGCAAACTATGAGTGTTGGACCACAGATACAGTCTGTCTAACCCTATTATAGGAGTATAAGTGGGACTAGAACTGCTGCTTGCATTTTTTCTAAATCAGACCTGAATCAGGGACTGCTATGAGTGCCTGTCACGAGGGTCCTGAGCTAGCTCCACCTCCCATCTGCATTGGCCAATTGTTTTAATCTTTTAAAATGTCAAGTTGGAATGGTTACAGACCTATAGACCAGACGGAAGTATAGTTGTGACCGGAGTGAGTAAGATATACAGTACTGAGATAACTGAGGTAAATGAAAAGATACTGAGCATTGATAATGTATTTCCAATGCATTTTGAACTTTTACTCATAACTTATTTTTAATATTTTTTTTCCCAAAATGTTCAACATGGCCTTTTTGGTTATTAACCTCATGAACATGGTAGGTGAAGTTTTTCAACCCTGTCCCAAAAGGTGACTTCACAGTCACTCCACGAATTCAGGCTGGATTTGAAAATTTTAAGCTTTCGGGTTCAAGAGGTGGGGTCATGAGAAGTCTATATTAAAAAAAGTTCCTAAGGTACATCAAAATTTCTCAACGCTTGCTCAAAACTTTGGCACTTTTCAATATTGTGACCCCACATCTTCAACACAGAAATTTTTTTCACACCACCCCATGTAAGGAGATGAGGAGAAAGAAGTAGAAGGTTGGAGTGGTGCTGGAGGAAATCCAGCCGGGTAGATGACAAGCTCAATCCATTTAAAGGACTATCAATCAGTTGTATCCCATAAGAAGGCAGAGTTCCTGTCCAGGGAGATTGCTGCAGCAGGACACAGACCAGCTCAACTCTTCCGGACTGTGGACAGGCTGTGCAATCCAGCCTGTCTCCATTCAGGGGGAGCCTTTTCACAAACAAAATGTGATGAGTTTGTTCTGTTTTTTGCTGATAATATCACCAATGTCAAGCCAGGGATTCTATCAGCACCCTCAAATGGGCATTGCAGTAGCAAGCTTGAGATTGCAAGCACTCTGACTGTCTGGTCTGATTTCGACCAGTTGGAGATCATGGATGTCATTTGGATTATCCAGGAACTACATCCCACCTACTGTAGCTTGGACCTGGGTCTTAGGCGCCTCCTTGTGGGATGTGTGGAAGTCATCGGCCTGGTCCTGGCCAAGATAGTCTGGTGTTCATTAGAGACAGGGATTTTTCCTTATTCTTTGAAAGAAGTGGTAGTAGTACCACTTCTGAAAAAGAGCTCTCTTGATCAGATCTGCCTGGCTAACTACAAACCGGTCTCTAACCTGCAGGTAAAATTATTGAGAAGGTGGTAGCCATACAACTGGAGACCCATTTAACGTCTCACAACATGTATTATCCTCTCCAGTCTGGTTTCTGTAAAAGGCATTGTACTGAGACTGCCTTGGTTCGGGTACTTAATGATCTCCTGATGGCGAGGGATTGTTGGAGCAGTTCCATCTTGGTGCTCCTCAATCTCTCTCTGCAGCATTTTACACTGTGAACCATGGGGTGCTGTTGGAACATCTGGGGTTTTTATGTGGACTGTCTGGGACAGTCCTCTGTTGGTTCCGATCCTTCCTCGCGGGCAGGACTCCGAGAGTGGTGTCGGGATTTATTCCTCGGCATCTCTCCCCCTGTCTTGTGGGGTACCGCAGGGCTCCATTTTGTCTCCCATGTTTTTCACAGTGTATATGCTGCTGTTAGGGGACATTATTAGGTGGTATGGGCTGAGTTTTCACTGCTATGTAGATGACACTCAGCTCTACATGTCCTTTGTGCCCAAGCAGGGAGGAGTAATCTTGGCTTTTAACAACTGCCTTTTGGAAATGCAAGACCGGATGAGCTCCAACTAGCTGAGATTGAACCCTGATAAGACTGAGAAATTGGTGGTAGAGCCAGGCAGCTATGGTGTGGAGGGACAAGCTAGTCAGTTTACTGGTCTTTGGCTCAGGTCTGTCCTGCTGCCTACCTCCGATCAGGTGCAAAATCTAGGCGTGGTATTAGACGGTGGCCTGTCACTAAAACATCAGGTGTCGGCCTTTGTCAAGACCTCTTTTTACCATCTGAGGAACATTGTCTGTATGAAGCACTTGATCCTGCTTAGCGATGTGCCAGCCCTGGTTCACATCTTTGTAACCTCACGCCTTGACTACTGCAATGCTTTATACTTAGGGCTACAGGAGGTTGATATCCACTGATTGCACCTAAGGCAGAATGTGACTGCTAGGTTGTTCACTGGCTTATCAAGATTTAGCCATATCATGCCTGTGCTCTGCTATCTGCACTGGCTGCCAGTGAATTGGCGGATCACCTTCAAGGTTGGATTACTGGCCTACAAAGCCCTACATAGACAGGAACACAGATACTTGCAAGATCTCCTTGTTCCCTACCACCCCCTCCACTGACTCTGCTCTGCTGACCAGGGATTGCTAGAGATTCCCAGGGTCTGTTTGAAGACTTCAGGAGCTTGCTGTTTTGCCTACATGGTACCGACCCTCTGGAATTCTGTACCTTGTCAGTAAGATAGTGCCAGACCACTACGAGCTTAAAATCAGAATTAAAAACCTTCCTCTTTACCCAGGCGTTCCCTTCTAAGTTTTAGTATTTGAATACATTAATTGTTTTAAGTCTAGATTACTGTTACAATGATCTTACCTGTTGCTTTTAAATATTTCTAAATTTTTACAGCACTTTGATCTTCTGTAATTGTGCTATATAAATAAAGAATGATTGATTGAAGTGATGAGTGTTGGTTTTTTTTTCAAATTCTGGCAAAAATGGGTTTTTGCACTTGTGGCGTCATATGACATTCTGACTGGGATTTGAACATTTTCATTTATCGGGTTCATGAGATGGGGTTATAAGACTGGGTTGAATATTTAGGTTTGAAATGTAACAAAAAAAAAAATCATAAAGTAACATGTTTGCAGGGATGGCCGTTGACCCAGTGGGGACCTTGCCTTCCCATGCCAGTGACCTGAGTGTGGGTACAATCTCTGTGATCCTGAAGGCACTGTGGCGTATGGCACTGGCCCAAGCCCGAGGAGAGAAAGAGCAGGTGCATATAAGACACCTTATGGTGGGCAGGGGAGCCTTCCTTCACAACAGATTGACATGCATATTGAGGCCTGATGGGCCCATGCACTGCGCCATGACAAGAAAGGTAGCAAGAAAAATGAGGAAGAGTATAACTGACAGGATGAAGGTCTGGTCGCTGCAGGCTTTGCACCAACAACGGGCCCCATACTGCAGTCAGCTGCCCAGTACCGTCACTCTCAGTCTCAGGAACCTACTTGTACCTTTGGTTACCCCCCACACAGATTACCCCATAATTGGGATAGGAAGGGGATGAACTTCTGCCCCTTTGACTGTCAGCAACTTTGGCAGTCTGTCACCCTGTCAGTGTTGTAGGCATGCAAAAGGTGATGGCTTCATCCTGCCCAGAGGGAGTCAATGATTGGAGAAGCTTGCACCCTTCCCAGAGGAGAGAGGGCCCAGAGACACTGAATCCTGTCCTTATCCCCCACACCGACATCCACGTGTGGCCCAAGTCTGTTCTCAAACCAGGGTCACAGTTGTTTTACTGGTATCTACCCTCCCCCCCAGACCAACCCACTTTAAATCCATTCCCCACAAACAATTGTACAATCCCTTTCCACCCAGCTGATTGGTATTTTTATTAATTAATTATATTAACCTGTTTTCCAATGTGTCTACAAGTCCAGTGGAATGATAAAGATATCAGCCCTGGCGTTGGAGGACACTGACCACATGTATCAGATAAGTATTGTTGTATGTTTAGAGTACCTTATTTGTTCCAGTTAGTTACTAAAGTGCTACAGATCCTTTGTGTCCCCATTGCTACTCATATTTTACAGGTACAACTCAACATTCCCTCAAGCCACCTAAACCCCGTCCCACACTACCCAGGAGCCAGGTAAGAAGTTTTTATTGTCACACAACAGTAGCTCAGTCATCACATAGGTGCACATGTAGCCAGGGAAAAAGTATCAAAGTAACACAAAACAACTGCTCGGCAGCAGTCAAGAGTCAGGTCAGTACCAAAAACAGTATACACAGTACCATGAGACTGAGTAATGTGTGGAAAAATGCATTTGACATTTATTTGTGCAAAAAGGCAAATGCCACCTGGTCATATAAGTGCATATGAAGCTGGGATATAGAAAGTCTGTACTGTGCAAAGAACTTTCCTTCATGGTTACTGTTGGGTTGTCTCCTCAAAAATCTGCTGTCATATCTGGCACTTTGCAAAGTGCCTCTTGGGCTAAGCAGCAACAACCTCTATGTTGTGTCAAATTCATAACTTGCAATGCAACATTGCAGTACAGAACTTAACTTCCAGGAATGTAAATGGCTAAGAACCACTTGAAAGCCACAGCAAAATTACTTGGGCCATGGGACCAGTAGCATGTATTGATGTTTCAACATCAACCAGACATAAAAAGCAGGTTGCTACTTTTCTACTTCTCGCCCCTCTGAATATATATGGAAGCTTACTTGGTCCCAAGTTGTGTGTAGTATAAATTTCCATTTATTTCTGCCTTGTTTAAAAAAGCTATAAGATCGTATCTGGCTCTGTGGAGTCAAAAGCCAAAACGGTGCCACTTACGTATTCCTTGAGATACACCCCCACGCTGCACATTTTGTGATGTCAGTAAAGGAAGAGTGTCAGGTGTTCTCCATAGGGTGGTATAGGGATGGTTTTCAAATGCATTTTATTACAATTTAGATTTCCGATTATAACAAATCAAGGCCATTGCTCCACTAACAGGGTCCTTGTTAGTATAGCGTTGTCCTTGATTTATTTTAATTGGAACTCTCAGCTGTGTTAAATGTATTTGAAAACTGTTCCTATATTACTCTATGGAGTGTGCCCCCATGCTCTTCCCTTACTGTTATCACAAAACGTGCATCTTGGGGGTGTGTCTCCAGGAATACAGAAGCGGCGCTGTTTTGACTTTCGGCCCCATAGAGCCAAATATGTTCTTATGGCTTTTTTAAACCTGGCAGAAATAAATGGAAATTTATACTGCACACAACTTGGGGCCAAGTAAGCTTTCATATGAATATGAGGGGGGGAGGCAAGAAGTAGAAAAGTAGCAACTGCTCTTTAATTTGAAGATGCAGTTTTGCGAGGAGGCCACTAGGAGTAACTATTAAGGAACAGGCCTAATACAGTACTGACTTTTTATATCCCAACTTCATGTGCAATGATATGACAACTTTTAGTTGGTGGTCTGAATTTTTGCACAAATAAATGTCAAATGCATTTTTGCATATATTTCTCACGTTATTGTGTATAAAGATATGCTAATAACTGGGGAGCACCTTTATCGAAAGGAATTTGGTTGTCGTCAAACGCAGTAATAAGTGGGTGTGACATCACACCCAATTATTATGGTGTTTCGTTAGAGAACTTGAAGCCTTTTGCCAGCATCTGAGAACTGGCATCTGACAGCATGAGCTGTAGAGGGCGATTTCTGATGTCAAGCACTCTGCGGGAATGTCTTCACAGCAAGTCTCATTCTTTGTTCCTGTCACACTGAAAACAGTTTAAAGAAAAGTGATTCCTGTAACTAAAACAGTTTCAATTACTGTTAATGCTAATTTAGCAGCCCATACCTCAATGCCACTGCTACCCGTCACTGTGACTATTTACGAAATCTCCTCTGATTCCTTTTCTGTGCAGCTCCTTACAGAGCAGCTCGACCATTTCAAAAACACGAACTGCAGTAAGACAATAAATTTTATGTTAATGTTACTCTAACATGTTAAAAATTATTGTGAACGTTATATATTTAAACTGTGTGTGTGTGTGTGTGTGTGTTTTACATAATTACAATAAAATATTAATTTCTACTAAAAATGATGCAAACTAGTAAACCTAAACTGGGTCCAGTTTTAAAAAAAAAAATAACAACACTCAGGACATGTGTGTGCTTATGAGGTTTTGACACACCAGAGGTGTGTGATGACCTCAAACCTCTCAACGTTTATGGGTCTTCACGCACCTCAGTTGTGTAGTAAACAAAAAAAAACCTTATAACACACATGCTTCAGCATTATTCTCTATTTATTAGCCCTGTATCTAAGCTAAATGGAGCAACTACAAGTATTAAGATTCAGCTGTCTTTCACTTGTTACAGAGGTTGGTGGGACCTGTGTGAATGAGGTTATGATTCAATAATCAAAAAAAGAAGGTAGAGTCATTGCAAAAAACTATGTTAATGCAGACATTAGGTTTGAAGAAAGCAAAGTACACAAAGCAGGGAAATTAAAAAATATTAGGGTTTTAAGATTGTAATGTGTGTTAATCCATTATTTATGTACCGATTAATGGGATTTTTTTTTGTACTTTTTGCCCCTTGCTTCTCAGCCTGCCTCAGGCCATATTCGGGCCACATGGAGCCTGCCCATCTTCTCCCAGGGCTTACCTTACTCCTTGCGGTGCATCCATGTTATCCTCTCCCCATGGTGGGTGTCCTTGGTCTGCTTCTGTTTCCTCAGAAGGGCTGTCCATGTGTGCAGGGAGCCAGCCATGGTGAGTGAGTGCTGGATATGTGAACTCCATGTGGCTGTCATTCTGTGTCAGCGGATGTGTTTTCGAATTTTCTAGCCCCACTCCCCTCAGAGACATGCACACGGAACTGGCAGGATGTAAGGTGTCCATATCGGCTCAGCGAATGGTGTCTCTCTCTGCCCCAATGCGAACTCCAGCCTGCACTTCCACCTGTGGTCACTGAGGTGGCAGTTGCACTGTGGCAGTGAGTCTCCCTCCCGCACTGGGAGGAGAGCATCCTGTGGGACATTCAGTCCTCCCCTTCCTTTGCCATCCCTGATCCGGGCTAGTTCCTGAATACACTAAGCTGAGGTTTGTTTCTATGTGCATTCTAGGAGTATAGGGAAATTATGTGCCTTACTCATGGTCAAACATTGCTCAAGTGGTAGCTATAGAATTCAAACCCAGTTCCCCAGCCTTAACCACTATGCTATACTCTCTCCCAAAGTATAACTTCTGCTCCTTTAGCTCAGTAATAGAGTCCTGGTCAAGGAGCATCACAGTTAGGAGTTCAAACCTTGAGCCCCTGAATTGGGGGAATGAGATTGCAATGCTAGGAAATATTTCATGAATTTCAGTGTAGGTTGGCCCACCAGCACAGGGGTAGCACTACTGCTTGCAGCACTGATGTCCCAAGTTTGAAAGTGAACCTGAGATATCAGATGGTTATCTGAAGATTGAATGTCCAAAGGACTCCTGCCCTTTTACAGTGGTAGGGATTATTCAGGCCAGAAAATGACTAACCTATAGTGGAAGCTGGAGGTAAGGCAGTTTGGGATTGACAGAAGCAAGAGAGGAGTGGCAGACATCGAGTGTGCATCATGACATCATCACATGCCATGCCTCTTGGGGGAAGAACAAGAAATACTGTCTGGTAGGATGATGCTGGCTGCCCCATGCCCTGGCAGTGAACAGGGATCCTGATCTACATGGGGTTGAGGAACCCTGACAGCCTTGCCGGGGGGTAAGCCCTAGGGGCAGACAGCTGGAGAGGTAAGTCCAGGTGGATGTTGGGGCGACAGGGCCAGGATGTCTAGGAATGGGGCCTACTGGACCTGGTGAGAAAAAGAGCATCAAAAGAAATTACTTCAGTGCTGATGCATGAGCTGCTAATGCCATGCAAGCAGGCAAACAAGACTGCAATGTATGAACAAGCAGAACTTTCTAAAACAGTTTGTAACTTTATTTTTTCACTAATAAAAGCTTCAAAATACAGGAAGGTTCATTAGGACTAAAGTCTTGTTCACAAAAACATCTTGATATGGGAAAAAATAAAAATAAGATGAAACAAAATACAACCAGTAAAATATACATGCATTTAAATCCAGTATAAAGAACAGTAGTCCAAAGAAAATATGCAGCTACACCAAAAAATTACAAACACTAGTAAGTAATGGGTTACACAAGATTTTGAAAAAGTTTAGGTTATTACATCAGATGAACGTAGCTATGGGTTGAAACTTGAAATGCACCACCATTCCTCCCCAGCACTTTTTGTCACTGACCAGTACTCTGATGTCCTAATGGTGCATTCCCAACATCAGCTGACTAATCATTAAAGTAAGTTACATGCTAGTTTGAAAATTGCAGCTTGTTCATTTGAGTGGTGTGCTCTTGTTTGCCCAAGGAGTATTATGCAAGATGTTAACCCTTGCATCCTGCATTGTGTTTTTCTTGTGCCTACCTAGTGTAGGTTGCAGACATCATAGTGAGAATGGATAGTCCTGAGTATGATAGAGAAAAGGAACCAGCTGGATTGAGGCGGGGAGCTGGGGTAGTCCAGGGACAGTGCCAAGGGAACAGGGGTTGCGGGGGCAGCGTGGACCAGGACAGCCTTGGGCTGGGGCTAGGGTTTCTGAAATGATCCAAGGTTAGGGCCAATGGAAGCAGGGAAGCCTGTGGGGGATAGTGTGGAGCAGGACAGCCTGGGGTTTGGCCGAGGGGAGCTGGGGTGGAACAGGCACAAGGCTATGGCAGCTGGGGGGGGGCAGATCAGTCAAGGGCAACTAGAGCTAGGGTAGGGCCAGGGTAGCCCAGACCTGGGGTTGTCCTGGGGCAGGGTTATAGGAGCTGGGGGGAAAGGTGGGCAAGAGAAGCATGAGGCAGGGGAAGCAGGGGTGGACTATGGATAGAGCCAGGGCACATGGTGCCTGGGGCAAGAGGGACATGGTGGTCTAGGATCAGGACAGTGGGAAATGGGAAAGCCAACAAGGAAGAGAACAGCCTAGGGCTAGGGCAGGGTGGAACTTGGATATTTAGGTGCCACAGATGGGCCAGGGCAGACTGTGGCAGAGGTGGGACGGTGGTGGCTTGGGCATGGCAGAAGAGCTGGGGAGGTCCACAAGCAGGACCAAGGGAACTGGGGTGACCCAAAGTGGACAGCTTGGACCAGGACAGAATGGTGCTTGCATTGAATGAGGTCAGGGCCATGTTGAACTGACCCAAATGAGGGGGGCCATGGGACGTGAGAGAGCTTGGGTGGGCTTGGGCAACATGGGACTAAGGCAGCGGGAGCTTAGGTTGTCCTGGGGCAGACTGGACCAGGGAAGCCCATGGCAGGAGGAACTGATATCTTTAGTTGTGATTGGAGGTGACAGGGGTGAGAACAACTATCCACCCCCAAGGGTTGGTTGTATATATTTACAGATGCCTTTGGCAGTGATCAGAGGTGAAGGTGGGGGCCACTATCCACCCACAGGGTGGTTGTATATACTTACAGAGGTCTTTGCCAGTGATTACAGGAGTATATACCACCTAGTTGACTTCTATCCTTACTTTCTTTGTTTCTGAGAAACTTAAGACACACATTGGCCTTGTTTCCTTGTTGTAAAATCTACTGTTAGAAAACCGCTTTCAAATATATCCAGCAATAACTTGCTTACTGACCAGTAACTGCAGAGGGTGGAAACAGAGCATCTGTTTGAATGTTGGTGAGTTGAGCAGCCCTTTAATTACCACAGATGCAAAACATTAAATGTTAAATGCACACTTAAGTAAAGTTTGTATCACTAGATTTACACTTTAGGATATCATATATATTGTGAGGCCTATAAGTCAGCAAGAAAAGAAATGTAATTTTACAGTTTCAGTTCCTAATATTTATTTATTTAAAAGTTTCACCAGGAGAGGCATATTGAACAGTGCTGCTCAATTCCAGATGCATCCTGTGGGAAAAGGGGAGGGGAAACTTCAAAAAATAAGGAAATAACATTTGATAGCATATACAAGCAAGTGTGTAAAAAAAGAAAACAATTTACAACAGGCAAATAACAAGTGCAGTTAAGATACAGGATTATACAGAGATAAGTTCTAACATTTGTCGTAGAACAGGGGTACAATTAAGATACAGTTAAGGACTGAGATTAGCACATTATACAGCACTGAGTAGATTGTGGGTATAGGAGGCTAACAGACCAGGCCTGGAGATACGCATTGGTATGGGGAATAAATATAAGAGCAAAGAAGTTGGGGAGAAACAGGCAAAAGGAAATTATGCACAATTCCATGAAGGGGAGAATAGGTCTCTTAGGAGGGGAAGAGGATGTGGGGTGAGGTGGCATGATGGATGGGTGGAGGAAGGAGTACAGCAAGAGTGGTGGATGCCTTGAACAGCCTTCGAGCAGAGGCAGTGGAGGCAAAAACAGTGGTGGTGTTCAAAATTTTCCGGGACAGGCACGAGAGAATCCTAGGAGTAAGAAAGGGAGGGGAAGAGATGGTGCCATGGATTAAGTTGGGTCTGCAGCAAAAAATGAAGGTCTAAAGAAATGGTCAGACTGTGTGGGCCCAGCAGTCCTTATCTGTGATCACATTCTATGTTTCTGTATGCCTTTTTTTTTTTTTTTTTTTAGGATTGGGATGCACCTTTTTAAGTTGGCTCGCGTATGCGTGCCAGCCAACATATTGTATTAGTAGCAGATTTGGAGGTGCGGTCACTGTGGGTGAATGCAGGGCACGCATCAGGAGATGCGTCCCTCATTTCCCAATAAGGCAGCTGCAGGCGCTGACACCAGACATACGTCACCTGGCAACGAGATCTAAGAAAAGGTCTGCTGCAATCATGTAGCAGCACAATAACACGCCCTCCCGCATGCCTGTCCTAGTGAAACCCTTCACTGAACATGGCGGCACTGACTGCCACTGCAGAGCCCCAACCCACTTCATTTGCAGACAGGGGAGCCCACTCCCCATCGGCATAATGCTCCCCTCCCATTTAAAGTGTATGCCAAGGGGATGCCCATCCCCCTCAGCATCATGTGCCTCCCCCCCAACAGTCTTTCTTTGCCGACAGGGGCCGCAATCCCCGTCAGCTTCAGTTCCCTCTTCTCCATTTATTTTGCCGATGGGGGAGCCCACTCCCTGTCGGGATAATGTCCCCCCCACTTTTGTTGTGTACCACGGAGGGTGCCCAATCCCCTCAGCTCATCCCCCCCTTCGGTATGTGCTGACGGGGTGCCCAATCCCCTGTCGGCTACAGCCCCCCCAAAAAAAACATTCAGGTGGCACACTGGGAGCCCACCTCAATGTGCCAAATGCCCCTGAAAAACAAAAACTGCCCCGCAATGTTTTTTTTTAAACCTGTGAAAGAAGAAAACAGTCCCCCACTGTCTCCCTGCCCCCTACTCCAACCCGCACCCACCCTCTGTGTGCCCTGCATCCCCACTCCCCCCTCACCCCATACTTACTGCTGGAGTCCGGCGTGATGATTTTTGGTGGACCAGGAACATGTCTGCACTCTTCAAAGCAGACCGCGAACTGAAGAAATGCCGGTAAGCTGTATAATGGCATAAATAGGGTTTTTTTTTCAACTTTGGTGCATATCTCAGCAATTTGTTGAATTTTGGCACCAAATTTTCAACATGGGGTTATTGGGACCCCTCCTCATGAATTCAGTCACTGTCATGGCATTATTCTGTCCTGAAAGGTGATTTCACGGTCACTGAGTGTAATCACCTATCAGGACTGATTAACGGAACGACAGTGCCACTGTTCATGAGGGGGGCTCTCAAAAAGCCTATGTTGCAAATTTGGTGGAAAAAAAACCAATGGCTGTTTTACGAGTGTGTGTTGTGCAGTTTCCACGCACGCTCGTAACTTTGTGAATTTGTAACATTTTCACTCCAAATTTTTACAATTGGCATTTTCCCACACCTCCTTATGAACAGTACAGCTGTCATTTTACATATCCTGGCTGAAATATGTTTTTACACGCCCGGCACAGAATAGTGTGTTGACTGTGTGAAATCAGTTTTCGGGACAGTTTGAGAAAATGATGCTGACACTGTTCATGAGCAGAGGTCCTAAAATGCCTATGTTGAAAATTTGGTGATGAAAGTCCATATTATGACTGTGTTGCAAGCGTGCGTTGCACAGTTTCCACGCATCCTTGTAACTTCACAAATGTGCAATATTTTCATGCCACATTTTCAACACTAGCATTTTTTCCCTCCTCCTTATGAACAGTGCAGCTGTCATTTTTCACATACTGCCCAAAATGTGTTTTCGCACCTGTGGTGCACAATGGTGTGGTCGCTGTGGGAAATCAATTTTTGGGACAAATTAACAAAATCACAGTGCCACTGTTTATGAGGGGAGCTCCCAAAATGCCTATGTTGAAAATGCGGTTAAAAAAATCCTGAAAATAATTGGGTTACGGACATGTGTTGTGCAATTTCTATGGATGCTTATGACCACCAATTTTTCATATTTTCACTCCACATTTTAAACGTTGCCATTTTTTACACCTCCTCATGAACAATACAGTTGTCATTTTTCACATCCTGCCCCAAATGTGTTTTCGTCCCTGTATTGCCAAATGGCATACAGTAGCCACTGTGCAAAACCACCTTTCAGCTAACACACTGATAGTGCCACTCTTCATGAAGTGGGGTCACAAAAAGTCTATGTTGAAAATTTGGAGTGAAAATACCAACAAACACCTACGGTGTTAGGGTTTCCAACTGTAACACCCCACCCTGTAGAGACTGACAGGCATCAGGGGTGTGACTTGGAATCATTGGCTGTAATGCTCATGCCATTCCACCCCACCCCTCAGCCAGTGACAGGCATCGAGGTCTGCCTTGGAGTGTTCAGCTCTAAAGTTCACCCCATTCTCCTGTACTGCACCCACCTCAGCCTATTTCCTTATGGAATGGCTTCTGTATAAGGCCCAAAGACCCCAAAGCACACCATGACACTTGTCAGTGTTTACAGAGTAGGATGAGGTAGATTGGCATGAGCGTTATAGCTGATGACCCAAAGGCACCCCCAACACCTGTCAGTCTCTGCAGGGTGGGGGTGGGGTTGGCTTCAGTTCAATACTTCACTGCCATTCCTATTATGCATCTCTAACTCCTGCACTACCAATGCCAATGCCAGCGAGACAACATTCGGCATTGACAAATGCTTGTTTTAGTTCCCTGGCTGTATTCCTTTTTTTTTTTTTTTTTTTGATGGGTTGCCCCTTTTTTGTTTCATTTTTGCAACAGTTTGGCATTGTTTTTTTTTAATTCAAGTTTATTGAAACGTTCAGGTACATTAGACTTGATCAAATGCATTGAGTAGTTGCTGTGTGCACAATAAAAATTTGTTTCATTCTCTTGTAGTCGAGTCAGATTCAACCTATAGTTACAGTTTTATACTGAATGTTGTAACATCAGATGTTATACTGTTAAGCGGTCGATTTAATAATAAGGATCTACCTGGGGGAAGTCCTCCCTTCAAAGTTATTAAGACTTTTAACTGATAAATCTCAGATCCCATTCTTCACAACTACCCGGCTATGAAGGCTCTCTGTCTTGATTAATATTAGAGGGCGCAGCCCCATGGTTGCCAAGTGACCCAAAGGGAGCTCTAACCTTAATCCATCTAAGTGTTGGCATTGTCTAAGTTCGTGTCAGGAAGAAGAAACCATCTGGTTCACCTGCGAATAACGATCTGTAATTTAAAGTTAAATTTATGTGTCAATTCCTCCATGTTTTGGATTTCTTGAATTATGGAGCACCATTGTCCCAACATGGGAGAGGTCAGGAGCTAACCATCTTCTGGTGATTGCCTTGTGGGCTGCCACCAGAAGGATGTTCCAAAGGTAGATAGCATCAGGGTCTCTGACCTCCACAGGTCCACAGGGGGGGAACCCCAGGATCACGTTCTCCAGGACGAGTGGTGCTGAGCAAGAAAATAGTTTTACTATTGTCTGGGTCACCCATTGCCAGAAAGGCTGTATAACATCATGAAGCCAGAAAATGTGAACATGATGTTCTATCTGGTCCCCACACCCCCTCCAGCAGTGAGCAGATGTCCCCCTTCCACATCTATTTGGATGGCTGGGGTATGAAAGAACTTCATCCTCACCTTCTATGCAAATTCCTGCCAGCCAGGGGAATAGGTAGTTCTACTGGCTGAAAGGAAGATCGAGTTCCACTCCATTTCAGAAAGTTGGACCCTGGCCTCCAGCCACCACTTACTTTTAATTTGTTGAGTACAGTCAGCATAAAGTTGCCTAATTGCTTTGTACAATGCGGAGATATGGCTCTTCTCCAAGCTGCAGGAGGTGATGGCCTGTATGACACTTAGCAGCTACTCAACCTGCATATTCCTGTCAACTTCTTTTTGTAATGTAAGTATATGTGATTTTAGCTGTAGGAAGCGATAGTGATCTGTGTTTCTAAGGTGGAATGTATCCCTAATAGTGTGGAAATCATGAATTATGTTCCCTGACATCAGTTGGCCTAACTGGTATAAGCCAAGTCTGTACCACTGTCTGAAGACATGGTCCAGATGAACCAGATAGAATGTCTCTGACCATGCAAACCACTTCAAGGGCCATATTACCTTTTCTAGCTTGTATTTAGTCCACAGTCTGTCGGTCATATTTAATGTGTTTCTAACAGTCAGGAGGAGAACCTCCCCAACCTCAGCTTTGGAAGTTGGTGCATCCAATCTTGCTCCCAATGGAGTTCCCTCTGGGAGGGATTGTTCTATGTCCTTCCAGTGAGCATTGTATGTTGGAGTGCTCCAAAGAAAAGCACTATGTAATTGGGTTGCAAGATAGTAGTCTTCTAAGTTGGGGATTGCTCCACCCCACGGACCTCTCTGACTGCATGATTTGGAGTCTTATTCTCGGCCTCCCAGGAGACCAGATATATTTTGTTAGTATTTTCTACCATGTGGCAAATTGTCCGTGGCTAATGTTCAGGGGCAAACATTGAAATAAATATAAAAAAACTGGGGAGATAGTTCATGGTAATTGATTGTATTCTGGAATATAAGGGCAGTTTTATCAGAGCCCATTTAGATACGTCTTGGTGAAGCTGCATCAGCAACGGTTCGTAGTTTGCCAAAACCAGCTTCCCCAGTTGTTTAGTGACCTGGACCCCAAGATATTTGATCTTCTGTCTGTTACAGTTTAGGGGAAAAGCTTTATAATATCTGGACTAGGGTTATAATAGAACTTAAGGACCTCGGTTTTAGTTTTGTTGAGGGTGTACCCTGCATGATTGCCAAACTCTTCCAAGATAGACCAAATTTGGAGGATTGATCTGTTTGGGTTAGTGATGTAAAGGAGAACATCATCTGCATAGGGCGAGATCTTGTGTTCGACATCTCCTATACAAACTCTGGAAGTGTTGGGGTTTTCTCTAATAGCACAGGCCAGGGGTTCAATATATAATGAAAAAAGCACCTGGGAGAGGGGACACCCCTGTCTAGATTCCCTGCCCAGCGGAAATCAGTCTGATATACCTCCATTTAGTCTGATGAAAGCCTGAGGGGTGGCATAAATAACTCTGAGGGCATTTATCATGGCTTGTGGGAAGTTAAAGCGTTCAAGGACTTTAAACAATAAGGGCCAAGAGACTTTGCCGAATGCTTTTTCAACATTGAGATTTATCAGGCAAACTGGAGTTTTATCTAAGGAGACTTTATTTATTATATTTATTGTTCACCTGATGCTGTCCAGGGCCTGATGTCCCACAATGAAGCCAGTTTGGTCCAGGGAAATAATCTGTGGTAACAGGGTATTTAAATGGGTGGTAATAACTGAGGTATAGACCTTGTAGTCCACGTTTAAGAGTGATATTGGGTGGTAGGAGTCGCATTCCACTGGACCTTTACCTGGCTTATGCAAACCTGTAATTGTTGCATTGTTCCAGAAAGAGGGGACCATCCCTTCCTTCCTCCATCCAGACCTCATTATAGGCCTTCAGAAGGTGGGGGGAGAGAGCTCCTTGGTCAGTATTTTGTAGATCTCTCCACAGAAGCCATCAGTGCCTGGGCACTTTCCTGACTTTAAATTCTGTATGGCTGATGTCACTTCCAACATCCTGATGTGGGTGACCAGGGACTGTTGTCGGGTCGTTGACAGTGTGGGTAGTTTCAGGCCATTAAGAAATTGTAGATTTTCTTGGGGGGGGGGTCAGTCTGGGGTTGGTATAGGTTCCTGTAGTAAGTAACAAATGCATCCATAATTTGGTCACCCTTATGTGTGATAGTTCCAGTTTTAGGGTGTTTTATTTTGGTTATTGTGGCCTTAGCCTGGTGCTGCCTGAGTCAGAACGCTAAACGTTTTGTGGCTGTAGGTAACCCACTCATAACAGGATTGCTTCAGGTAGCTAAGGGTTCTTTCCATGTCTATTTGTTGGACTTACTAAATGTTTTTTTTTCCTTCCTTGATTGCCCCATCAACCTGTTTGTTCCACTTTTGTTTTAGCTGTGTTTCTAGGTCTCTTAGTTGGGTGGTTAACTGTTCTAGTTGTTTTCTCCTTTCTCTTTGTTTGTACATCCCAATCGAGATAGGTTTGCCCCTCAGCATTGTCTTGAGTGTATCCCAAAATATTTGTGTGATGGTGTCTGGGTTCAAATTGAGTTCTATAGTTTGGGTAACTATTGCTTTCAAAGCTGCGACTGTGTCTTTGTCTCGTAATAGGGAGGTAGTTAGATGCCAGTGTGTTCTTTTCTTTTTTTTTTTTACTTGTCCACCAGGGCAATCCCCAAGGTATCCCATCCCCTTAACTTCATCTTGCCCATAGGGCCAGGGTTTATACATGTTTCCCCGATTTTTCTCCCTTAGTTCCCAGCCCCCTTAGGATGCCAGCACCTTTAGGGCTTACGTCCAGAGAGGCAACATGCGTGTGCATGTCATCCTCTCATGCGCCGTACGATGTTCCCCCTCCCCAACTCCGGCATATCGGAGCCGCCAATCCCTTTAAGGGCCGGTGCTTCCACCGGTCACTCTCTACAGGAGTGTCGGATGCTACTGCGTCCCTGGTATCCCACCCCTGAGGGAGGAGAGCATCCACTGGAATGCTCTATCCTCCCTCCCCCTGCCGACCCTGGCAACTCGAGTCCATTCCCGAACCCGGGTCGCCGGCATAGCGTGAGGTGTGGCGTCCAGGGCCTCAACCCTCAGTGCCACCGGGCCAGGTAGTATGTTCTTTTCTTGGGTAGATTTAAGTCCACCTCAACATAAATTGGCTGATGGTCTGAGTGGACTGATGTTCCAACCCACATGTGACCGAACATGGCCAGGTCCTTCGAGTATGTCAAGAATATGTCAATACAAGAGTGGGTTTTGTATCTAGGAGAGTAGCAGGTGTAATCTCTGGAATGAGGATAGTTCTCTCTCCATATGTCTCTGAGACCAGTTTCTGCCAATAATTTATTAAAAAGTCTGGCAGTGCGGTTTCTGGCTGTAGGAATCTGGGAGGTTGTATCCAGCCTCCTGTTCAGAGTGAGGTTCCAATCCCACCAACTCCCGTCACTAAGATACCCTGTGTTTTTTCTACTACCGTCTTAACCAGATCAGCATAGATGTCGATGGGGAGCCTGGAGGGGCATAGACATTTAGTAATGTTATTTAGGTGTCTTGCACCCTTTCTATAACCATAACAAATCTTGCCCCTGGGTCCGCCACCACTGTCTCTTCTTGAAAAAGTAATGTGTCTGCTAGGAGGATCACTACTCCTCACTTCTTCCCCTTTTCTAGTGAAGCATGGTAGTGATTGTGAATTTTCTGCTTTTAAGTTTTGCCACCTCTGTAGGGGTAAGGTGTGTTTCCTGGAGGAAATTTATCTGACATTTTTGCTCTTTAATAAAGTTCAGTATTCGTTTTCTTTTAATGGGGATGTTTATCCCATTGATGTTTAAGCAATAATGCACAACAGGGTGTGTGTTGTGCTGGGATAACATCACGCCTGGGGTGATTAGGCACGAGGCCGCAGGCCCAGTGCGACTAATCACCCCAGAAGTGACATTATCCCAGCACAACACACACCCTCGAGTGCATTATTGCTATTATACAATGGCTCGATGAAGAAAAAAAAGACTAAATAAGTTTAAAATACATTTTGTGCTTCTTTTTTAATTATTTTTCTGTGTGTAGGCATACTAATACAAAAAATAGTGCCCACTCTAGTCAGTAGGTGGCAGTCTGTGATTTTGTGCAACTGTGAGATTGCTCTCTGTTGCCTTGAACCTCCCCGTTTGTTTGCCTGGCGGTTCGTGTGGGTAATTTTCCGGATGTAGAGTCTGGTATTTACTGCTCATCTCCTGTTATTTGTCACTACCCCTACACTCCATATCCCACTCGCAGTCTCTGTCAGCTGCCGTTTTCCCGTATGTAAGTGCTGGCAGTGTTAACTGAGTGCAGACAGATTGTGTGAAGAATAATTTGTGGAAAGAAAGATCAGTTTTGTTTTTTTTCCCGCTGATTGGTGCTGTGTGAAAGATGTGACAGCTTGTGGAGAGAAAGATCAGTTTTGTTTTTTTTCCCGTTGGTTGGTGCTGTGTGAAAGATGTGACGGCTTACGTGGCGAGATTGGAGAATGTAAGGAGGTTGCCATACAAAGAAGAGGAGAGGTGCATTTTACCTTTCAGGTGCTAGAAAAGGAATTGTGAAGAAAAACTATTTCTGTTTACGAAGGGCTTTCATACCAAACCGCTACTGTAAGCGACTTTTGAGGGAAACTGCGAGCTGATCGCGCGCTGCGGTAAAAGACATCGTAATGTGAAGCCGTTATTTTTGTGTAAGCCTGCAGTTTGGCTTTGGCTGGTTTGGATACGTGCAGGAAGCTGTAAAGTGTGATTTGATGGTGTGAGCTCCTGAAGGCAGGGAAGAATCATCATAGTGCTGAAGGTAGAGTAAAATCATGCTGGTGTGTGCTGGTGTTTGAAAGAGTCTGGGTGGTGGTGTCAAATGGGCAGCCGGTAGTGATTTTTTTTTGTCATTCGGTCACATTAGCGTTGGGACTAGATCAGTGATGTTGTACTGGGATAACATCACGGGTCCAGTCCAACACTGACCAATCAGAGTGCAGGATTTTTTCATGCCATTGTATAATGTAGGATATCACCTTAGTATCTAGACTAGCCATAGTTAGATAATGGTGGGGCGGACATCTGCTCTTCGACCACTCATACTGGTATAGGACACTGTGCATCTCAGTAATTGCATGAACATTGTAGTGTAAGTACCTCTATGAACCATAACATGGCTTAACTCAATAAACAAACAGCAATGGTATTAACATAACTCAGAACTAGAAAAAACAACTGTGAGCCAAAGGTATGGCTATTTAAAACCAAATGTGGTCTCTTTTGGACCTGTGTTTCCTAGGTCAGACTGTGAGATACTCGTCGTCTGGGGTGTGCCTTAATCTTTGGCCCTTATCGCCCCTACCCTGCAGGGGATGGAACTGACTGTCTCCTGGGGGGGGGGGCTAACCTCCATCCGGGACATCAATCTGACTTGGGGTAGGTGTTCACCTGATACGAGTGTCAGAATGTCCTAAGTACTCCCCACTACACTCCCGAGTATTATGAAATTAGTCTGAATTTCAGCCTTTGCGATTTATAAGCCAGCCCTACTAATACTGCAAGCAGGAACATGTGGGCCTGCTAGTCAATGGGTTAGCTAGTAAGGGAGCAGGCTTCTAAGGCTCCAGCGTTTGACTCCCTCCTCTTCACAAAGACCCCCCAGTATATCTTGGGCCATGTAATTAAAACGCGTTTGGGCCCAAGAGCCCCAAGGCTTATATATGTGTAGGGATCTTTGCCTCTCCCTCCAACTATCAGCTGGATTTTAGTTTCTTCTTTCCCTCTATTGTCCAGGCTGCATTTGCAAGTTGTTAATCTCAGTTATAAGGGGGAGGGAGAGCGAGGGGGAGGAGCACAAGGAAACCACTTATCCCAACAAGCAGACATAATCAAATATTATAAACATTTCCAGTTTAGTATTTTTGAAAAAGACAGCCTGTTTGTATGCTCTGAAATACTTAAAGACAGTTGTAAGATCTTCTGATATACAATTAACACATAAAGGGAGTTCCAGAGTAAGGTAGCATCATGTACTTCAGTTCCAGGCAATTAGTGAGTCTCTGGATTTTAGTCTATCTTCTGGATTCTTGCCTGGAAGATGCTGAGCTGCATTCCCTACCCTTTTCCCCAATGGTAGCGCATAGCCTTCCAGCAAGCTGCACCCATCTCCCAAACTGGTGAGGTCCTAGTCTCCTGATCATGAACGTGACACCTTCAAGTCCCTGCATGATGACTTGATATAAAGTAGATAACTTAATAATATGTTAACTTACTGTTGCATAACTGGTAACTGTAACTGCCAGAGTTCTTTCATAAGCAGGAGGAGGGGTGGCCTTAGTTTAATATCCATCACGTATCTAGGGCCATGAAGGTGGACAACAAGGGTGGAGGGCCACAACAGAGGCAAACTCAGGCAGGGGGTGCAGCACTAACAAGGTTAAGAAAAAACTCACATGGTTCCCAATCTAATTTCAAGTGTCTGTGCTCTCTGCTGCTTGTTCCTTCTTTATGGAGGTCATCGGAGCAACATCCACAACTCCCTTGGTTAGATCTTTGTGCAGGATAGAGGAGCAATATAGCTTCAGCATTGCCGTTACGTCTGCACGGAGGTTTATTTGAGGTGTGACCTGTGGGGTCCCATGCGTTTGTGTCCCTTTTGAGAAACCGTCCAGGCTGATTGAAGCAATTCTTTTTCCAGTCTTTCCTTCATCAAAGGCGGAGTCGTTTTGCCTAGGTTTTCAAGATAAGAGGAGGCTAATAGAAGATCCTGAAAAGTATGAGGGCCTCGGTCTGTTTCCAGTCATAGGCATACAGGGAAAAGAATTTGAGCTTTTATGTTTTTGGCCCTTAACTGTTTAGGAATGGGCCATAGGGTTTTGCGCTATTCTTGAACTGAGGTGGTATAATTGTTATCTAGTGATATTCTGTAGTGTTTGAATGTATTTTCCCTTTGCATCCATGCTCTAGTGAGTAGCTCTTCCTTGACTGAGTAGTAGGTGAGCTTGGCTACAAAGGATCTGGACCTTGCAACTGCATTCATTGGTCTCGGTGCAAGAGATCTATGTGCTGTATCCATGTTGATGTTCAGATCGTCTGGTAGCTTTAGAGCTTCTCTGAGCACCTGTTGGAGAAAGGCAATGGCAGTAGGGGCCTTGGTTTCTTCCTCCTCTGGGATTCCATACACCCCAATATTCTGTCTCCTGCTGCGCCCTTCCAGATTGTTGAGCCTGCAGTTAAGTTCTCTGTCTCTTGCAAGAAGGTAGAGGAGAAGGCAGTCGTGGCAGTCTGTCTGCTCTGAAACAGCCGATAAGCCAAGTTAGAGTTGATCTGCCTGGTGCTCTGTGCCACTGATGTTAGAGTGAAGATCGGTAAGAGATTTATCAATTTTTAAAACCGTTTTAGCTGTCTGTAGGATCTTGGCAATGAGATCTGTCTCCTCGGGTTCGTCCTGTTGTGCGATCACCATGCTTTCCTAGTCAGCCTCCTCCAGTACAACGTGGTGGTGTTTCTCTCTCTGAAGCAGCTCCTTTAGTTTATGTGCCGGTGTTTCTGAAAGCCGGGAAGCTGTGACTTTCGATCTGGTTGTTTTAGCAGGTGATTGCATTTTTAGAAGGCTGATGTATGCTGATTTAGTTGGGCTGTGCTTGGGAGACAAAGGTTCAGACTGCCACCATCTTCCCAACGTCACCAGAAGTCGGCATTATTTGTTTTTCATGGCTGTTTGCCTTTTATTTATATACTTTACAGATGGTAGACATACAAACATATGAAATTGCCAGCAGATACAGGCCATTTGGTCTATCTAGTCTGCTCAAGTGTGCAGCACTTCAGCTGCCCCCCCCATATGCCCTCCCCCCATCTCGCTCCCCCTCCCGGTTTCTACCCTTCCTTTGAATCTGTCTCCACCCCCTCTTGAGGCCTCCAACACTCTGCAGTGATACAACTTCCTCTGTCAGAGCGTTCCACCATGCCCCTCCCTATGCATCCCAGTATCCCCCCGGCTTTCCTTACTGACTTTTCACATTGCTTACCCACCTTTAGGTCATCTGATATGACTACCCCAGGTCCCTTTGCATTATTGTTGTTGTTAGTACCTCCCGTGCCATTGTGTACTCTTCTCCTGGATTTTTGTTTCCCAGGTGCATTACCTTGCACTTCTTTGCATTGAATCTAAGTTGCCATACGTCTGACCATTCCTCCAACTTTGCCAAGTCCCTTCTCATCCTTTCTAACCCCTTGTGTATCAACTCTGTTACAGATCTTTGTGTCATCTGCAAAGAGGCATACCTTTCCTTCTAGACCCTCTGCAATGTCACCTATAAAGACGTTAAGAGGACTGGACCCAGTACTGAGCCCTGAAGTACTCACTAGTAACCCCTTTCTTGAATGAGTTCCATTCACTATTACCTTCTGTGTCCTGTTGTGCAGCCAGTTTGCTACCCAGGTTACCACCCTGGGACCCACTCCCAAGCTGGCTAACTTGATTATTAATCTTTTGTGTGGGACTGTGTCAAATGCATTGCTAAAGTCTAGGTAGGCCATATCCACAGCCCCTCCCTGGTCTATTACTTTGGTCACCCAGTCAAAGAAATCAATTAGATTCATCTGACATGACATGACATGTCTGTGGTCCAGAGGGGATTACAGCATTGGACCACTGATGGATAAGTAAGGACTTGGGGAGTGAGGGGTGGTGGATGCTCAGTTGGAGGGTTGGGTAGGGGTAAGGAATGGCCACAAAAGACATTGATGGACCATTTTTTTTCAGGTGGAAAAAAGAGACTGACAATCCCCACTTGCGACACTGGGGTATTGGGCTACCCCAGTGTTACAGTTTTGTGAGGGAAGACATCGATGGACTATTTTTTTTTAACAGGTGAAAAAAAAAAGACTGACAATCCCCGCTCATAACACTAGGGGATTGGGCACCCCCAGTATCAGAAAAAAAAAGAGAGACAAGGGGCCAATCATGACACTAGAGGATTGGGCACCCCCAGTGTCATTTCTATGTTTCTGGGGAGGGGGTGGGATGGTGGGTGCTGAGAGGGAGGGTCATGTAAGGGGAATTTCAATAAAATATAACAAAAAATATATAAAGAAATAAGTGCCGGTGGTCATGATGGAACACATCCCACTCCACCACGACCATGATGGCCACTGCATGCAACTGCGCATGTGTGACTGCTAGCACATGTGCAGTACAGTGCAGTGGCCATCTGGGACATGACAGAGTGTGCTGTGTTCTGCCATGACCACCAGCACTGTGAAATAGTGAAGCACTGTGGTCGTTAGGGACAACATGGGCGGACTACTTCACTGACACAGAGGCAACTGTAATGCAATCAAACATGTTGTTCTTTTGGAAGGAATGCAGCATCCTTCTTCTCAGTGATTGCAAAAGGACTGCTGGGCTACACCCACTGCAGCCCTAATGAGAGAGTGCCTCGGGGAAGCCCTAGCGTGGACAGTGAAAATGGATGCGGTAGAGGAACAATGGGCAAAAATAAGGAAGACCTATCAGAAGGCAACAAATCTCTGTGTAAGGCAGGTTAAAAAGAGCAAGAGAAGTAAGAGACTGCTATTGCTCCCACAGACATGACAGAGAAAGAAGAGGTGAAGAAGCTAGCATTCAAAAGGTACAAGTTAACACAGAAAAATGAGGATCGGGAGGATAGGAGGACTATAGGAAAAACAAAGGGAAGCAGGGAAAGCACTTAGGAATGCAAAGGCACAAACAGAGGAGAACATTGCCAGGACAGTCAAAAAGGGGGATAAAACATTCTTTGGGGCTAGCAGCAAAAAAAGGAAAAACAAGGCAGGGATTCTAAGACTTAAAGGGGAAGGAGGGGACTGTGTGGAAGAAGACCAGAAAAAGGCTGCTATATTAAACAAATACTTTATTTATGTATTAGAATGTTGGTAACTGGGTTAGCCCATTGAGACCATGCAGTTCTTTTCTCAGGGGCAACCCGGAAGACAGATACAATACAGCACAATGCAATACAAAATAATGAATAAAGAGATGATAATAAAATACATGAATTGCAAAGTCATATACAGTGGAATATACAAATATACAACATTCTCATTATTTACAAATATACATATTTACAGAGGTTCAAATGTAGTAGTTTAAGACACAAGATAACTTTAGCGGAATAGGGTACAGTAAAAGTCATGGGTTAATGAAAACCTATGCAGGGTGGAGGTTTAAATAGGAAGGTGACTAGCTCAGTTTTGAAGAAAGACAGGGAAGGACATGAGAGTAGTAAAGGCTCAGTGTTTATGAAGGAAGAGGTAGGGGATGGGCCACAGATAGGGGAAAAGGGAAATAAAGGAAGGGAAGGGGACACTAGCCCTTTTATGGAGGACAGAGTCCTCAGGGAGCTAGTGCAACTGAATATGGACAAGGCAATGGGGCCAGATGGAGTTCACCCCAGGATACTGAGGGAACTTACAGAGGAGCTAACTGCACCTCTGACAGCCCTGTTTAACCTATCACTAAATACGGGGGGGGGGGGGAGTGCCAGAGGAATGGAGGAGAGTGGATGTGGTCCCAATTCACAAAAGTGGGACTAGGGAAGAGGCAGGAAAATACAGATTTGAAAGCCTGACTTCCGTGGTAGGCAAAGTTATAGAAACATTGCTAAAAGAAAGGATTGGGGAATACATTAAGAGAATTGGACTGAAGGATCTGAGGCATCATGGACTCACAGGAGGGTGATCTTGCCAACCAAACTTTATCGAGTTCTTTGACTGGGTTACCAGGGAAGTGGATCAGGAAGAAGCAGTGGATACGGACTGCCTGGATTTCAGTAAAGCCTATGACACTGTTCCACACAGGAGGTTGGTAAGTAAGCTGGGCAGCCTGGGAGTGGGACCAAAAGTAGTAAATTGGGTATATAGATGGCTAAGTAACAGGAGCAGAGGGTGGTGATAAATAGGGTTCACTCCTAAGAAAGCAAGGCAATCAGTGGGGTGCCTCAGGGGTTAGTACTGGGACAGGTCCTCTTCAATATCTTTGTTAGTGACATTACAGAGGGGCTGGAAGGGATGGTATGCCTGTTCACAGACAACACAAAAATCTGCAACAGAGTGGACACACTGCGGGGGTGGAAAAAATGAGGGAAGATCTGAAAAAGCTGGAAGACTGGACAAAAGCTTGGCAGCTAGGCTTTAATGTCAAAAAAGTGCTAAATTATACACATAGGGCATAAAAAACCCTAGGGCAACATACCAAATTGGGGAGGGGGAGGTTATGGCAACCACATGTCAGGAAAGCAACTTGGGGGGTCATCATATCTGATGTCTTGAAGATAGCATGGTAACGTGATAAGGCAGTGGGGAAGGCCAGTAGAATGCTGGGGTGCACTGGGAGGGGCATCACAAACAGAAAGCAGGAGGTACTGTTACCCTTGTCTAGATTAATGGTGAGCCCCCTTCCCCCAGAGTACTGTCACCATTTCTGGAGACCCCGTCTCTGGAAAGAAATAGACTGGTTGGAAGTGGTCCAGAGGAGGGCAACCAAAATGGTGCATGGCCTGCATCAGAAGCCATACGAGGAAAGACTCAGAGAATTAAATATGTATTCTCTAGAGGAAAGGAGGGAAAATGGAGACATGATAGAAATGTTCAAATACTTCAAGGGTATAAATAGGATATGGGAGGGTAACATTTTTCATAGAAAGAGATGCTCAAGGACAAGGGGACATGATATGAGGCTTGGGGGGAAGGGGAGCTCTGAGGGGATGTGAGGAAGTACTTCTTCATAGAAAGGGTAGTGGACATTTGGAATAGACTCCCAGCAGAGGTGGTGGGGGCTAAAACAGTGGCAAGATTCAAGCATGCATGGGATAGACACAAGGGGACCTTGGTAGCAGGGCTGGTGGGTGAAGCCTGGAAATTGATTAGGTTCTGCAGTGGCACATTAGGTAGCAAATTTTAAGGAAGACTAGATGGGCCAAGAGGTCCTTTTCTGCCAACAATGTCCATGTTTTCATGTTTCACTCCTACCCTGTCTGACCAGTAGGTAGTGGACCTGTACCAGATAAACTGCAAAACCATCCATGCACTGTGCTCCAGAAGGACCTCCAGAGTAGCACAGCTTGGAGTCAGAAATTGTGAGGGGGATCTAAAGGTAACATCAGTGCTGTGTTTTCTGTCCACTGCTACATTCTTGGTGGCCAGTGGGGACACCTTGGGTATCACACAGTCAACAATGTCCCATTTACTAACCCAGTTCCTAGATACTCTAAGAGGCATGAGGACTGCATCACATTCCTTATGTCGCAGGAGCAGAGATCAGTAACTATGCAAGCATTCAACTGGGTGGCACACATGCCCAATGTGCAGGGAGCAGTGGACAGCATCAATGTTGTCATCAAGGCACCTGGGAGAGAGGGGAAGGCATCTGTCAGCAGAAATGGCTTTCACTCCCTAAATGTCCAGGTGGTGTATGATGACAACTACCACATCACAAATGTGGTGGTGAAGTACCCTGGTGGTACACTTGATCCTTTCATCTGGCATAACTCCTCCCTGTGCAAGATGTTTCAGACTGGGTAAAGGACAGATGGCTTCTTGGTAAGTATAACACCCCCCAACCTCTCTCCTGAAGGCATGCAAACAACATATGCCACTTACCTTCCTCTGCAGGTGACTGTGGCTATCCTCTTCATCCCTAAATGATGACATCAGTGCAAGGACCACAATCTGGTAGTGACAAGAATTACAATGAGCATACCAGGCCACACACAACATAATCAAAAGAGTATTCAGAATCTTCAAGATAAGGTTCCAATGCTTGGACCAGTCTGGCAGGTCTCTGCAGTACAGCCCTGCAAAAGTGTTCAAGATATTCATGGCTTGCTGCATCCTCCACAGCTCAGTGGTCCAACTTGGGATACCCATGCCCAGCTCTGAGGGCAACACCATGGATGGCGATGGTGGGTCAGGCACAGCACACTAGCCACAGGTTGACTATGACAGGTGTGACAAAAGGCTGACCAAATGATCCAAGAAGATAGGGATCACCTGAGTGAACAGAGCTTTGCAGATGCAAGGTAAGATGCAGCACAAGAGTGTACAGCATAGATTGTTTACTACAGCAATGAAAATATCTGTTACATAATGGTAAAAAATACATAAATACATCTAAAGGTGAACAGAGTGAGGGAAAAGCATAAATAGAGTGGTAAACATAAATGAAATGCACCTAGCACAAGGGTAGAGGGGCCTTACATGGGGAGAGGCTACACAGATGAAGGAGAGTAACTGAAGAAATGTGCACCTTGTGGAGTGGGCCTTACATGGAGATAGACAACAAAGGGGAAGGGAAAAATGTAAGAAAAGTGCACCTGACACAGGGGGCCTTACATACGATAAGTATGCACAGGGGAAGGGAAATAACTGAAGGAAAATGCACCTGAAACAGGGGCACTGCATGGTGGAAAGGTACAATACATCAGAATGTTCTCTGTGTTGCCCATGAGTTTATCTCAAAAGGTTGCTACAGAGGGGTCCTAGCAATGGTGTTCACTTGTCACAGCACCCGTGGGCCCCCCTGCCACATGTGGGATGCTCCAGGAAAGCACTGTCCTCATTGGAGCCCTTGTCCACAGGGATCATGGGAGGACTTGTACCACTGCAATGACCACACACAGCTGTGTGGGCCTGTGGCTGTGACAGGGGAGATGGCCCAGTGCACAAAGCACGGCTGAACCAGGATGCAATGGAGACCTGATCTCACCTCTGAATTGTACCCCCCCCTTGTTTCCAGACCCTCTCTCACCTGCTATTGAGGGTTCCCCTGGTACATTGCCACATTGCCACAGCTACCTACACCAAGCATGCCTGGAATGCTGTATGTGACTCTTCAGCTTCAGTACTGCAGGCCAGAAGATCATACTGATCCTTCTGTGCCACAGCAATGCACCACAGCTGGTCAACTTTGTGACACATGGTGGCAAAGATAAACTGCATGTAATCATTGCAGTCCAACAATGCCTGTACCTGCCTGTCACCCTGCTCATGCACTTTGGTCAGCAGTGGCCGCAGCTCTTGAACCACAGACTCGTCAGTCAGTACAGCCGCCCCTATACATTTCTTTGTACATGGTGTCCATATGAAGGGACTCAGATGGTGAAGGTGAGGGATGTTGTCATGAAGCCTGTTGGCAGCTGTGGGGAGATGACTATGTGTCATGCCTTGGCTAGAGGTGGGCAACTGGACTAGCCAGCAATTTTTCCCGTAGAGCCAAGCCAGAGCTGAGCCATGGATCTGGTTTGATTCTACGAGCCATAACATAAGCCAAACCCTGTTCACTGCAGACTGTTCTCTCCATAGGAGTAGAACATTTCAGACACTACACAAACTGCTCAGGAAGACAACAATGCTTTACTTTGAACATAACTGGCTTGGCTTGACTTTGGCTGTCTGTTTCTTATAGAGGTTAAGCCAAGCCAAGCCAGGCTCAAAGCTTGTGCTAGGCTTGAGCCTGCTTTGGCTTGCCTACCACTATCCTGAGAAGTGTATCCCCCTCCCCTGCTGCATCAGTTGCCTGGATTGGGGACTTGTGATGTGTGCGTGTTTCTTTTCCTGCTCCTCCAACTTTTCATCCTGTTGCACCTTGAAAGGGAACTCCACCTTCCCAACTCTGTGTCAGAGAAGAGGAGCATTGGTTGCTCTTCCTCTTGTTCCACCTCCTGTTCCCTCTCCCTGTCCTCTCTGGATGAGCACTTCTCCTCAGACTATCTTTCCCTGCCATCTTAAGGGTCATCTCAGCTGCTGTTATTACCATCACCCCCATCCGGCAGATCTGAAGGGAAAGGAACACAGGGGACATGTGTCACAAACATGTCAACAACTTAGCTGTGTTACACACAGAAGCCCAGTCCAATGAATAATACAGGCTAATGTCAGATGGCCTGCTCCCGTTCCATGCAGACCTCCATGCTCATCCATTATACCATGCATGCACTGACATGTGTTGAAAGAAAAAACATTTGCATCACCATGTACACAGCAAATGCCCATGCCTTCCCTGTGCAACACTGACCCCTGCCACATGGTGGTCTCAGGAGTTGGTACAGTAAATGTATTCTGTGCCATATCCCTGCATCCCACAGCACTATCCCTAGTAATACAGTCTGTAATGCTAAGAAGAACAACTTCATAGGTAGTACACAGTCATGTGAAGGCACTCACCCTGATGGCTGCTTGTGGCCATGGTGCTGATGCCACCTTCCACACCTTCCATGTGATGATGTTGCAGGGTGTCAGCAATGAGCTTCTCCTCTGGTGTGAAGGTGCTCTGGATTGGTGGGCTGCCACCTGTTGTATGTAGGTCCTGTGTTGCCATGAATGGCTTCTCCTTTGTGCCCTTCCTCGTGTCATAGTAGCACCTCCAAACCTCCTTGATTGTGTGTCCACCTTCACACTCCACTGATTGCCTTTGCAATCTCCTGCTCTGCGGTCATCTAGCATCATGAGGGAACACCCATGCAGAACTATGCCTCCCAGGCCAGAATCTGTGTGGGAAGGATAGTCCTTAGTACACTGCACATCACAAGTGAGCACGTCACACACAGCACAGTATGTCTCTCTGGCAGGTGCTCCAGACAGCTGGTGTCTGTGTGCTTGAAAATGGCATACGCCATCCTTGAAATGACAAAACACAGTGGTATGTTGGCCCACAGGACCACCTTACCACACCCCTGCCTGTGTCCACATGCAGTATGCAGCCTGTCAGACTGGCACTTCCAATGGACAGCTCTGTATGTGCCCATGACTAATGAGTATGTTTCACATACTAATAGGATGAGTAATGTAGAGTGGTCTTATTGACAAGGGTATAGATTACAGAGCTCTGGATACAGATCATGTTACAATAAGCATACCTTGGGCGGTGTGACACAATATTAATATGAATAATGTGTGACCATGAGCAGCACATGTAACCTCCACAGTGACCACAGTCTGCGCCTGATTACGGATTGCCTACTGTGCCTTACATGGTAACACAGGTAATGAAATATGTCAGGGGTAACATGCTGTCCATCCAATGCATTGCCTGCAGACACAGGACCCGTTAGTAAATTAACATCATGCAACTGTGCAATCTCTGGTGTAAGCAAGGTAATGCAGTGGCAACAAAATGAATCATGCTGTACGGTGTCGTATGGTCTGCAGTAGCCACCTAGCTGTAGTTCTCAATGGACTAAACATCTGTCTAGGAGGGGAAATCAGCCATGAGTGGAATGTTTAAATGATACTTTGCCAGGTATTTAAATGAGCCGGGGGGGGGCAGAAAGAGTGAGGGAAGCAGTGAATGCCCCCTCCCAGGAAAATGAAGCAACAAAGAGGAAAAGCCCAGAGGAAATAAATTCTCCTGGGGTAGAGTGGTGTACTGAAAGGGGGGAGATGGGGACAAAAGGTTCAGAAGGTGGTTCTAAAGGTGCTGGAAGAATTAAGGAGGGAGGGTGGGCAGAGGGAAAATAGAAAAGGGATGACAGTAACAGGGAGAATGAAAAGGTGAAGGTTGGAATAGGGAGTGGTGGGAAGATAGGGACAGGTGAAGACGGAAGAAGTGGTATGTCATGAGCACCAGTGCATGGAGCCAAGAACATAAAATTCATGACTTGGGAGCAACCATTGAGGAGATGTACCTGGTTTTAGTGGCCATAATAGAATTCTGGTGCACTGACAACCACAGGTGGAATTTGGCCACTCCGGGGTACAATATGTTCTGGAAGGTTAGGGCAGGGAAGAAAGTTGGGAGGGGGGTTGTTTTATATGTGAGGGAGGACATTCAGGCCATGGAAATACAAGATCACTATTGTATTGTAATAATGTTATTCATATCACAATGAACAGGGGCATACATACTCAGTTGAGCCAAAGGCTCATTTCAATGAGATCCTGTTACATTCTCCAGAAAGATGGTATAAACTGTTGCATAGATCACATGTTTCAAATTCAATAAAAGAATAATGCAAAACAAAATTAACAAAATAACCACTAGACATAAAGAAATTCAGACTAGATATAATTTTACAAACAGTATGAATCATACATATTTAAATACATATCACTTAAAAGCATGATTTACTATACCAGGTCGTAGCCCAGCTGTAGATGTGGACATGGAAGGGCTGGGGTTCTCTGGGTTGGCTTACAGAAAGGGTCCAGTCTTTATTCATGTGGGGGAGTTGTACAGACCACAAACACAGGGGAAGGAGTTAGAAAGGGTTCTAGGAGAGGCCAAAGGTCATTTTTCTTATTCTTTGGTGACTGGTTAAGGCCCACTAGGCACAATGCCTGTTTACATGAGTGACCTGGGAGCACCGGGGCTTAAGTGACTTGCTTAATGTCATACAGTATGCAAGTGGAGGTTGTGGGAATCAAACCCAAGTCTGCTGGATGTGCCAAGCTCCTTCATAGCTTGTTACGCTAACCTATAGGCCATACTACAAACTGGCAAGCAAAGGGGAGGTATTGGTTTTGGGGAATTTAATCTGCCAGATGTAGACTGGAGCATTCTTGCCACAGCAACAACAAGAAATAGGGCCATCCTCGACTCCTTGCAGTGGGCATTTCTCAGGTAGCTGGTAACAAAACCCACTAGAGACAGGGCAGTGCTGGACCCTGTTCTTACGAACAGGGACAGCACTGCAAAAGACACAGTGAGAAGCCCCCTGGGTACAAGTGATCATCGTACATTGTGGTTTAGCATATTGATGGAGCAGGATAAAAAACACACCAGGACAATGGTCCTGGACTACAGGAGGGAAGATTTTCAAGACACGGGAGAATGTCTTAGAAAATACCTTGAAGGGGATGTTGGATGGGGGGGGGGTAGTTTAGAAACAATGAAAATGAATAAAGGATGGAATAACTAAGGCAACAGCAAGTTGTTTGAAGAAAATAAGCAAGTAACTGTAGGCAGAAGATGGCACAATTGTTCTCAAAGAAGGTGGCTAATGTGGTAAAGGAGAAACAGTTTTTAAGAAGTCCAAGAAGACCAGTTATTGTAGCTAGATAAACAAAGGGAAGCAGGAAGGAAGATGATGGTAACTAAGGCAAAAACAGAGAAGAGAATGGCCTAGGAGGTAAAAAAATTGGATAAAACTTTCTTCAGGCATGTGAGTATAAAGAGGAAAGCCAGGAACTGTGTAGAGGAAGACCATGAAAAAGCTAAAACTATAAATCAGTATTTCTGCTTGGTCTTCACAGTGGAGAGTGAGGGGGCAGACCAACATGTACTCTATCAGCAGGCACTGGAGGTAGGGGGGAGTGGACACAAGTCCATTTTCAGTGGAAAGAGTTTGAGAGGAATTGAAATCCGTAAAAGAAAATAAGGCCATGGGACCAAATTTGATCCATCCAAGAGTACTAAAAGAACTGAGCACATTACTAGCAGGCCCTAAGGAAACACTGTTCATCAACTTATTGGAGATGGGGCTAATTCCAGACAACTGCATAAGAGTGGCAGCAAGGATTAGGCTAGCTATTATAGGCTAGTCAATTTTTCATCAGTGGTAGGGAAAATTAATGGAAACCCAGCTGAAGGAGAGACTAATAGGGTGTCTGGAGAGAAATGGGCTACAAGACTACCAGCTGCATGATTTCAGAAGGGAGCAGTCATGTCGAACAAATCGGGTGGTAAAGGAAATGGATCAGAGGAAGGCAGTGGATGTGGCCTATCTGGACTTCAGTAAGGGCTTTGACACCGTGCCACACAGGAGGCTATTTATAAAATTTAGCAACCTGGAGGTTGGAGGGAAGGTGGTTAACTGGATATTAAACTGATTGAAAGAGAAAAAGTAAAGGATGGTGGTAAATGGAAGTCACTCATGGGATAGGGGAGTAACCAGTGGAGTACCATAGGGATCAGTACTGTCCTCTTCATTGTCTTCATAGGTGACATTGCTCAGGAAATGGAGTGGGAGGTGCATCTCATTGTGGCTGACACAAAAACCTGTAACAGGGTGGACACACAGGAAGGGGTGGAGAAAATGAAATGGGATCTGAAGAAACTTGAATAGTGGTCTAAGGTGTGTCAGTTGGGTTTCAATGCAAAAAAGTGCAAAGTCATGAACCTTGGGATGGAAATCTGAGGGGGGGTGGTGCTGTGCAGAAGTTTGGGGAGAGGTATTTACTGTACAGTCATCGAGCAAGAGGGGACCTTGGAGTAATCCTCTCTAATAATCTCAAGATGGGAGGGCAGTGCAATATGGCAGTAAGCAATGCTAGCTGGATGCTGGGTTACATATTGTATAGAGATGGGCGAGTTTGCAAAATTCACTCCACGAATTAATTGGCAAATTTACCACAATTTGGGGAGTGTGGCTCGACCTGTGAAGTGCGAATTTCTGCCCGGGAAGTGCAGAATTTTCCTCTTAACTGGCAGAATTTCACTCGCAAATGGCAGAATTTCACTGCAAACAGGCAAACAAATAGTGTAGCTTCAGTATTGGTCCTGGTAAGAACAGATCCAGAAGCAAATGGTTTGATACCTTTTATTGGACCAACATAGATGTTACAACAAAAGAACAAAGTGCTCTAGCTTTTGGACCAACCAAGTCCTTCTTCTGAAGGGCTTGGTTGGTCCAAAAGCTAGAGTACTTTGTTCTTTTGCTGTAACATCTATGTTGGTCCAATAAAAGATATCAAACCATTTGCTTCTGAAGCTACAAATGGAGGAATTTCACAGTTCGCAGATGAAATTCTGCTATTCACAGGCAAAATTCCACTGTTCACAGGCTAAATTTCCAGCAAATTTACGTATGTGAATTTTGAAGCTAGTAGTGAAAATTTGTGAATTACTCCATGGAAGTAGAGTGGGTGACTCCATCGGAACTTCACCAGTGAATTTAAAGTTCACGACATCTCTAGTTGCATAGGGATGGGGAATTTACAGAAGGAGAAGGGATGAAGTTTTGCCAGTATATAGTTCACTAGTGAGATCTTTCCTAGAGTACAGTTTTCAGTTCTGGAGGCTGCACCTCTGCAAGAACATTGAGAGAGTGGCGGCAGTCCAGAAGAGAGCTACCAAAATGGTGAGGGGGTTGCATGAGAAACTGTATTATGAGAGGCTGCAGGGGCTTAACATGTTCTCCCTGGAGGACAGAAAAGCGAGGGACATGACTGAGACCTATAAGTACCTCATGGTGATGAACAATATGCAAGACAGAAGTCTCTTTCAGTGGAACTGAAGTAACAGAATGCAAGGCATACAATGAAACTGGGGTAGAGTTTAAGAGGGATGTGAGCAAATACTTCTTCACAGAAAGGGTGGTAAATGCCAGCAACTGCCTGCCAGAAGAGGTGCCGGGAGGAAGAAGAGTTTGGGGACTTTCTAGCATGTGTGGGATGAGCATATTGGCATAATAGGTAGAGAAAAGGAGGGAGGGAAGGACATCTGTGACCTAATAGCGACCAGGGCATACAAATATATAGGGGAAATGGGGTGTAGAGATAAGCAGGGAAAACATGGCAGACTAGCTGGGCATACAGGTCCTTTTCATTCATTAAATTCTGTTTCTATGTAAATATCCATCCCATAGTCTGTCACCATTTTTCTTATGTGGTTTTGGTGCTGTTCTGCAACACACAAGTATACAACAAAATAGTAATGGAAATTTGCACTGTGCCTGTGGGGGAGGACTATAAATATTGGTTGTTCTGTTATAACTTATCTTTTTCAAAGGTATATTCTCCTCTCAGTGTTCGCTAAAAGCTGCTTCTCCAGTCTGTTATGTTAATAATGTTGATCTGCATTCTTGGGGGACTTTCCCTTTTATAATGAGCCAGTAATGAGTGCATTATGACATGCAAATTAGTTTTTGCACCTTGAATTATAGAATAGGCCCATTTGGATGTTGTCTTCCAACATATGGCTGTTTGCACCTGTCTCTAATGTATTAGTGATCGTAAATGACATTTGTGCCAAATTCTCTGCAAATGCGCTTTTTACTTCTGCATTCCTTGATGACATCAGGACCAGTTCTGCTCTTGACACAAGGCACTTTCTGCAAACATACATGTATGTAATCACATGCAACCACTAGTGATCTCAAACAACACAGAAATTAATGTCTGCAAAGTGAATGTGCAGAGTGGTGTACACGTGGCAGTGTCATGGTATGACAGTTTGTGTATGGTACACATGCATAGCACATCATTTAAGAAGTTGCTCTCACAAATGACATAAAAGAAAGAGGAAGTGTGCTGTCCGCAGCTACAGCCATAACAGCAATACCAACCACGGCAGAATGCCAGCCAACAGTAGGGGGTGTCCCAAGAGGAGAGGGTGAGGGACAGGCAATTCAACATACAGGAGGTAAATGTCCTGTTGAGGGAAGTCCTTAAATATTTTTTTTTATTTAGAAGTTTAGTAGGTTACAGGATATGTTCTGTGAGAAACAACTTTCATTTACCAAATGTTCCCAGTCATTTAAACAGTGTATACACAAGTTGATATAAACAGCAGTAATTAAACAGATACTGTACATATGAGGACAGGTACATATAAAGATTCATTGCAAACATGCTGTTTAAGTCACAAAAATACAATAATAATAAGAGAAAAATTATCAAGGACAACATCAATTAAAGCAAGTGCTTGTAGGTTGTTCCTGTATTAACAGCTTTTTTAAGTTATGTATAAAAGTGTGAAGAGATCATGAATTTCTTAACTGAGAAGAGAGACTGTTCCATGAAAATTAGGCATCATAGGAAAAACATTCTTTCCCAAAGCAGGTTTGGAACCTCGGCCAAGAAAAGCCACGATGAGACACATCCCTTAGACTGTGGTTATGGGTGGGAAATATAAGTCTATCAGATAGGTAGGTTGGCATCTGCTTATTCACAGCTTTATAGATTAGAGATAGCCAATGATAATTGTGCCTGGATGCAGGAGCCAACTAATTCAGCTAAGACAGTAGGATACAGTGGTGTTTGTTCAAACTGGATTTTAAAATAAACCATAAGAGCTGATAGTAGATGGTGTCCAATGATGAAAGGCTTGAGGCATTGGCATGGCAAATAATAAGACCTGCCTGTCAAGATGGCAGCTGTGTTGGGTTGACAATTGTTAGTGGGGAATAATTGTATTTTACAGAGCATTTTGAAAGTATTTTTAAAGTTTTACATTCTTATTTGTAAGTCTGTTTTTTAGGTAGTGATATACTGTAGTTAGGTGGGGTAGTGATAGTGAACGAGTTATAGTGAGTTAATGCTAGGAGATAGTATTTTTTAATTTTTTAGATAAGGTTGTCCCTGTGCACTATATTCATTTAAATACTACTTCTGTTCATTTACTTGCCTGAGCGGTGTCTATATTGCTGATGTTTTGGTGGATTGTTCTGAAAAAGCCATTTGTAGGAGGTCTGCGTGGGGCAAGGAGCTGATCGGATTCCCAGAAGCCTGGCTGTAGGGTGCTGCAACAGCTCCTTGGATGATCTTGGTTGTTCCTGTAGACCGGTGGTTGAGCTGGTCAGATGACTGATCGTGCTGCTGTGACTGTGCTTGGCTTTGCCTTTCTGGGGTGTCTTGAATCTCCTGAGTGAGAAGATTGCATGAGGTATGGAATGAATTCCCCTGGAAGCCTTGGCGTGGGATGTCAGAATGGCTTCCTGCGTGAATTCTGCTGTTCCTTATTTCTGTGGGCTTGTAGTTTGGCCAGCCAGTTGAATGGATAGCGCTGTTACTTCTTATTGGTATTTTTTGTGGACTGCTAGGTGGCAGCTGCAGTCCCCAATCTGATAGTGTGAGCTGCTGGTGAAGATCCATGCAGACTGTGGACGCCGTTTATGGCGGTGGACTGGATGCATTTCAGCCACAGTTTGTACTGAGATAAGTGACTGCAGGAGGTGAATTTTTAACGGATAACTGACTTTGCTATTGTGTGCCCCACCTTGTTAGACAATCCCAAATATTTGCCGGAGTTCGGGCTGTACTTGCTCAGGTACTGTATAGCCATCTTTAGCAGTGAGAGTGTCAAAGAGGGGGCTAAATTATATTTTCTTCATCTTCTAGAGGCTGTGAGAGAGCTGTTTTGGATTTCAGGATTTAAAATAAATAACTAATTTGCCTGAGTTGACTGAAGGAAGTGAGAACCCTTTAGTCCTCTCGGAGCTTTGACTGACAATTTGGAAGTGAAAATCCCATGTATTACATATGATGTTCATCTGTTATTTATTATAAATTACAGTTACTGGTTTATGATTGGTGCACCATGGACTCCTCTGTATAAGGCTGCATGAAATATTTTAAATTGCATGATTGGGTGGGAGGTTAATCATTTTATGTTGGAGTGAACAGTGTGTGTGTTGGTGTGTGTGAATTGTGAGTGTGGGAGTGAATGGTTGGGTATGTTTATATTTGTATGTTAAATTTGTTTTAAGTTTTGGTTGGATGTGAGTTGTTAGGTAGTTGGACAGACAGGATGTGTCAATTTCTTGGGCTCCCAAGGTGCAGCTACTTCACATCCCAACTGCGCAACCTCTGACCTTTTGAATTGCTGTACCTTCTCTACCCGTAGAGGTTTATGCTATGTGCAGGACTTCGGGGATTGCATGTAATTGGAGATCAAAGCAGAGGGATGTACAAAATTGGGGGTTAAGGCAGAGAGATTTGGGAGTGGAAGCTGAGGAGGTGGCGACCTGGATAGTGAGATCCAGGAGGCACCCTGGGGCAACATGGGTAAAAGAGATGGGTTCTCCCTGTCTTGTACCCATACCCAAGGGCTCCATTATGGTACTGTAAGTGGGCAGGTGGTCAATGGTCCAGCAGTTCTCACTCATCTGATGTGGGCTGTGCTTTGCAATGCCTGGTCAATGAGCAACAAGTCCGTTATAATGGTGAACCTGATCTCCTCAGTAGACCTGGCTTGCATCATGCAGACCTGGCTGGATGATAATGCTGGCCCCATATTGGAGGCAACAGTTCCAACTGGGTACTCTGCGATACATAGCCCAAGGATGGATTGCAGAGGTGGGGAAGTGGCCATTTGTTTTAAAACCAGCATGAACCTCTCAGTGCTCCTGGTGGGTTCTACTAGGTCCTTCTAGTGTGTGGCCATGCCGGGGGGGGGGTCCCTGGTGCAGGCTGCAGGATCCTGCTTATTTACTGCCCACCAGGCAGGGAAAAGAAATTCCTGCAGGAGGTCAGAGACTTCATTGCCAGTCTGGTGTTGGCATCCCCCAGATTGATGATTCTGGGGGACTTCAATGCCTGGTTTAACGACGGACTTTCGTCATTTGGACATGATCTCCTCCAAGGTATGGAAGCTTTGGGCATGTTACAGATTATTACCCCAGTGACCCACTTGCATGGGCACACGTTGGAACTGGTGTTCACACTGGGGCTTGAGATCGTAGATCTCAGGATTGATCCAGTAGTATGGTTGGATCATCGCACTGTGAGGTTCATGTTTGGGTCCCCCCCCAAGTGTCCTTCCTCTGTGAAGATGGCCTGGTACCACCCTTTATGGAGATTGTCTCCAACAGTACTACAAGCAGTACAGGACCTACTGAGTGTGGAAACTGTGTGCGCGATGGGTGTGGAGGGGACGGTGGCAACCTATAACAAGGTGGTCCCCATGGCCTTTGATGCTATTGTGCCTGTTCGTGTATGGTCTTTATCTACTCACCAGAGGCCCCCCCTTAGTTTGATGTGGAGCTCAGGGACTTAAAGATTAAGGGCCAGAGGTTTGAGCATTGCTGGAAGAGATCCAGGTTGATGGAGGACAAATTTGCTTTGAGGTCACATTATAGTGACTATCAGAGGCTAATCTCCCCAAAAAGGCAGAATTTCTGGCTAGAGAGATTGCTGCAGCAAGGAACAGACTGGCTCAGCTCTTCTGTACGGTAGACAGGTTGTTGCATAGGCCTGTCTCTGTCCAGGGGGAGCTATTTCAAGCACTAGGTGTGATGAGTTTACTCTGTTCTTTGCTGATAAAAGTGTCCTCTATCAGATCCGATATCTCCTCCAGGGTTGCTCAACTGGCTTGCAGAGTCGAGGCGATGGTGTGGGAAGGGTCCCCTCTTGGGTAGAGTGAGTCTGACTCAGTTGAAGGGGACGAGGTGAGTGAGATAATCTCAAAGCTGCAGCCTGCCAATTGAGAACTAGACCTGGGTCCAACATGACTTTTGGTCAGATGTATCGACCTGATTGGACCTGTGGCTGCTGAGACCATCTGGTGTTCCATGAGGAGTGGGGCCTTTCAGTAGCCTTGAAAGAGTCTCTGCCGAGACCACTTTTGAAGAAGCTCTCATTGGACCCAGACTATCTCACCAGCTACAGGCCGGTCTCAGATCTCCTGTTTTTAGGGAATGTTTTGAAAAACGTGGTGGCCGGTCAGCTTGATACTCATTTCACTTCCTCTGCCATTTTCAAGTCATTCTAGTCTGGGGTAACACCTAGGCATAGCATGGAGACTGCCCTGATAAGGGTGTCTGACTATCTCCTTAGAGCGAAGGATAGAGGAGAATGATCTATTCTTGTTCTCCTCAAACTCTCTGCAACATTTGATGCCATGGATCATGAGGTGCTGTTGGACTGCCTGCAGAACTGGTGTGGACTGACAGGCAATGTCATCAAGTGCAGAGGGTGGTGATGGGGTTATCCACAACCAGTCCAATGCCTCTGTGTTGTGGAGTTCCTCAGGGTTTGGTCCTCTTGCCTCTTTTGTTCACGGTGTACATGCTGCCCTTGGGAGACGTTATCAGGTGGTATGGCTTGGGTTTTCATTGCTATGCCGATGATACCCAGCTATAACTGTCCTGTGTGTCTGGAAATCAGATGGTGGTCTCTGTGTTTAACACCTGCCTGGCCAAAATCCAGGACTGGATGACTCAAAACTGGTTGCGACTCAATACAAACAAGACAAAGGTATTGGTGGTGGAACTGGGTCATCGATGAGGTGGAGGGGTACAGGTGGAGTGACCTGGCTTTGAGACTAGGTGGCTTATTCTTGATCCCCTCCACTAAGGTTAAGGATCTGGGTGTTGTTCTTGATGATGGTCTGACACTTGATGCTCAGGTGTAGGCCATCATCCAAAGTGTTTTTTATCATCTGAGAAACATTGCTCGGATCCCTTCCCTGATACTGCCTGATGATCTGACCACCCTAGTACATGCCTTTGTCACACTGAGGTTAGACTACTTCAATGCCTTATGCCTGGGGCTTTTGGGAGGCAATCTCCACCACCTGCAGCTGGTGCAGAACACGGTGGCCGGGCTGTTGACAGGTATGTCTAGATTCAAACATATGCCGGTTCTCTGTGGACTGCACTGGCTGCTGATAAGGTGGAGGATTGCCTTCAAGGTAGGATTGCTGACCTATAAAGCCCTACATGGTTGGGGACCTGACTACCTGCAAGATCTCCTCACTGTCCAGCTCAAACTCTTTGTTCCTCTGAGGGTGGTCTCCAGATGGTTCCCAGGACAAGGCTGCAGCTGTCAGGAGATCTGGCTTACTCCATAGTTGCATCTGTCCTGTGGAATTTGTTTCTGGTCTATATAAGAGAGGCTCCCTCAGTGGAAGTCTTTAAGAGATGGCTCAAGACACTCCTGTTTGAGCAAGCGTTCAGATTGGTATAATCTGGGATATTTAAAATTAGTGACTGTTATTGATTTTAGAAAATTATAATTTGTATTGATATATGTTCATGCTCTGAAATAATGTTTTATGACAGATTTTATATATGTTAAGTGTATATTGCACAGTGCTCCAAGCCCCCAGAAAGGGGCACTTTACAAATAAAGTTTTGATTGATTGATTGATGGCTATAGATCATGTCACCATAATCTAATATATGATGAATAGCCTGGGCAACAATGGATCCATGACACTGGTGCAACAACCCTGACTGCGATGTCTGCTACAGCGTCGGGAACCCATTGACACTCCAAACCTCAACGTGACCCCGAACCGACCAGCAACACTGCAACGCACAACACCCAGGGCTGTGCCCCCCTGCACACCCCACTATAGATATCTAACTCCACGTCACACAGACAGTGGAGTTAGATATTTACCCTCCATCTCCCTAAAGTGTCGCGATGCAAAAACCCTGTCGCTGATGATATAGGCACGATGGGGGTTTCACTATGGGAGGTTCAGTGTACTGGTGTCGCTGTAGCAGTGGTATAGCAGCAACAATTAGTTTGCTTTTCAAAATTAGTGTAAATAGACCTCTCTCTTTGGGGACCCAGCCAGGGATGTCCCCAGGGAAAAGAAGGCCCATATTTGGAGGCAGTGGTCAGAAGGGTCTCCCAGGTGCAGCGTCTGATAAGGACACCTGCACAGTGCCAGCACACTGGGATGACCTGACCAAGAGTTAGGGGGAACGCTTGCAAAGGTTGCAGACACAGCATGCTTTTGGAGGGATGCAGCCAAGTGAGACAATGTCATCTGTTACACTGTCTATTAGCCATATGATTGCAACTGTTTGTGAGGGTGCAAAACCAGCATGGACTGTAACAACAGTTAGGAACTGTTGGAAAGCAATATTGTATTGATTACTGTGATTGTATTTGTGTGAGGTGTGCATTGTCTGCAGTGTGAATATATGCATTCACATCCTGTGCAGTATAATAGTTCTGTACCTGTATTTCATGTGAATAGTACTGTTGCTAGACTACATGGACATGTCCCAGACCTGGTATGCTCCACCATTAGGCATACTTATTCAGAGTGGTGGACTTGTGCTCCATGGAAGCTGTACACCCCCTCCCCACTGGCAAGGTTATATGCTGTTTGTAGGACAGCTACACAGATTCATGATCCCAAACAGCATGAACATTCCAAGTGTATCAGGCACACTATCTTGCCAAGATAAACCCCATAAATGGATTATACCATCAGTCAGTGGTGTGCAGCCCTTTATTATGTACTTTTAGCAGGTGATCACTATCACCTCTGCATTGCAGAACAACAGGTCAGGACCTAGTTTGGGGAGGCATATGATGTGTATACAATGGTGCTCAGCATATTATGGGACAGAGATGTGCAGTGTCCTTGCCATGTCTGGCAATCGTGTACCATCAGACATACCCCTGGAAACAGTGAGTGTGTCCTTACACCTGCTGACATTGGCACCTAGTGTATGCATCAAGGTGCACAATATTTATGGTCCACAGGTGGCAATGTGTGTGCCCTACATTCAATGCAGTGTTTATTCTGTGGGTAGTATGATGTGTGCACTATGCCTGATGTCCATCTGTGGGTATTCCAGATAAGGTGATACAATGTGGGTCACCATTCATGGGCACAACATGTTCACATCCACACCACTGCATGTACTCTAGTACCACTGTTGCCAAACCACATACTAGACATGGCCCTGTACCTCTGACAGTCTGTGAAGTGCTCTGTGTTAAATGCTATCTGCGCAACATGGGTGTACCTGCACATACCTGTTGTGCCCCTCAGTGCCCTGTAATTCAATAACATACTGTTTTCTGTGTTCCATGTGTCTACAAACCCAGCAGCAGAGGTGAGGCATCCTAGAGGCAGAGACGAGGAACAGCCAGAGTCAGAATGGGCTTGTATATGTCCAAGGATCCCATGGCTGGACTTGTCCAATGAGGAGGAGGGCCCACAACAGCCATTTGCTAGGAGACAACAACAATGTCCAGCCAGAGAGGGACAACAGCCAGTCATGTGGAGGTGGAAGATCTGGAACATCCAGGGACCAGTCGCAAGTGGGGATACACCAGCACAACCACATATGGTGGCCCAATCAGGAATGTCCACATTTGTTTACATATTCTACAATACAGTCTGATGTGCACCATATGGATGCTGGTTAACGTACCTTTCTCATGTATGTGGCTTGCAGATTCCTGGGTAGTGCATGTCTAGTGATGCACTGTGTGTTGTTTACTCACGGGCTGTCCTGGGTCATCCTGCTTTGCAGGGTGTTTCATACATACATACATTCTTGTTGACTGTTTTGTGGCATCTGTCATAGCCCTATGCACGTATGTATGCATTTGTAAGACAGGTCCACAGATTTATGATCCCAAACAACATGAAAATTCCAAGTATCACAGGCATACCATCTGACTGTGATAAACTCCATCAATGGATTATACTATCAATCAGTGGTGGGCAACCCTGTACTGGGTCCTGTCCCATTGCACATACACTGAACCATCTGCACTGTGTCCCTGCAAAAGGTAAAATGTGATTGGTGTGTGGTATTTGGGTATATACTGCTTGATCAGTAATGCCACAATGATTAATTACTATGTTGGAGCAGCATGGGCACCTCTCCATACATCACAGTGGGTAGTATCCATGTAGCTGTGTCAACGATGGCACAGATGTCCAGTGGTATGCCTTGCTGACATCAGTGCCAATGCTGGACAGCACTGTTGCAAATGGCATCACAGATGGCTAATGTATGTTTTATGATGCACCTGTGGGGTCAGTACACATCATGGTAGACTGTGTGGCAACTATACAGGCACCATAGCACCACTCATAGTAATATCACACATTATTTATTTAATTTTATTTAGTTTTTGATTACCGGGTAAGTACACTAGACAAGAATGTTGCCTATATTCTGGCATGACCTGGGAGAGTACAAAACAGGGGAACAATGTACAAACAGGAATAACATTGGGCATGGCACAGTATGAAATAGGCAAAATTTTGACAACAAAGCAGTGTTTACAAAATGAGAACGAAGACTGCCTACAATGGCAGGAAGAACAGAATATAAACAATAATTATGTGTGCTGGACAAAAATGCTAACTATTTTCAAGCAACAACCGGGGAGTTGCACACAATGACACAGGCAGTAGTAATCTGAGCCACAACTGATGTATGCAGAATTGGGTCAACAAGGCAATATAAACAGTGATTCAATAAGAGTTGGATACAGTATAGGAGGCAGTACACAGGCAAGTACAAGAAGTGCAGATGAGAGTAAATGCCATTTAGTGGAGCAGGTATAGCAACTAGGAGTGAGACTCAAATGTAGCAGAGCAGGAGCAGATGTTGGAGTCTATTAGGTAGGAGAGAAGATACCTTTTAAAAGCTTTGTGGGATTTGGAGAGTTTGACACGTTGAGGGAAGGCGTTCCAAATTTTGGGAGCAGATAGTGCAAAGGAGAGTTCACCCAGCTTTGTGGAACACCTTGGAAGTTCAAGAGGAGATTTCAGAACAGCTAAGGGGTCAAGCTTGAGTAGAATGGAGTAACAAAGCTGAGAGGTACTCAGAGGTTTCAGATCTGACTATATTATCAATCAGACATCCAGCAATATAGAGCCAGTGCTATGAAGGGGACAGCCAGCCTAGTCGAGAGTAGAGTTGGCAATTATGCGTTAGTCTGGATGACAAGAGTGCAAATCTGCATATGTTGCAGCATGTGCTCCATTTTTGGAAGGCTCTTTTGCTAGTGTCAAAATAGGCAAAAGAGCAATAAGTAAGACAGGGACGGAGGAAGCCTGTGTGCATGGGCACATATGGGTCTTATGGCAGGGTTCTCCCAATTATACACTGCCCCTCCTCTGCACCCCCATGGCCAGCACTATGCACCATTGTGCATGGCACTTACTGCTGGCATGCCCCTATCCCACCCCCCACACAGTGCGGTTCATGGCCATGGTGGATTGGGTGCATTGGGTCTGCACACCCTCCCTTTATGCATCCCCTGCAGGGGGCACAATGGGTGCAGAGTGGCTATGTGCTGCAGATATGTGGAGCATAGCCACTCTGCCCATTAGTGCATAGGGCCCAATAATGATAACTACTGTAATTTAGGATTGAAACAGATGATTTACAAATGAAAAGTAATTGCCTGGACACAAAATAAGAATGCACCCTTAGATGAAAGGGTTGTTTTAAGTTGATATAAATAACAATTTAGCAATTCACAATCAATGGCATCGAGAGAAGAGGAAGTTTCTTTTTTCTGTTATGAAAAGTACTATACCAATGTGGACTTGGTAAGTAATACTAAGATGGCTATGCCTTTAAAAGTAATTGCAGACAAAATGGATGCATAAAAATAATAGGAATTCACTGAATAATAAAACTATTTCAAAAACATATATTTTTATAAATTAGATCTTGAAATAATATGTATCTTTATTTAAAGGAGAAGACTCCTGTATATTTCTGATTTGGATTTGTCTGATGTATTTATCATACATTACATCAGTTACTGTACATATGTCAATAAGAGATCAGTCATTTCTGCTGTTGCAATACATATCTAGAGTCTGAGGCTCTGACACAAGGTAGTAAAGTGTCAAGCGAGCCTCCATTTACATGCAAATGAGTCACTTGTAATACAGCCCCTTCCATTCCCTGATGTCACTGCAGCAACAGTGCAGAAGAACACATAAGGGTATCAGTGCTGTCTATCCTAATTTTAGTTCAAGTTTGCAATGGCTTTAGACATGTAACCCCTAGATGGCGCTATCCCAGGGGCTACTACCCCTGCCTGATTTGCCACTAACAGGTTGAGGGGCCTGTATCCAATGGCGGGTGCCTCCACCCAGAGGTCAGGGTTTGCAATAGTTAAACTAATTTGGTCACAGCCCTCTGGGACACTGCAACCCCCCTTTCTTCCCACTAGTGGCCCACACAATATATCAAATTACCTTCACAGTATACACTTACCCCAGGTCTGGTTCCGGCACTGGGACCTCCTGTGAAATGAGATACAGTGCAACAATCACAGTACAGTACTTTAACATAGACAAATACCTCAGGCAGTATAACTTTGCTGAAACGAGCAGCTCTGATTTATTTAGGGGGATATAAAAGGACAGGGGGAAATCAGGTTAATTAGCTTATCACTCTAATATTAATCTACCTATGGCTCTGTGCACAGGCCTATCCCTATCAGTTACTGTCCCTGGGTACCCAAGCCCTAGTGGCTAGTCCAAACCGTGGCAGCTGGTAGGGGCCCTTTCACACAGAGAAAAGGAGAATTAAACAGTCAGCAGTACAGTAATTCCATTTGGATTTAATGTGGCAATTCAACAGGGAAGCGACCCTGAATTAGTACTCACGACCTCCAAATAAGATAGGGTCCTTCAATGTCAGCAGGGCTCACCTGAGGTACACAAACCTCTTCACACATCCATATAAAGAAAGCACTATACCAGGCAGGCTGCATCTGTATCCCGATCGCAATTACTGCACAATACCCGGAGAACACACAGCAGATTCAGTTCCTGACAGACCGAGTGCAATTTTCAGCAATTCCTCCAGTCTTCTACAGGGTGAGCCTGGTTTCTACTCTTCAGAGATCCTTTGATTCTTTTCACAGGACAGATTCAGTCCTAACAAGCTGTTACACAAGCTGCAGACCGGAACTCTGGGCCTTACACGTTTTTGACTAAAACTGCACACTGAAAAGCACAGGGCTCCTTCCTTCTTCACTGCCAAGCTCAACTGAAACTCCAACCGACAAAACCGGGCACTTCCTTTGAGTTCCTCCCAGTTCTTGACTGGATTGGCTGTCACTCACAATAGACTGCTGCTGTTGGTCCAAAAAGGCACTGAAGTCTAAACTACATCTCCCAGAGTCACTGCCCATACAATCCTCTTGTGGCTGGCTCAGATTATGAGTCCAAGTTCTGATTCGTCAAAGCACCATTTTAGAGCTAGCTTACCCCACACTGATTGGTCCAGTTCAGCAGTTCAAAACTAGAATGGGAACTAGCAGACACAGTTCTGACTGCAAAGAAAGCAGGTTAGACAAACTGTAATTTCATTATTACTCTAAATAATTTCTGGCAAACAGTTACATCTTTCAGATAGGTTCCCTTTGCACTCCTAGTGACTGCAAAATGAAGTGAATTGGCAGCAGCTCGAGTGGTACTCAGAGAAGCACACAGTCCCCATACAAACTAATTATGTCTGCAAGCAGACAGCTCTTAAAGAGACAGTACCAGAGGTTCTAAAAACACTCACTGATAAATGGCTTAAATGCCAAACACCATTCAGGCTTGGAGCATTCAAGCAAGCTCCTGGAAGTCTTTTGGGAACCCCCCTTTGCAGGGGGGTTACAGACAGTTTTGTCATGCAACTCACACAGGGAGTAGTACTTGTAGTCTTAATACTGTATGTGTAGAGCAAAAAATACATCTAATAGTATTTCATTCACAGGAAACAGAATCTGGTTCTTTGTACTGTTCATTTCTCTTTGTGAGACAGTTGCAACATGTTGTAGAGAACAGTAGAAAGAATCAATCAGACAATCAAGCAGTCAATCTAGCAGTCAATGAGTCAATCTGTATTGAACCAGGTGAACACCCTTGAGAAGATTCATTTACAAGGTGGGCCTGGGCAGTTTCCCAAAGGATCACACAAGACTGAATTCCTCCTTTGCACAAATTATACACCCCCTTCCCTTCAGCAGCCTGAAAGTGGAGAGCTAGATCACTTACTTTATAAAATGTACTGTTTTAGATTTCAAATGCTCCTTAAATCTGAGTTTCTGACTGGAAATACCAAGACACAGAATGCATATGACATGGGAGGAATGAGCTAAGCAAATACAGAGCACTACAAACACTGAGACTGATTAGTTTCTTTACCTACAACAGCTGAAGTGTAGCATCTGATTTGTGAGGGACATCCTACTTCAAATACTGGCATTACAAAGGGGGTACTACCACAGCTTGTCTTCAGTACCTTCCAAGTGAAGTGCTGTAGCTCTCACATCACCACTAATGTTTATAATGGGAATGGGGGTACTTTTAAAGTCATGGACCTGAGGGGCCATCACAGTTCCCAAGGAGGTTAGGGGAACTAGTTAAGGGTTAGACAGTAAGGGACTTTAGTAGGATTTGAACCAGGGTTTCCTAGTTCTTGTGCCTGTGCTTTAACCACTAGGTTATCCTTCTTCCATATGCTGCAGCTGATGTTGTCCTGGTAACATATTCCTTGTTATAGCTGAACTCTTTATTGCCTTATAGCAGCTATCTAATCACTGACTGCCTAGTTACAAAGGGAAAGGGGCAGTTTTGAAAGACTGTGTCTCACTACTGGTGTCAATCAAAACAGAGACTGCTAGCACACACAGAACATAGTACAACAGCTATATAATACCACTTAAACCTCTTGTTGTACCCAAAGTCATTTATTGGGTAAACTGTTTTGCTAACAGAAACATTAACACAACACATACAGGCACTTCCTTATAGGAATACTGTATATACATGTCAAATCAGTGCTGCATCGCACTCATATGGTTTTAGTTCCTATTAGACCTGTACTTCAGGATGTGCACAACACTTAAAGGGTTTCTCCATTACTCAAGTGGGGAACCAAACATTGTGGGTTCTGTTTACTGGTGGAACAGCATTTAGTGCAGCACCATTATCTGTTGCTCTGATGACATCATCCTCCAGCAGCATTGATGGTAAAATGGAAGACAAACACATTGATAAATTCTGGGGGCTGTATAGTTTTATTTATAATCTAGATTTGGACAACAATAGGACTGCTGGCAACTGGAGGAGGCACACAACAGTTACACATAAGGAGTTGGGAAAATATGGGTGTGAAACTATGGGAGACTTCCCCTTTAATATCTTAATTTGCTACTGTACCTTGAAATAATAACTAATATCCAAAATAAGAAGTAATATTTTGAAATAAGACCTAATGAGTTGTATATTCAAAGGTTAGTGCTGGCATAAATGTGGAACAGCTGAGCTAACCTGAGTTTGTACTAGGACTCGGGGCAAGGCCATATTCAGAGGCCCCTGGAGCACCTTCCATTTGCAAAGATGCTAACTATACCATTGCACCTATGTAAATGAGGGATACCTTCATGCTTAATGGTGCAGCAACAAATTTAAAAGTTTGTAGCAGCAGTAAACAGCCCCAGGGTAGTGTTGTTTATTGCCACCAAAAACACATTTCAAATAGGACAAAGACCAGAGACCTCACTCCCCAAAGGCAGTGTGGCTGTTCAGCAGCTGCCAGCCCCTGTGCCACAGCTGCCTCACCCAATCTCCCTGCCTGTATTCTAGCATGACTCCCTGGTGGTACAGATGTTCCACACAACCTTGATTTCCTGATTAGACTGTTAGCATGAATATCTGGTGATATAGGGCCCCCCCACCACCCAATTAGTGAATTAGAGCTTAGTAAGCAAATGTCATACATGATGGGAGTGGTGCAATAGAGTGACTGTGGGGCAGCAGTCTTCCAGGAGATGCTCTGGAGGCTGTGATGCTGTCCTATTTGCAGGCACTTCTCTGGGTTAAGTGCAGAGATCGCTCATCTCCAGGAAGAGTTGGCTGGAATTCAGGACACTTCCTCCCCCACCCAGGGACAACCAAGTCCACCCACACTGCCTCCAAGGATGCCAGTAAAGAGGGGCAGTTGGATGACTGTGGGCTCAGGGAGAGTGAGGGAGTTTTGGCAGAGGCACATCCCACCTGTTGTTCCACTCCACAATTTCTGGCAGAGCAAGGCTGTCTCATGGAGGAACATGCAGTGGTGGACAAGGAGGATGTGGGGAACTTCCACAGTGGAGACCCCCAGAGGGGAGTCACAGGACCACACAGGAGAAGGATGCAACTCCTAGTGGGGGACTCAATTATTAGGGAGGTAGATTTGGGAGAGGGAGGAGAGAAAGAGGTAAGGTGCCTTCCTGGTGCCACAGCTTGGAGTGATAGAAGGTGAATCCTAAGGATTGCTGGAGCAACAGCACAGGAGGGGGAAATAGATATCATTATCCACCTTGGAACAAATGACCTGGCTGAGAATGAGGTTAGGGTAGTGCAGAGGGAGTTCATGGACTTGGGGAGGGATCTTAAACAGGTAGCACACATGTTAACCTTCTTGGAAGTGCTACCTGCCTACAGCATGGGTGAGGACAGTGCACTCTGTGCCATGGGATTCAATGAATGACTGAAGAACTGGTGCAGAGTTAAGGGTTTTGGCTTCATTGGGGACTGGAGGCCCACCTGAAAAAATGCAGGTTTGTACACAAGGGTTGGTCTGCTTCTCTCCTGAAGGGGGACCAGGATCCTCAGTGAATGGTTTGAATGTTTCATTGGCAAACATTTAAACTATCCAAGGGGGTAGGCCGATGAAAGCAAAAAAAAAAAAAACAACAACTGCCCCCACCAGTTAAGGTAGTCAGAGAAATATATCCTAAGGATGAGGGAACACAAGGGACTGCAACAGGGGATAAAGCCAAGGGTTGCACAGAGGGAAGGGATAGGATAGAAGCAAATAAGAGCAAAGCCAACAAAACATGGAGGCCATGTGTATAAATGCCCAAAGCCAGGAGAACAAGATCCCTGATCTAGTGGCCTTGATGGCAGAGGGAGATCTAAATATTGCAGCAATCATGGAAACATTGTATAAGGAAAGACATGACTGGGATATTAACATACCTGGGCACATTGTCTACAGGAAAGACAGGGAGGGCAAAAGAGAAAGAGGAGTAGCTATCTACATTAGAGAGGGGATGAAAACATTGAGGTAAATGAAAAGCAGGGATGAGTGGAGGCACTGTGGGTCACCCTGGAGACAGGAAATGGCACCACTATCTGCACAGGGGTTATCTACAGACCACCTGTGCAGGGGGAAGAAATAGATAGGGAAATGGAAGGAAACATCATTAGAATGACAGAGAAAGGGGAAGTGTTGTTGATGGGGGACCTAAATATGCCAGATGTTAATTGGAACACCTATGATGCAGCCACACCCAGGAGCAGGGACATCCTAGATGCCCTGCAGGGAGCATGCCTCAGACAGCTGGTGGCAGAACCCACCCATGAAGGGGTGGTATTGGACTTGGTGCTCACCAATGAAGACAGAATAATGTATCCATGGGCAGCCATCTAGGGACCAGTGACCACCATACAGTACGGTTCAAGGTAAACACAGTAGAGTCAAGCCACACAAAAGCAAGGGTCCTAGACTTCAAAAAAGATGACTTTGCAAAAATGGGAGTATGCCTCAAGAAAACACTGGCAAGGGGAGAGGGCGGGGTTAGAGGAATAGTGGGAGAACCTCAAGAGAGCCATAACAGAGGCAACAAGCCTTTGTGTGGAGCAAGTTAACAAAGCAAAAAGAATCAATCAATCAATCAACCAATCAAGATTTATTTATATTGCGCTTTTCTAAAAATCAAAGTGCAGGTATGTAATAAAACAATCAACAACATAAATATAAAACTAAAAACAGTTAATACAACATGTAAATTATCCATTAAAAGCCTGTTCAAATACTGTAAGTGAGTTTTCAAAGCTGCCTTGAATGACTCTGTGGACAGGCACTCTCGAATTCGACGAGGTAGAGAATTCCACAGGGTCAGAGCCACAAAAGAAAAAGCTTTTGCCCCTGATGACTGAAAACAGACCCTAGGAATCTCTAGCAATCCCTCATTGGTGGAGTGGAGTGAACGGAGAGGGCAGTAGGGTTGAAGGAGATCTTGCAAGTAGCCCGGTCCCTGACCCTGTAGGGTCTTATAGGTCAGCAATGTGACCTTAAAGATGATTCTCCATCACACCGGCAGCCAGTGCAGTTCATGTAGCACAGGTGTGATGTGGCACATTCTTCCCAATCCAGTCAACAACCTGGCCACTGCATTCTGCACCAGCTGCAGGCGATGGAGATCCACCCCCGGTAACCCTGGATATAGAGCATTGCAGTAGTCAAGATGCAAAGAAACAAAGGCGTGAACCAATACTGGAAGGTCATCGTGCGGAACTAGGTGTTTTATCTGGGCAATATTCCTCTGATGGTAAAAGGCATACCTGACAATGGCTGACACCTGTGCCTTCAGTGTCAGCCCATTGTCAAGAATTACTCCCAGATTCCACACCTGTCCAGAAGGTCTCAACTGGTTACCCCATAGCACAAGGCAAGAGGGCAACCCAGGAGTCAACTTCTCTACACAGTGACCCAGGTCCACTACCAGCACCTCAGTCTTGTCTGGATTTAGTCTTAACCAGTTAGCACTCATCCAGTCCTGAATCTCAGCGAGGCAGTTGTTAAAGACCGATAAGGCGTCATTTTGTTCCGGTACAAGGGACATATAGAGCTGAGTATCATCTGCATAGCAGTAAAAACTAAGCCCATAACGCCTTATAATATCTCCCAATGGCAACATATACACCGTGAACAACATGGGGGAAAGCACAGAACCCTGTGGTACCCCACAAGGCAGAGCAAAAGGAGCAGAAGAAAAAATTCCTGATACTACCTTCTTAGTTCTGCCCATAAGGAAAGAATGGAACCATCTGAGGACTGTTCCCGACAGTCCACATAGTAACCGCAGGCGATTTAGCAACATCCCATGGTTCACGGTGTCAAATGCTGCAGAGAGATCAAGGAGGACCAAGACTGAATGACTCCTCTGATCTCTCAGTATTAGGAGATCATTTGATACCCGAACCAACGCCATCTCGGTAGTATGCATCTTCCTAAAACCGGACTGGAGAGGATCATAGACTTCATGGGTGGTAAGAAAGTCCTTGAGCTGCAATGCAACTACTTTCTCGATAACCGTACCCAAAAAGGGAAGGTTAGAGATCGGTCTGTAGTTGGTGAAACAGTCAGAGTCAAGGGAAGCTTTCTTCAAAAGGGTTGTTATGATAGCCTCTTTCAGAGAGTCCGGGAACACCCCTTGGTCCAAAGAGCACCAGACTATCTCTGCAAGGATTGGTCCGATCACATCCATACACCCCACAAGGAAGCGCGTGGGACAAAGATCCAAACTACAGCAAGCTGGTCGCAAGCTCTGGACAATCTTCATGATATCCGTAATCGCTGGCTGGTCAAAGTCTGTCCAGATAAACCGAGGGCCTGTAACCTCACATCGATCACCACAATGCTCATTTGAATGTTCACTGCGGATCTCTGACCTGATGGATGACATCTTATCATCAAAAAAACCGAGCAAACTCATCACACTTTATTTGTGAAAAGGCTCTCTGACCCTGCAGGCAGGCTGGATTGTACAGTCTGTCCACAAAAGAGCTAAGCTGGTTGATTTCTTGATGTAGCTGTCTCCCTGGACAGAAAATCTGCCCTCTTATGGGAGATTGCTGACAGATAGTCCAAATAATGGGCCATCAATCTAAGCCTGTCATTCTCCATTCCACATTTCTGCCAGCAGTGTTCCAGCCTTCACCCCACTGTCCTCAACTCCCTCAATGTCCCATCAAACCATGGGGACTGAGGACAGAGGGAGAGAGGGCAAACACAGACAGGTGCTATGGAATCCAGAGCCCTCAGTATCACTCTATTGTAGTGCCCCACTAAGGGATCTGGTTCCATGCCCTCCATAGGCCAACTCGATAGGTCCAGCACCACCATTAGACCTTCAGGGGTAACTCCCCTCAAAGGGCAGTACCGGACCATCTCCAAAGGGGTTGGTCTCATAGGAGGGGCCACAAAACTGAACCCTATGGATTGATGGTCAGACCACCCAACTGGTTCCACCACCAGCTCCGTGATCTCCATGCCCAGGGTGAACACCAGATCCAAGGAGTGACCCTGAATATGGGTAGCAGTGGTAATAACCTGTGTAAAGCCCAACAAAATCATTAGTTGTAGGAAGTTTTGACCAAAATGCGAGAGTTCATCGCTGACCCAGGCATTGAAGTCCCCCAGGACCAGCCACCTGGAAGGCTCCAACACCAAGTCAACAATGAAGTCTGCAACTTCCTGCAGAAAAACTTTCCCGTCACTGGGTGGATGGTAAATGAGAAGAATTCTGCAGCCCACACCTGCTCCCATGATACACTCAAAGGATCTGGGGATCACCCCTGGAACTTCCACAAGGTCCAGTTCCTATTTAAAACAAATAGCACCCCCCCCCTTCAATCCAACCTCGGGTGATATATCACTGAGTACCGGGCTGGAATAGCTGACTCCGATATGGGACCAGCATTTTCATCCAGCCAGGTCTCGGTGATGCAAACCAGGTCAAATGACTCAACAAGGTCAGCAATAATTGCTGTCTTGTTCTTCATAGACCTGGCACTGCATAACACCGCCCGGGTTGGATGAGAAGCCTTGGAGGAGTGGGCTACGTGCCCACTATCTGTGGAGCCCTTAGGTATGTGAACCAAGGATCACAAACCTCTATACTGGACCCATTTCACCCCAAGGTCGCTCCCTGATCTCACTACCCTAATCCCTTCACTCCGCTCCCCCCCAGCCAAAGATCTCTGCCCCCCCGCCTCCTTCGAGCAAGCCCCAAGGCACGACAATGCCTATATACATCAGGCTGCAATAGGGGTCAGTTGAAGGGGCGCAGGTCCCTCAGCTCAGAGGGGGAAAACACCTGCCCACAGAAACTTGGTCCCAGCACATATTAACATAAAATAAATTCTACCATAACAACCACAAACTAATTTAAATGAATAACTATCTTACAAAAATAAACGTCATAAAACTAACTTAAACCACTAGGCCCCTCCTTCCCACCTCTCACATAGCAAAGAAGAGCATTTAATACACACAAACAAGATAAAATAAAACTGTTTTCCATCAGGATGGAGCTCTCACCACCCACCCTTATTGTCCAATATCTGTGGTACTCACACTACCACCAGACAAAGTTGTTAATTGCAACTTCCAGACAAAGAATGGAGGGCTCTCACCACCTCCTTCTTGCTATGATACTCACAAAAAGTACCGAAGACTATCAAAACTCTCTCATTATCTCAAAAGAGAGTAATGAAAATATCCAGAAGTTAACAGAGGAATAGGACAGATAGAAGAAGTCACTAAGATGTTCTCTCACAACCTTCTCCTTCAAAAAAAATGAAATCAATAATAGTCCTGGTCCCATAAAACAAAGAACCTTGAACAGCCAGCCGAAAAGAAGTCTCACAATTCCCAAGGCAGAGATTTACAAGTCAAGAACTGAGTTCCAGGCAAGGAAACAGGATGCAAACCGACACAGCGCAGTTGTAGCAGATGAATTACACGAATCCGCACATCTTTAGGGTAGGGGAAAAGCAGGAGGGGAAGCCCCATAGGCCCACATTATCCTTCTCAAATGAAGTGGCAGGGAAGGTCATAGAGAAAAAACTGGTGTACAAAAAGTACAAAGAAACACAACAGGAAGAAGACAAGGAACTATATCAGACAAAGCAGAGGGAGGTGGGGAAAGCAGTCAGAAGTGCAAAGGCTCAAATGGAAGAAAGAAAAGCCCAGACAGTAAAGGAGGGGTACAACACCTGCTTTAGGTGTATTAGAGAATGAAAAAAGACAAAGGGAGGGATAAGGACGCTAAGTAAAGGAGGGAGGAAATGGGCAGAGTGGGACCAAGAAAAAACTGAGATCCTGAACAAATACTTCTGTTCAGTATTCACAATAGAAAAGGAGGGGAACGAGACTAGAATTATGCAACAGAAACACACAGGAAAGAGCAGTGAACATCAATTCATTCACAGAAGAGAGAGTACTAAAGGAACTTTTGAAACTGAAAGTAGATAAGGCAATGGGCTAGACAGGATACATCCCAGAATAGTAATGGAACTCAGGGAGGTGCTAGTGACACCACTGACAGCCCTATTCAACAAATCACTGGAGGAGGGAGTGGTGCCAGAGGACTGGAGGAGGGCAAACATGATACCCCGTCTCAAAAGTGGAATTAAGGTAGAAGCGGGAAACTATAGGCCAATCAGTTTGACCTCAGTGGTAGGAAAGACGATGGAATGGAAAGGACTGTAGAATTTCAAGAAGCCAGCAGGACACAAGACCTAAGGCAACATGGATTCGCAGCAGGAAGATCCTGACAAATGAATCTGATAGATTTCTTTTACTTGGCGACAAGAGTAATAGATCAAGGAGGGGCAGAAGACATGGCCTACCTAGACTTTAGCAAGGCATTTGACACATTCCCAAACAAGAGGTTAAACAAGTTGGCCAATCTGGGAGCAGGCCCCAACCCGGGTCAGAAATTGGCTTGGCAATAGAACACAGAGGGTGGTGGTAAATGGAGTAAAATCTAAAGAGAGGGAAGTAACCAGTTGGAGCCACAGGGTTCAGTGCTGGGGCCATTCCTTTTTACTGTCTTTATAAGTGACATCGCAGAAGGACTAGAAGGAAAGGTATGCCTCTTTGCAGACTACACAAAGATCTGCAATAGAGTTGACACTCCAGAGGGGGGTGAAGAAAATGAGAGGAGACTTTAGTAAATTGGAAGAGTGGTCAAGAGTGTGGCAACTCAGATTCAATGCAAAGAAATGCAAAGTCATGCACTTTGGGAACAAGAACCCCAGAGAGGAATACGTGATGTGAGGAGAGGTACTAATGACAACCAAACTGGAGAGGGACCTGGGGGACAGTCATAACATATGACCTAAAAGTAGCCAAGCATTGTGAGAAGGCAGTGAGGAAAGCTGGAGGGATGCTGGGTTGTACAGGGAGAGGTATCACCAGTAGAAAACAGTAGGTGGTCATGCCACTGTACAGACAGTTGGTGAGACCTCATCTCGAGTACTGTGTGCAGTTCTGGAGACCTCATCTCAGTAAAGACATAGATGAGGTGGAGGCAGTCCAGAGGTGTTCAACGAAATTGGTACAGGAACTTCACTAGAAACCATACGAGGAAAGACTGAGGGAACTCAATGTGTATACCCTGGAGGAGAAGAGGGAGAGGGGGGGACATCATAGAGACTTTCAAGTACCTCAAAGGGATTACCAAAGTTAAAGAGGGCAGCATATTTCAGAAAAGGAGGTGTACAAGAACAAGGGGCCACGATATGAGGCTAGAGGCGGGAAGACTCAGAGGCATGAGGAAGTATTTTTTTCATGGATAGGGTGGTGGATGCATGGAACAGCCTCCCAGAGGAGGTAGTAAGAGCAAAAATGATTGGAGAATTTAAAAATGCATGGGACAGATAGAAGGCAACCCTAGGGGTAGGAAGGAGAATGTAAGCTCCAGATCAAATAGGGTCTGGAGTTCATACAATAGGTAGGGAACTGGGCAGACTAGGTGGGCCAAACAGTCCTTATCTGGCATCAGAATTTATGTTTCTATGTTTCAGTCACCCCGTCTGTTAGAAATTGTCCCTAGTGGTATGGAGATCCCTCAATCACCTGCTATGCCTATTAGCAAGAAGCTTTGGTGGTATAGTGGTTCCCCACATCCCCAATTGCTCAGTCAGACTGCTGCAAGAGTTCCTGGTGATATAGTGGTTCCCCCACCCACTGATCACCTGGTCTGTCTGTTAGGATGTGAGCATGCTCCATGACTGGCAGATGGTGGTTGGCTGAGGAGCTGAAAAGAGGCCTGTGCTAGCAGCCTCTTTTAAGGGGACTGGCGATTGGTGTCAGGTGGAGTGGATGGTGGGGGTCCCTGATGGGTGGCCAGATCGGGGGGTCTGTTAACAGTCAGGGGTGGGGGTCACAATTACCCCTCAGGTAGCTGGAGCGGGTAGGTCAGATATCGGCATTTTATTGCCAGGTAGGGTAGTTCGGGTAATTCACTACCCTACCTAAGATAGTAGTGTAGTTCAAGGGGGTCGGGTACTGTTCACACGGGTAACGGGTCGGGTAACTTTTTTTTTTTAAACAGGCATTATAGGCAGCCTGTGAGGTCCTGAGTCATTTCTGAGGTTGGAAACAGGCATGAAAGGGCATCTTGTGGGGTTTTGACACCAGAATGGAGCACAAGACACCAGCCTGACAATCCAAATGGTTAGTGCTGATGTCTGTCTGCTGTGTGAGCAGTCAGATAGAAGCAGAATATCTTGGGAGAGGGAGGAATCATCATTTGCTCTGCAGCTGTGGCAAAAACAAAAAAAGAATGTTTAAAACTTAAAAAAACAAACAAACAAAAAAATTGAAAAACACAAAGTTTAGTCCACAAAAGAGCAAGGATTGGAGACTGAAGGAGGAATAATCGGAGGATCCAGTGTGGTGCTCAGGAGATAAGGAGAAGGGGAGAAATGCGCTCGTTGTTGGCAGCAGCTGTTTAGGCTGTATTTTACATGCTGTCTGTTAGGTGCCCTGTCTGTGACATAGCTACTCTATGTGTCTTGTCTCTGCAGTCTATGAAAGCCATTTTATGTTGTATTACACACTGTCTGTTAGATGCCCCAAAACCTGTCTGTGGCATAGCTACTCTACATAGAATTTGTCTGCAGATAAGGACAGCTAGGCCCATACAGCCTGCCCGTAAGCCCTACACTTGTATATGGCCTCTCATCACTCTGTCCCACCAAAAGGTTCTTTTGTGCCTGTCCCAGGCAGGTTTTACCCCCCCCCCCACTGTGCTCGCTCCCACCACCTCTTGTTGCAGACCATTCCATGTCTACCACCTTTTCTATGAAGAAAAATGTTGTCACATTTCCCCTTAATTTACCCTCCTCCCAATTTCATATCATGCCTTCTTGTTCTTGTACTTCTTCTACATTGGATGAGGTCTCACCTCTGCATCTTGTTCATGCCCTTGAGGTACTTGAAAGTTTCTATCATGTCACCCCACTCGCTCCTTTATTCTAGTGAGTACATATCGAGGTCCTTTAGTCTCTCCTCAGATACTTTGTGGTGCAAGTCATGTACCATCTTGGCCGCCCTTCTCTGGACTGCCTTCTCTCTCTCAATGTCATTACCAGTGTGTTGTACAATGGCATCACCATCTCCCACCTTCTGTTAGTGATCCATTTGCCTATGCACCCAAGCATGACATTGGACCTCCCCGCCAACTTTGTGCTCTGCTTTGACACCTTTAGGTCTTCTGCAGGGACCCTGTTTTTCCATTTTTACCGGTAACACCGGTAACAATCACGGAATCCTGCTTGGTTTGTGGATTTTGAATTCTTGTACCGGTGCTTCACGGAAATTGCATGTCACTGCACAGAATCTCCAAGATTTCAGTATCTTTTTAAATTTTTTTTTATTTTCTCTTTCTATGTCCCCTTCTCACAGCATCGGTATCCCCTAGCTTCACCCCCAGGTAACTCTCAGGAGCTCCTGTGGGCCTGCCCCTATCCTGCCTGAGTTGTTACCCCCCCCCAGGTGGGAAGGGAGGAGACCCTAGGTCACCCCTCCACACTCCCTTAGTGTGTGTCGGGCAGCCCAGTGGGTACCTCATGGAGCCTGGTTATGAAGTCTGGGGCACCTGGGTCCCTTCTGCCAGTGGCCGATGTGGGGTAATTGTTCCTGGTTTTCTGGTCTCTGTCTCCGAGGTCACCGGCACTAGATATCCAAGTAGGTAGGTCACATAGAGACATGCCACTGCTCCAGATCCTGGCTAGCATCCTCCCCTCCTGATCACTGCAGCACCATTGCACCACCACCCGTGGTCACACCAGTGGTGGTAAAGAAGCAGGACCTGCAGCCCACCCTCCCTGGAGGAGGAGAGCAGTCCCCCAGGTGCTCGATCGTACTCCCTTGGCCAGACTTCCAGCAAGCCGAGTTTGCTTCTGACCCTGGGTCACTGGCATTGCAAACAATAGTGCTACTGCAGCGCCAGCGGGCCGACCCAGATTTCAACATCTTAAAATGAATGCTGCTGTGCTTTCCATTCTTTATGCTTTGCTGCATATAGAAACAGTAAGGAAATCACCCGCACTGCATTGTTGTAATCAAACATTCAGTTAAACCACCCATGCCTAGTGGTTAGAGTAACAAACAATGAATGAACTGGGTACATCAGGCAGACTTGGTTTTGAGTCCCACAACCTCCACCTGCATCCAAGCAAGTCACTTAACCTCCCAAGTGCTTCTAGGTCACTCCTTAAAACAGACAGTTCTGCCTAGTGGGCCTTACCTGCTTTACAAAGAATATAAAAAAAAATACCAATATATGTTTACTACATCATAGAATAGTAGTCAGGGTACCATGTAATTTACTTGAGTTTTACTTGGGCTGTAATGATTTTGTATAGGTAAAGATAAATATTCAGATACGTTTTATAAGCTTGTTTTTAGATTTTAGTCAGGTTTTTATTGTATTCTTTGCATATAAGCATCTAGGTTGTAGATTGCTAAATGCAGGATTACTGTTACCAACTAAATTATTCAAGTTTATATTCAGTAGAGCCATCCAAAATCCTCAGTTGTTTGAATGAAAACTAGTCTGAATGAAAGTATGTTCACAAAGAAGAAACTGTCTTACTACTTATGAAAAGACTTCACAGTTAGCACCCCATTTAGGTGAATTGGACCATTTGCACCTTTTCTTCCACCTGCTGGTTCTGTCTCTGTGACAACAAAATGTTTTCTGATAGATTGCTTCAGTAAAAAGCAAATGTTAAGTATTTAAGAGTACTTAGCAAGGTAAGACCCCAGGGGCTGTATGATGCTGGTGGGGAGAGTGGTGCTCAATTCACATCTGAACAAAGACATGAAAACTGGGAGACACCCTTTTCATGGACACTAAGTAGAAAAAAAAGCATCCACATGTCTGGGAGATGCATCAATCCATTTGAAGGTCCTCCACTAATCACTTGTGGATTTTTTAGGTGAAAACACTTTATTTCAAAGAAGCAAATTCAAGCAGTTTTTTTTGCTCCTCCTACCCCCTGGCCATCCACTCCTTCAGGCCTGCCAAGGGCCCCTACCACCACTACTGAGTCCTGACCACTATCCACCGACCCTTACTGCTGTGCTACCAGGTAACCCAAAGTAACCCTTCATTGAGTGGGCCCCTACCCCTGTGGGAGGGCTACCAGGGGTAAAAATTGCCCCAAACAGCTCCTGTATACCTGGGCATGTTGGGGGTCAGAACGGACACATATCTGGTGCTTCTGGTGTAGGGCGGGACCAGCAGCCATCCTTCGGTTGGCCAGCGGGTGTTTTCCCATTTTCTTGGGAGCGTGACAGGCTATATGATGTCAAGGCACAAGCCGACATCCATCACACTCCTCCCGCAGTGAGGACTGATGTGTTGTCGTGCCTCTGGCCTCCACCATGGGCCAACAAATGCTGAACTGTGAACCCACCCTCCCTCTTAGGAGAAGGGGAGTGGTCACTGGACACTCAAGCCTTCACCCACCAGCTGGCCCTCCAACACCAAAGTCTGTTCCCTAACCCTGGTCAATGATGTCACAGGCAGATATCCAATTCAGGCAGTTAAATTATAGATAGGAAAAAACAAAGGTAGTCCACCTTAGTGGTGATGGTTCAGATTAATTCCCATCTGAGTTCTAACAAGCAAAGAGACCAAGTCATTTGTCGCTTGTGTATGTAGGGTGTGAGTGTTGAAAGGGGATCATAGTGCTGTCACTGCTGCCATGACCCCAGAGGGATGTGAACTGCATTGTTGCTACTGCCATCACACCGAAGGGGTGGGGGCTGTAGTGCTTCTGCCATCACCACTGGTGGATGGGGAATGTATACCTGCTGCCGTCCCACCTGCGGGATGGGAGTCATAGTGCTGATACTGCCATCACACATGAGGAATGATGACCATAGTACTGCTGCCATCACACTTAAGGGATGGGGGCCATAGTGCTGCTGCTTCTGTCACACCAGAGGGATGGGGGCCATAGTGCTGCTTCCATCACACCTTCGGGATGCGGGCTGTAGTGTTGCTGCTGCCATCACATCTTGTACCTAAAATAACTTTAAATTGGTACAAGGATGGAAGGATGTGTAATAATGGAGGTCAAAATTGCTAAAATGCATGTTAGCAGAGTTAAAAATTGTTAAATAAAGTACACAAAACCAAACACCGGTAAAACCGGATTTTGGTTTAGCAGACACCGGTGACAATACCGTCTTTTACAGTGTGCAAAACGGAATATGCCCTTTCTCAATCCCGGTAAACCAGTGTCCCTGGTCTTCTGAAATGACAACCCCTAGGTCCCTTTCCACTTTGGTGATTGTCAGCACCTCCCCCCATCCTGTAGCTCTTCCCAGGGTTCCCTCCTCCCAGGTGCATTATTTTGCACTTCTTTGCATTGAACCTCAGTTGCCATACCTCCAACCATTTTTCAAGCTTCCCCAGGTCCCTCTTCACTCTCTCTCTCTCTCTCTATTCTGTGACACTTGGTAGTATAGTGAAAGCCATTTAGGCTGTATTGCACACTGTCTGTTAAGGTTCACCAAAGCTCTGTCTGTGACATAGCTACTCTGTGTCTCTCTGCAGCATAGTGAAAGCCATTTAGGCTGTATTACACATTGTCTGTTAGATGCCCTGAGCCCTTTGGCTACTATGTGTGTCTCTGCAGTATAGTAAAAGCCATTCAGGCTGTACATTTACACACTGTCTGTTAGGTGCCATGTGTCCTCTCTGTGACAAATAGCTACTCTGTGTGTCTCTGCAGTACTACTGAAAACCATTTTGGCTGGATACACACTGTCTGTTGTTTGGCACCCTGAGCCCTGTCTGTGACATATATTCTGTGCCTCTCTGCAGTATAGTAAAAGTCATTTAGGCTGTATTACACACTGTCTGTTAGGTGCCTCTAGCCCTGTCAAGGACATAGCTACTCTATTTCTCTCTGCAATATAGCGAAAGTCATTTAGGCTGTATTACATTGTCTGTTAGCCTGTTAAGTGCCCTGAGCCCTGTCATACCTACACTGTGTGACATCTCTCTGTGGCATAGCGAAATCCATGACTGTGTCTACTATGTCTCATATTTCCCAGAATAAGTCTACTAAAAGGAAACACAGTGCTGGTACACATGCTACTGAAAATGATGTGAACAATATGAATCCTAGCTTTAATGAATAACATAACAGCAATAATAACAATAACATCAATAGGACTGGCACTAAATGTCCTCTTGAACCAATAACGCATGTTAGCAATGAAGTGATAGTAGAGTTTCAGAAAGAACTGACAGGAGTTAGTCACAGAGGTACTGAATGTTTTGCCACATGTGCCAGGAGACTTCCAGCTGCTAAAGCAGCATGCAAGGAGGGGGGAGGCATCCTCCTTAAATATAGTCTCACATGTTGAGGCAGTGAATGCTGAGAAAAATGGTGTTGATAGTAGGGACTGGGAATAAGATAACCCAGGTTATGTCTCACCTGATGATGACAGCACTTCCAGTTCTTGTGAATCCAGTGTCAGTGAGGCCAGTAGTGGTTTGGATGAGGGAGTTGGAGAGGATGCCACCATAGGGCATGGAAGGCAAGTGTAGAAAAAAAATCATATGCTAAATGTAAGAATAAGAAGATGACCATGAATGGGAAAAATTCAAGTGGAAAAGGAAATGGTAGTATAGGGCTTCCTCCAGGTCCCTTGACTGTACAAGAAATAGTGCTAGGCACCATAGTACAAAGAACAAAGGGTAAATCTTTAGTGTGGGATTTATTTAATAGTGACCCTGCAGACAACTCTTGAGCTGTATGCAGTCTGTAAAAAAAGAGTGCAAGTCATGGTGACAAAGCAGGATATTTTGAAACATCAGTAACAATACGACATGCAAAGGCAAAACACTCACTTGAGTGGGGCAGGACAAGGGACAGTGTGCTTGGTATGGGCAGTAGTGGAGGTGGTGGTGATGGTGACCATAGTGACAATGAACTGGAAGCAGGAACTGACAGTGAATAACTTGATGTGTCCTTGCAGTCCTCCCAGACAAACGTAGATAGTTTTCTTCTGACAATGTCAAGTACTGCAAAATCCCACAGAAGTACTCCACTTGAAAAAGGTGAAAAGTACAATCCTCCCAAAATAAAAAAAATATCTTGTCACTCTTGTCAACTAACATTAAAAGAAAGTGTTGCGAAGACATCAAAATTGACCCACAAGCATCCAAAATGCCAACTGTTAAACAGAGCCATTGCAGAGCTGTTGGCTGATTGTCAGCTCCTTTTTGCTGATTGTCAGCTCCTTTTTGCTTTCGTTGCACAGAAAGGTTTCCTCAAGTTCATGAACCAGAATGAAACACAATACACCTTTTCTTGTTGAACATATTTTTCAAAAAAGGTTGTTCCGCAGTTGTATGACTTGGTGTGTAGTGCAGTCACTAAACAGTTGAAACTCTCTGAGATGAAGCAGGTTCACATAACCATGGATATATGGACCAGCAATCAAACAATTGACTACATGACTGTTTCAACTCATTTGGCAAGCTTTTAGTCAGAAAGTAATAATTCCAGCTCTACCCTAAGTAATAGTAGGAAGCAGGCTATATTTTGTGTCACCACTTTTGAAGAAAACCACACTGCTGTGAATATTTAGCAGGAGGTGCAAAATCAATTCCAGAAATGGCATATTCCATATTCCTTATCTCCAGGGTTCATAGTATCAGATAATGGTGCCAACATAGCCAAGGCTGTTAGTGATGGAAACTACCAACACATACCTTGTTTTGCACATTGTTTAAATCTTCTCATCATTGGTTTCTTAAATGAAAACAGAAATGTTGAAAACCTGTTAGATCTTGCTAGGAAAATATGTGGACATTTCAGCCACTCTGTGAAAGCTCAGAAGATCCTGAAAAGGCCTCAGAGGTCAAAAAACTCACCCTTGCATACATTAAAGCAAGAAGTTCCAACCCACTGTAATTCAACATTTTACATACTGGAAAGACTTCTTGAACAAAAAAAAAAAAACTGTACATGACTACACCATGCAGAATCAAATAGGTAAAGTAGACATCATGTTCAGTTCTAGCAGCTGGACTCTTCTGGAATCGTTGGTCACCTTACTGGATCCATTTGAGGCTACCACACATGATGTTAGCGCAGGCAGTGCAACTCTGAGTCAGGTTCTTCCTCAAATCAGATTTCTTCACATTTTTCTTGACAGAAAGAAAGACTTTCTATCAAAAGATGACACCACTGCTGTTATCCTGGAAGATGAATTGTCTCAGACTTTTGACTGATCAGACAATAGATGCCATGTTTAAGAAGGCTATGTGTTGGCTACATTGCTAGAACCCTGCTTTAAGTGGAACACTGAAGCCATTCTTCCTGTAGGAGAAGACACTGAGTATTTGAAAGCTCTTTTGCTAACCAAAAGTGACATTGCCCTGCAAATACCATTAACTAATGTACATCAGTCAACCCCTGCTGAACCATCACAGTGCACCTCTGGTGTAGACAATAGCACATCTATCAATTCTTCACAGTCAGCAGTGTCTTCAGTGAGGGAAAGGACATGTACAGCTACTTCTTGGGCATCCTATGCTCAGGGTCAGAAAGGCAAATCACTTCTGAGTCACCTGCAACAACATGGACTAGTATCCTATAAAGAAAGTGCAGCAGGTTCATCTGCCAGACTGGTAATCATCTCATGCAGCACAATGATCATGGAGAACTTTGCAGACAATACTATGATTGGTCTAGAGGAAGATTTATTACTATATTGGAAACAAAAGAGAACAATATGGCCAGATCTAGAAAATCTTGCAATACTATATCTCAGCTGTCCACCTTCAAGCGTATATTCAGCACACATATTTAGTGCAGCCAGAAGACTATTTATTTATTTATTTATTTTATTTATTACAGCCTCAGATTACAATCTTTGTGCTAGAAGCTTGTTTACAAGGGCCCCACATCATGGTTAGTAAATTAACAAAGTACAGGATAACATAACACTTACAATATAACAATCAGTGGTAAAAGAATAACACATTAACCAAAAAAAAAACAGCATTTAATAAGGTTGCATTAATAAAGTGGCTGCAAATATGAACATGATTCCAAAACTAGGAGAAAACCCAGGAAAATTGGGGTTAGTAGAAGGGAGAAAAGAGCTGGAAACCAGCAGAAACAGGATACAAGTTTGTAGGAAGTAAGAGAGACAGGGGGAGTGGGAGAGGGTAGGGTATGAAGTAGGCTAGGGGGAGAGGTAAAAGCAGAAAGAGAATTGGGGAGCGCTCACACACACTGCCAGTAGAAATTGCTGTGGGGTGGACAAAGTTAGAGTGGGGGCAGAGCTATAAGTCCTAGGGCGGCTGAAATGAGAGGGGCAAAGTAAGGTCCTATGGTAGGTATCATAGTATTGTGGACATGGATACGATATAAGAAGCGAGTTGAGGAGAAAAGTGCTAGTGATTGTAGTCCATGGTCAAGGATGTACTATGGGTTAGGGTAAGCTGGTACAAATACTGTGACTTGTCAGGTGTGTGCCGAGTTTAATTTTAAAAGACCGAGTTTGGACTCACCAATTAGGTTCCAGGGAGGGAACTGAGTCAATCAGGAGCTCGAAAACCAAAGGAGTGTTGTCCTTGTGATGTCATGTGGAAGGGAACCTTGAATAGATTATCAATTGACCCCATGTGGGTCAAGATGCTGATGCTAGGCACACACTGTTTTGGAGATCAGTGGGGGTAAGACCTAGGGATGTTTTTTTGGCAAGCAGACATGTCTGGTAATGAATGCAATTCTCCAGGTCAAGCCAGCCTGAGGCCGAATAGAGGTTGCAGGTATGGGTAAGGTGATCTGCACCTAGGGCTAGCCTGCAGGCTTTATTCACAGCTAAGGCTATCCTCTTTAGGGCTGTATCCATGACTGAACTGTAGATAACAAGACCATAGTCTATAACTGAGAGAACAGAGCTGTTTATAGCAAGTTTAAGGGCATCTACAGTAAGGCAGTGTCTACGTCTATACAGCTGACTGATTTTGCTATTGGCAGCCCTTGCCACATTGTCAATATGAAATGTGTAGGTGCGTGAGCTATCCAATGTGATTCCAACATATTTGAAGTTTTGAACAACCTCGACGGTTTCATTGTGCTTGGTATGGACAGCTAGTTGGAATGCCTTGTGCTTGCTGTGAGAGGAGGCAAAGAGCATGGATTTTGTTTTCTTGTAGTTTAGTAGGAGTTTTGCTTTGAGATACCAGTCTTCAACCTTTGCAAAGTTGAACTGCATACGCTGTTCAAGTTGAGTATGATCAGGGTGACTAGTGATAAGGATGGCATCATCTGCATACCAAAGGATATTATCTTGTGGCACTAGTGGAAGGTGGTTTAAATAAAGGCTGAACAGCAAACAGTCCAAAATGGATCCTTGGGGGACACCTGTCCTAATGTTTTGGATATCGGAAAGAGAATCACAAATTTTTATCCTCTGTTCTAGCCCAGTGAGGTAGCTTCAAAATCAGCCTCTGATGACATGGCAGAGGGGCATAATTGGGCTAACAGAAGTCTGTGATTTACTGTGTCAAAGACCTTAGTGAGGTCTATAAAGGTGGCCCCCACTAAGTGCACATGATCCAAGGCATCATGAATAAATCCTGTGAATTCAACTAGTGCTGTAGTTGTACTGTGACATTTTCTAAAATCAAGCTGTTGCTGGCATTGCAGGTGATATTTATCAAGAAGGTCAACAAGTTGGTCATAGATGATCCATTCTTGAACTTTAGAGAGATGAGCAGTATTGATGTTGGGTGGTGATTTGTGTGGATGGTCCTGTCCCCTATTTTGAAAACTGGGGTGACTACCGCTGATTTCCAAAGCCGAGAATATTTTCCAGTAATAAGAGATAGGTTTAGTATTCTTGTGAGGGGTGTAAGCAGAGCATTCAGTATTAGGGCAATTAGCTTCAGGTCAAGACTGTCACCACTGTGTCTGGTTTTCCCATGGACTTTCAGGAGGTATTTTTTTGCCTCAGACTTTGAAATTATCCTGAAGTAGAATGGCAGGGCAGGGTTTGGGGGTTATTATAACTGGCACATGAGTTGTCATTTATTGGGATGAAGAAATCTGATGGAAGAACACTACTGAGGTCTATGAAGGCCTTGTTGAGGATGTTGGCTATTGTCTTGGAGTCCTGTGTTATCTTCCCATCTAGGTTCAGCATTGTCAGAGTCATCCTGTTGGGTTTCCCACTTAAGGACTTAATATTCACCCAAAACCTGTGTGTGTTGCCCCAGAAGTTGATGAGTTTTGTCCTGAAATATTTGGATTTTGCCTGGCAAATGGCCTGGGTGCATTTATTACAGGCAGCTTTATAGTTTTGAAGGTCAACAGGGGAGCAATAGCTTTTTGCTGGGTATCAGAGGTTGTCCCTGGCATACATTTGGGAGATGAGTTGGGGAGATATCCAGGACTTGTACTCACCTATGACCTTCCTTTTGGTAAGAGGGGTTAAGATATCACAAGCAGCATTGAAAGCCTTGATGAAGAGGCCCAGTGCAGTATCTATGTACTCAGCAGATGAAATGTCAGACCAGTTCTGCTGTCTAAGGTGCTCTTTGAGGGGTCCTAGTTGACCTTTTTTAAGAGGTGGGATGTGGTCACCCTTGGCGGGAGTGTAGGTGACTTATTAGACCACATACAGAGAGTGGGAGAGTGGTTGCTGATAGAATCAGGGTGAACGACCGTGTGGGTGATCCACTCAGGACAGTTTGTTAGCAGCCAGTCCAGTAGGTTGCTAGTCCTGGTCTGATAGTTAATGCATGTGCTGGACTCTACTAACTGGTCTATGCTGATTGCTGAGATGGCATCTCTGTAAGGGGTAGCATAAGGGAACAGCCAGTTTATGTTGAAGTCTGCAAGCATTAGTATTTCAGAGTTAAGGTGTAGGTCTGTGAGGTAATCATAGAGTACTTTGAAATCTTCTGCATGCTTCTTAGGTGGGATGTTAACTGACATAATAGTTATACCTTTCCCTTGAGTTCCAAGCATAAGTTTTACTGTTAGTATTTATACATTTTTGCCCGAGTTTATATGCGGGAGCATGCACCCCTGTAGGTGGTCCTTAATGTACATGATGCAGCCAGCCCCTCTAACCAGTTCTGTCAAGTCTGAATGATTTGTAACCTTAGGGTTGAATATCAATATCCTTGATCCTTGGAGTGAGCCAGATCTCGACAACTGACTGGACGTCAGGCTTATGTTGAGTGACCCACACTTGGAGTGAGTCAGATTTAGACAGTAGGCTGCAAATGTTAAGAGAAGCAACTGTAACAGAGCTGTGCTGTTTTAAGGGATCTGTACACATGGTTATAAGGCCAGAACTGGGATAGATATCACCAGATAGAAGTTGCAGCCAGGCAAGGTGAATTGCCTCCAACCTATAGTTTTTTAAGGCATGGTAGTGACACTGAGGGTTTGCAGTGCTTTTATTGTGTTTACTGACATTCACAAAGAGCACATTGAGGATTGGGGGAGGGAGAGGGTGGCTTTTGCTTAGTTGTAGTGGGACCAAATTAAGCATGTGCAGGTATTTTGGAGTGAACAAGACAGCTGGAGCTGATGTTGAAATTTGGCAGCAGGTGTAATAAGATTTAATTGCCAGGCTCCCATGAGTACATGGTGGCACATTTCGTATGTGGGGTAGTGGTATAGAGAATACAGTTAGGAGGGGCCAGCTTATAGTGGGCAGCATATTCAGGTGCAGCCTTGTGATGTGACTTGACTAGTGGGGAGGAGGGTGGTACACTTGGGCAATGCTGATTCACATGAAGGGGTAGAGAGAGAGAGTAAAATAGGGAGGGTAAGGCAGACAGGGTTAGCACTGCCGAAAGATCGCCGACAAAAGTGCAGTGGAGTCAGATATTTAATTCCAGTTACAGGAGGGAAGTTGGGAATTAGTGAATAGAAAGAGTTTCTGATATGTTTGTAGGTGAGGTAGTGTGTGAATGGAGAACAAGTGGAGTGGAAAAAAAAAACACATTATCGGACAAGCAAATGAATGGTGTGCTGAGAGAGATGAGGAGGGAGGTGGAGGACCAACAATTGTCAGCACACAACTTTATTACCACAATGCTCTAAAGTTTGCCTGGCTAGGGTGAAACAAGGGGTAATGTCCCTTTAAGTAAGGCAGGTTGCTTTCCTTAATGTGACTTCAGATGGCTGAGATTGCTCGGGGGCCCTAGGGAAGGAAGTCCATTTAATAGAGAGTCGGGGGTGGTGATGGGTGGGCAGGCTGAAACCCAAGGCAGCAGGCAGCAGTCCGTAGTACAAAGCAAGGGCTAAGAAAGCAATTAAAGTCTCCTCACCCACAACGAAATTGGTTCAGGCACCACACAACACTGCTAAGTCCTGCAAATATGGAACAGCTTACATTTCTCAAAATGAATGCTGACAATTTCCCAGTTGCCATAAACACTGATTTATGCAAGTCTGACCCTGAAAATGAACAACAGCCTGCAAACAATGATACTAAATATAATGACTAGGTTGTGTACGAAACAAATGGAACCATCAACACTGCCACTATGCCAGCTGCACGTACCACACTGGTACGACACTCTTACTTTTCTTTTGTCAGTCATCAGTTTATATTATGTAAGTTTGATTGATCCCCACCATGGGTATATTTTTTTTAAAACAGTAGTAGGCTCACTCAGAGCAGCTGCACCTATCATACCTGCCTCAGCAATGCCCACCATGGGTATAACTTTTGGAAACAGCAGTAGGCTGGATAAGAGCAGCTGCACCTCTCATACCTGCCTAAGAAATGCCCGCCATGGATATAATTTTTTAAAATAGCAGCAGACTCACTCAGAGCAGCTGTGCCTCTTGTACCTACATCAGCAATGCCCACCATGGGTATAATTTTTTGAAATAGCAGCAGGCTTAATGACAGCAGCTGCGCCTCTCATACCTGCCTCAGCAATGCCCACCATGGGTATAATTCCTGGAAACAGCAGCAGGCTTATGCAAAGCAGTTGTGCCTCTAATAGCTACCTCAGGAATGCATGCCACATGTCTCATTTTTGGAAACAGCAGCAGGCTCACTCAGAGCAGCTGTACCCCTCATACCAACCTCAGCAAAGCCCATCATGGGTATAATTTTTGGAAACAGCTGCAGACTTGTTAAGAGAGCCTATGCCTCTCATACTTGACTTAGCAATGCCCCCATGGGTACAATGTATTGGGGCACCTATCTGACAGTGTAATAGTCCCCCCAAAACAGTCTTTGCATGATTTTTGTTATTGTCAGGGTGGGTAATCAGGTAATAGAATGGGTCAGGTAGTGACTACTCAATCCGACCCGACAACTCGGTTTTCATCCTGTTTTTTTCTGGGTACTTTTGGGGTACCCATGGTTTATCTTGGTGGTCAGGTATTTTAGTACCTGACCATCCTTAGTCACTTTACAACTAGGGATTCTTGCTATCACGTCAGGTGATCAGTGGGTGGGGGGGGCACTCTACCACCAGGGATTTCTGTTAACAGTCAGACCAGTGATCAGGGGGTTGGGGGCACTATACCACCAGATATTCTTGCTAACCATCGGTCCAGACAATTGGAGCAGGGGAACCACTATACCACCAATGATTCATGCTGTCAGACTGGGCAATCAGGGGGTTGGGGAACTTTGATACTAACAGGGATTCTTGTTAACAGTTATACTGGGTGATTGTGGGTGGAGGGGCACTATACCATCAAGGATTCTTGCTAACCATCGTACTAGGCAATCGGGGTGAGAGGAACCACTATACCACCAGTTATTCTTATTAACAGTCAAACTGAATGATCATTGGTGGGGGGCCAGTATACCACTAGAGCTTCTTACTAACAATCAGACTGGGCAACTGGGTGGAGGACCAGTGTGCTACCAGGGTGTACTCTTGTACATACAAAGGGCACTAATGGACTGCTGCGCCACATACAAATGAGTCCATAATGGGCACGCTGAGGCCCCTTAGCACCTTGCATGCCCAATGAGCTCATTATGTATGCTCATGATGAATATGGCCAAGGGGAGATCTAGCGCTATACCATTTTGGGCAGTGCTATCTCTTGTGGGCCACATGCAGCCCTGGATCATGTCAGTGCACCATCATCGCCCAATATTGAGTTGGATAGTGTGGCTCAGTTGGTGAGCTCTATACATTTGAATATTTCTCAGAGATGGTCATGTGCAATCACAAGCACAGAGCAAACAGCTGTACTGCAATTGCTCCCATATCTGAATATGGGGCACAGTATCTTGCAATGATCCTAAATATTTTTTTTTAAGATTATTAACTTTTTTTGTAATTTAAATAAATTCTGTAAGTAGGGCTGCCTGATGGCTCAACCAAAGTGTGTCATACTTCTGTGCTGGTGACCTGATTTCAGAAGTGAGCCTGAGAAACCAGGATCAGTATGGACGGAGGAGTGCTTCTGAAGGGAACATGACCCAGCCTGGGGAAGGAGACATCTGGACTCTGGCAGCAGTCACTTTCTTTGGGTGGCATCAGCCCAGCATGTGCTGCTGCAACTGAAGCTTGCTGAAGCATTGTCTGATCTCAGAGGAGGTGGTAGGGACTGGAGAACAGCAGAAAGACAGAAAAAGTATATTCCTCGAGCCATCTCTGTGGCTTCTTGGGCTCAACACTGTGCAGATCCCACTATGTTGATGGTGGGGGGAGTGGGAAATGTGTCTGGGGACCGGCAGGGCCCAAATAAAGGAGTGGGTGATGGCTCAAAGTGCCAAAAAGCTTACTTAGGTACTTAGGTTTGGTAGGACAAAAGTAGGCCAGAGGCCCATCAAGATTTGCCCACTCAATTTGTGGGCCATCTGTTCCTGATTAAATAATTGACAGCAGCCATTCATCTAATTTTATTTTAAAGGAATTAAAGTTATCTAATTCAGTTAGTTCTTGTGGGAGGGTATTCCAGAGCTTAGCCATTCTGATGTTATAAAAATGATCTCTTTTGGATGTGTTTGTCCACATTATATCCCAAATTTTGTTACGTAATCAGCCCGCAACATGTCTGTCAGTTAGTTTTATATCCAATAAATGCATCATATTGCTATCGTTCAAGATTTTGCGCAGCAGAAGTAAATCACCTATGCATCTTCTCAATTGTAGTGGGAACAAACCATTTTTTTTTAGTCTGCTGGCATAGTTGATATTAGCCAGCTTGGGGACCATTTTAGTGGCCCTCCTCTGGACCCTTTCCAGCATTGCTATATCCCCTTTTAGTTAAAAAAACTGTAAAAATCAGAATTATTTTCTTATTTAAAAAAAAGTGCTATTAAGAAATTATTTTGCCCCATTGGCAGAAAATGTGGCTTGTTTTAAAGATAACATGTTTACTCTATAGGTTTTCTTCTCATGTTAACAGGGGTTATTTTTCACAGTGTTGCTGTTGTTCTTATTGGAAAGTCTGAGCTCTGCAGGGCATGGAATAGATAAGGTGGCTTATATTTCCACAAGATAATCTTAAAGTAAAGAGATCTCATTCACCATTCATGTGTTACAGTATATGTACTGTATATGACACATCTAGACATTTGTAAATGTTTGTGGCTTTGAAATTTACTCCTCTGTTCACTCTGGCCATCCTAAGGTGCAACTCTCAGCCTGAAATAAATGTAAAAGAAATCATAACTGTTGCATATGAGAATGGCAGTTTGAATTATATTGCTGTGCTTATGGCTACCGGGCCTCTCTGTGGGTCTTTTCATTTGGGCTCCTGGAGTTACCAGAGTTACTGGCATGAGGGAACTGAGAAGCATAGTAGTAGGAGTAATCATGGATCTAAGGCAACCTGGCCTCCCCTTGACTGGCCAGATTGTTTACCCACTGTTGCCCCTTGAAAGGGATTTTTTGTTGGGAAGACTATGGCCTGTATTCATGAACAGTAAATCAAACATTAGCACAACTTTACTTTGCCTTTTCTAACCTGTTTCAGAAATTTCCCTTGTCATACAATGCTGGAGGGAATATCTGTGAATATAGGCCTCTGTGTTTTTGTTTGGGTAGGTACTTTTTCAGATGGAAGTTTTAATACTGATATCAAATGTCTTTGACTGGATCTTGATTAGCTGCATAGGAATAGTTATAATATGTTGACCTTCCCCCCAGATTCTCAGATTTTTATTATGATTTTGATATTCTAGTTTAGCTCAGCCAAGAATTTACCCAGACGCCATGATCTTTTGGCTTCAAACACATTAGTAATTTCTTAGACCAGTTCTAACAATAGGTGAATCCAATGTTTGATCAGATATACTATAAGTGACTGAAACCTGGTATTTTGACACTCAAGATATCGAGTATACAGTCCTGAAATCCACAACACCAACAGCACCATATGTCTGACAGGACAGAACAGAACAATGTCAGGAAACACAGCACCAGATAGTAAAATTAGACACATAAATGTAATGCAGAGGCTTTGCCCTCCCAATCCCCCACGTGAGGGAGTTCACCACCCACACACCCCATAACTTATAGAACAGACTCAGAGGGAGACAGGACCCTGGAGTAAAAAAAAATTTAGTTACGGGGGATGAATTTTCATTGCGGCAACATATGTGGTAGCCGGGAACAGAACCCAGGTCTACCGAATCATGCTGGCCAAGCTGCTATTTGCTTAGCCCTCCATGCCATGGGAGCAGCTCGACCAGCTTCCTCATCCTTCAGTTACTTGTAGTGCCTCACTAGGGGAAGGGTAGTGGTCTGTCACATCCACTATCTTACCCATGTCGGCATCTGCTTCCTCCCTGTCGGGTGTGTAATTGTTGGGAGAACTGGATTTGGAATGCCGCGGCTGTCTGGCAGTAGTGCCTGGGCAGGTGAGTGTCAGGAATGTGAGCCGCAGGATATTAAATAGATACCATTTGATCAATAAACAGTAGTCTGAATGGAGGAGCTTCATAGTAGGCAAGGTACCTGTGATGTCCTATCAGATATTGTTAGGTGAAATTCATAGTTACACTAGGGGCTTGATTCTCAAAGGTTGATGCAGGGATCAAGGGATCGTGACTCCTTATTGCCAGCTGAGGAATGTTGCAAGCCCCATGCAAAATATATTCATCACAACTGGGCCTGCGGCATCTCTGACACATTTGAGTATCGGGCCCTAGATCTTATTTTGGAATATGTATTGAGGGGTAAATTGATTTACTGCTGAGCAGAATTTTCAAATTATAGTTCCAGCAGAATTCTGTGGAAGTTGGGAAATTCTGTAGCATTCCAGTAGAAGCAGAACTCTGAATTTCCAACAGCTGAATGCATGTTATTAATTAAAGTGTGGATTAGCCCTTACAGAAATATGTGTGCTGCGTGCATACACAATGCATGCCACATGCTTAATTGCACAATGTTTGCATACACAAAATTGACCTAAGTGAACCAGATCTAAAAAGCACATCAGGTTTGCATGCTACATCCTTGGCATGAGTGCAGCAGCTAAGCTGGTGTGAACATCATTTAAATATAGGTTCATAGTATATTACAAGTTCAATAGGCAATTTGCTTTTTAACAAACTTGCCACCTTAGTCTTCTTTAAAGGTGGATCTCATATTTTTTATCTCCCATATATTGATCTAATCTGTACTTGAAGGTATTGATGTTATTACTTTTTACTATTCTCTGTGATACAGAGTTCCACACATTGATGACTTGCTGAGTAAAATATTTGCTTCTTTTCCTGGTGTTATTTTTTTCCCCAATTAGCCTGTAATTTTGAGATCTACAGTAGTTGTTCTCGTCACTGTGTGTGTCCTCCGTCCACTAGTTTCCATAATATTCTGATCATGGAATGTCCTATATGTCAAACATAAATCCCCTCTAATTTGTCTGTATTTAGTAGAGAATAGTCTTAAATGTTTTAATCTGGTATCACAATTGAGTAATTTAAGGTCCTTAATTTGTTTGGTCACCTTTCTTTGACCCCCCTCGTTCAAGGATCTACCTCTTACTGTTTGAGGTGCACAGAACTGTGAACAGTATTCCAGATGTGGATGAACAAGACTTGAATACAGTGGAATCAATACTTCAGGGTCTCTGCTTTTAATATTTTTCATAATACAGCCTGCAATTTATGACACTTTTTAACAGTGTATTTAGTGTGACTGTCAAATGTAAAGTTATATGTGATACATACTCCCAGGTCTCTTTCATCCCTGGAGGTTTTCCATATAATATTGTTACGTTTATAACTTACTTGAGGGATTTTTGGCCCAAGTGCATCACTTTACACATGTTTTCATTAAAACTCATTTTATTTTGCATGGCCCATTCAGACAATTTATCAATATTCTCCTGCATTTGAATTCCCTCTGTTTGTGACTGGAGAATTCCACCAAGTTTGCGGTCATCTGCATACTTGCAAATCCATGAATTTTTGGAGATTTACAGAGTTGATACCATAATATTGAACATGGTTGGACCCAAAACAGATCCCTGTGGTACCCCCACTAGTAACCTGTCCCCAATCTGAATAATATCCACTGACAGATACCCTTTGTTCTCTGTAGTCTAACCATGATATAATCCATTTAATTATATTTGGATTTAATTTAATTTTGCATAGTTGCTTGACTAAGATTTTATGAGATACCTTATCAAAGGCTTTGGCAAAATTCCAAGAAAATAATGTCAACTGGGACTCCTTGATCTAGTGCAGAGTTGATCGGTTCAAAAAAGTGCATAAAAGTTGTAAGACATAATCTGCCTGGTGTGAACCCCTGCTGTGTTATATCCACTATCCTCTGTTTGTTCTAGATTCATATGTTCATTTATTCTTTTTTGTAAAAGTCTTTCCATTATTTTTCCAATAACTAATGTCAGACTTATGGATCTGTAATTGGTTATATCGGTTCTTTTTCCTTTGTTATAAATGGGTATCACTAGGGCTTGCTTTCAATCTTTTAATGCTTTACCTTCAATAAGTGAGGCATTAAATAAGGGGATTAAGGGTCCTTTTAATTCATTAACTAATTCCTGCAGGAGTTTTGGGGTGACACCATCTGGTCCTGCTAAGCTGTTGGTTTTTAATGACCTAATAAGTGTCAATATTTCCTCAGTCTTAAATGTTAATTGATGACCTGCATTATTGATAGTTGTAGTAATTATGTCCTCATGCTTATATATATATTCATGAAATACTTGTTAAGTTCAATTGTCATCTCTGATTCATCAGTTATAATACCATTATTTGTATCTAATGGTCCGATATCACATCAGGTTCACATGCTGCATGTTTTCCATGAACACAGCAGCTAAGCTGGTGCAAATCTCATCTAAAAAAAATGCCAGTTTCTAATTCTCATACTACTGCTAGCAAGTGGAGCCATTATAATACTATTTCCATTAATTCTCCATTAAAATTAGGAAAACTCATTAATCATTACCATTAAATCCTTTTGCGAATTGTTTATTGGCTTTTGATTTTTGTCATTAAATTGTCATTAATTTGTAAAGTATTGTTTGCTTACTGTATTAACTGCTTAAGATATAGTCGCCCAACACCCCACATTCCAGATATGCAAAGAGGTGCCTCTGTGGTGTGAAGAGTGACCTTTTTGATTTGAGCTATGCAAATCCCCTTATGCAAATTTAGTGCTACATATGTGTTTCTCCATGACTGTTATGGTTCACTTACTTTCCCTTTGTCATTCTGTGTGGAGCAAATACACTATGGCCATGCTCAGCACTCATTGTGCTTAGCAGGACCTTGAAAGCATGCACCATACCTCACTTTTTGTCACAGAAATGACAGACATGGACACTCAAAATGGGGAACTTTGAGGGACATTAACTCTCACAATGATCTGGACACATCCTGAAACATGGAGATACAGTACCTCAGAACATAGTGGAAACCATTGTATTTACGTGTATTGAATATTAGCATCTAAGAATTAATTTCTACCATAAAGCGAGGGTGCCAGTTAAGTAGGCAGAGGGAAGATGTTGCCCCACCCCAGTGTTTTTGCATAGGTTGTTCTTATGGTGTGGCAATATTGGCATTAAATTTGGATTTAATCTTTTGCACAATTGGTGCCCCTCTGACCTGTGTGAACTCAAGCTGTGCATAATCTCCTGACTCAAATGTGTCTGTACTGAGTTGTCCACTCTCTCCACCTATTAGCAGTGACATCATCATACATGATGTGAAGGAGCTCCAACCAAGTGAGAGTGTGTGCGTTATGCAAGTCTGACACTGTCTTTCCTGCACAGAGTAGGCAGGCCTCATACTACAACTTGGAGGAGTCGGTGAGCACTGAACTCTCGATAGCAGAGTTGCTGCAGCATATTTTTGTTGGTCTACTCTTAATAAGTCTCTGTCTCCCTTGGTTGCTGGGCGAGCTAGAAGCTAGCTCAATGGCTAGGCTACCTACCTACACTTCTAGGCTTGCCTCACAATATAAACAGTGTGAGTCCTCCGTGGTAGCAAGCTAGGCCTAGCAGCAGCAGTGACAGTGGTGCAGGTGGCCTTCACAGACCTTGATCAGTGCAGTGCTGCAGCAGCCAAACAAGAAGCAAGCAACACAGGTTGGATGGGTTTGGCTGGTGAGGTGACTTGATCTCGCACCACAGTGGGGACCTGGGATGGTCAGTTTCAGAATCCAGCTTCTGGCAGAAGGATGGAGGAGGAGCAGACTAAAAACTGGACTGGTGGTACACTGGACCAGGCCACAGGTTCCAGTCAGATGGCCGGGTAACTTCAAGTGAATATTTTTTTATAGGGGAATTGGAGAAGGAGGAAGGACTAAAATATTGATGTGCTTTTCACCTTTCTGTGCCTTTGGGTAGCTTCATGACCCATATGGGATGGGTATTGAATGGAATGGAGTCAGGGAGAGAGAGAGAGAGAGAGAGAGAGAGAGAGAGAGATAGGGGCGAAGTTTGTTTTTGGGGGGAGGGGGTTTAGAACTTCAGCCTGGAAAAAAAATAATTAGTAACTGGGTGGGTTTAAGCCCAAATATGATGCACTGCACTAGTGTATAAATAGATGAATCTTATACATTTGAATTTTTCCTGATCTGCATACCACTTTTCAATCACAACAAATAAGTTTTACCTTTTTGAGATGTTCCAGACATTCCAGAGCTTGCCTTCTAGGGGCTAATTGGCACCTGGCCTCCACTGGTTGTTGGCTCCCTCCCCCTCCCTATTAAAATCTGAAATTGTGGCCCTATCATACAGTCTAAATTTACAAGTCATCCTTTGTGTAAGCAGCATGTTTTCCATGAGGGATGGATGAGGGACAGAGCAGTTTTCAGGGGTAAAATTAGAGCTGTCCCTTGCAGTCACTGACAGTTGAGTGGTATGGTATGCACAGGCTATTGGAGCTCCACTATAGTCAGGTTTATGCTCCCCCCCGAAGGATAGCTGTTCTCCACATCCCCACACTTAGGCACTTTATAACATAGGGTAGTAGTGCGCCCAACAGAAATGAATGGTTTTTTTTCGTTATTTTGATCATTATGATGACAACTTGGAGATTAAAGAAGTTTACCGCTCAACTAACAAGGGCCTTGTTAATAGAACACTGTCCTTCATTAATCTCCAAGTCATCATAATATTGAAAAAAAAGCAGTAGTAAAAAAATAACTCCATTCATTTCAAAGGGGCATGCCACAGCACTCTGTCTCATGGACATCATCTCTTAAAGACTCCTACCTCTGGCTCTCTAGTACTCAGGTAAGAGGACTCTGAACTTACACCTATACTTGATGGTTTGTCTGTAACAACATGGCCGCACCTGCTACAGTGTTTGTGTGTGTGGGGGTGGGGACTGACGATGTGGGTGGGGGGTGCAAAGTTATTGCTACTTTTGTGTTTGCCCCCAAAAGTGCATTTGCATGGAAGCTTTCAAAACTATGAAGAGAAAATAGTAGGAGTACACGCCAGACATAAGTGATTAAGTAGTTCTGTGGATAAATGTGTGTATGGGGTGTGGGAAGATCGGATAGTATGTGTGCTATCTGGTTCAGCTGTGCAGCTGAGATGAGGGGTCAAGAAAATTAAAAAGTATACCAGTGGCTATACGTATGCCATATGTGTGCAGATTTGTATTGAAAACAAGCAAGTCATATGTATGCAGGCAGTATGGCATAGTGGTCAAGGGCACTGCACTGCAAACCTGGAAACCTGAAAATCTGGGGTTGAACCTCATCTACCCCCACTTGTATACTGTGTGATCCTGAGCAAGTCACTTAACTTTTATCTGTGCAATTAACAGTGAACTCTTGCTTTTTTGCATGCATGCCACATGCATACCATCAGTTCCAATTTAACATAAAAAAATCATGCTTGCAGCATGCATGTCACATGCATAGTTTTATGTGTACAGTGTGCAAACATTTCATTTAGTTATTTCAGTAAGGGAGTAATTTGCACTTTATATAATCCATGGATTAATGTTCTGCTGTTTAGTTTGTAAACAGTGTATAAGTGTTCTGTGGCTAACATAAAGCATTGATTCTTTTTCCTATAAACTATGGAAAACTCACCTGTGGTTTAGGCAAATCATGGAAAACTAATTTGAGGTTTCAATTAAAACACTTTCAAAATTCCACAGACTTTTTCAGAAAATTACAAACAATCTTTTGAAACCAGAATAGTCATTCTGCCTGAATTCCCCCAGCAGAATTCCTTATTCTGCAGAGCTTTACTTTTCTCTCCATATTCCTTGACTTTCATGTTTAAGTACTGATGCTTCCCTTTCGAGATTTGGGGTTATACGGGAGAAGAGTTCATTCATGATCTCTTGACACCAGAGTCCAGGAGTTTTAACTCTATTTCAGTTTGCGTGAGCTCAGAGTCATTCACCTGGCTCTTCATAGGAAGAAAATAATATATCTACCATACAGGCAGCCATAGCATGTATGGTAGATATATTAGCATTGTATATACTATACACTATTTGAGAGAGGAAAATTATCAGTGGCAAAATAGTCTGGAAAAATTTGCCAATTGCTCTGCCTGTTCAAACTGGCATAAAAGAGTGACTGCCTCCATATATACACATTGTGTGAATCTATAAATTATATGAGCATAATTTAAATCATCAGCTAATTACAGTACTTTTCAGGCCAGAAGCCTGGTGGACGTTGTTTCAATTGACCTATGGTTTATGCATCAAGGCTGCCCAAATGAAAGGCTACCATCACTATATATTTCAAACACCCACAACATTTTGCAGATACTGTAGATAGACAAAATTCTGGATACAAATGTTATTTAAGCAACTGAAAAGCAAAATGTAAAACTGATTTTTTTTTATCAGTACTTTATCACCTTTTGTGCTGACCTGTTGCTATCTGGACTGGTTTCCCCAGCCCAATCATCAGACTTCCCTGGGACTTACAAAACATGCTCTGTTCATCCTGTGCTACAGGACCTGGAGATGCTCAATCACACAGTTGCACTGCTGGGCACCAGGCCTTTGTCCAACCATAATTGGGATTTTGCCACAGTATTTGCCCTAGGCCTACAGCACATGCAGTTATGTATTATGTGAGCTGTACCTCAACAGAGATACCCCAGCATCAATCAGATGGTTCTCCTTCACCTGCATCCTGCTGCATTTGATTCTGGTGCCCTTGTGCCTGTACAGCACTATTGACAGCGACCAGGGGAGCGCTTGCTGAAAGCACTGTATATCCTCTCTCATTGTCCATGTTAGCGCTACATGAACTAGTGCTCTGTAGGTTGGCATTATTCATGTAGCACTAATCTAACCAGGTACCCACTGCCACCTAGATTCTCCAGGTAGCAGCCACCTAGTGGGATGCATGAACCACCATCCCCAAGGGAGGAGAGCTGTCCTTAGGATGCTCAATCCTCCCTTCCCCGGCCAGCCCCTAAGCAACCAAAATTCATTCACAAACTCATGTCACCAGTATGGCAGGAGGTAAAGCATATAGAACCTTGGCATCCACACCACCAGTCCAGCAAAGAGGGAGTGGGGTGAGCTCTGCTCAGTTTATAACTTGATTATTAAAGCAATTCAAACAGTCTTTGCATTGTTATGGGATTGCAGTAGGTTCAGAACAGACTAGTGTTAATTTAAAAAGTGAGCATTAAGAAATATTCCTTTGTGCACTCTTCTGACTACTTCCCTGATGATGATGGTAGATTCTGTAACAGCAAAATGATTTTGTTTCTGCTTTCAGAAGCAGTGCATTAGAAGAGCAGAAGGGTACAGCCAACTAATGCTCATGCGGTTTGGTGGGGAACAAGTCAGTTGCAGAGACTGTGGGGCACTCTTCTCCAGGTTATACTCTGGATGAGGGGTCACTGCCCTTTCTGTAGGATTTTTGCAGAGCTCCATGGTTGGCTAGTAAAAGCAATGGAAGAGATATCTCTCCTGCAGCATCAGCTCAGCTGGAGACCAGAGTTATTCTCCCACTGCCCCAGAGGCCCACTGGTCTAAGGGGGTATGGAGTGGTAGGAAGGGGAGGGGAAGGGTGAGAAGGGCAACTACACGGAGATCAATCAGCCCCACACCATCTCAATGGCAAATCACTTTTCACCCCTGGAGGAGACTCAGCTACCTGACTCCAAGATTGGGGAATCAGGGTCAGTCAGGGGTGGCACCAAGGGTGAGAGTAAGAAAAAGGCTGCTAGAAGTGTTTCAGTTGCTTGGGATTCTATTATCTAGAGGCCATGATGGTGGATGCAGACCCAGATAGTGTGGCAATTACTGAGTTGTGATGCACAGGAAACCACAACTGGGACATGGCCATAACAGGCTATGAAGGGAAGGAGAAGAGGTGGTACTACATGTAAGGGAAGGTAACAAAGCAATGGAGACTCAGGGAATCCAGGGGATAATGGAGATTCTGGAGGTAGTGTGGATCACCCTGGAGATGATGAATGGAGCAACTATTTGCAGTGTTGTGATCTTCAGACCTACAACACAAGGGAGAACTTACATAGAAACATAGAAACATAGAATTTGATGGCAGATAAGGACCTCTTGGCCCACCCAGTCTGCCCATTTCCCTACCTACTGGATAAGCTGCAGATCCTAGTTAACCAGCAGCCTACTTCTTCTTACCCCCAACCCCTAGAATTGCCTTATGACTGTCCCATGCATGCTTTAATTCCACCACTGATTTTGACTCCACAACCTCCTCCGAAGGCCGCTCCATGCATCCACAACCTCTCTGTGAAAAATACTTCCTTAAATTACCTCTGAGCCACCCCCTATCTTCAAATTGTGCCTCTTGTTCTTGCACACCCTTTTGAAAGATGCTACCTCTTGGACTTTGTTGATTCCCTTGAGGTACTTGAACATTTCTATCATGTCCCCCTCCTCCTTTTCCTTGAGGCTATACATATTAAGCTCCTTTCGTCTCTCTTCATATGTCTTCCGTGCAGACCCTGCACCATTTTAGTTCCCTCCTCTGGACAGCTTCCATCCTGTCTATGTCTTTGCGGAGACTGGGTCTCCAGAACTGCACACAGTATCCTGGATGGGGTCTCACCAGCTGTCTGTACAGAGGGATAATAACTTCCTGTTTTCTACTGGTGATGCCTCTCCCTATGCATCCCAGTATCCCCCAGCCCTCCTTGCTGCCCCTCACATTGCTTGCCCACCTTTAGGTCATCTGATATGACTACCCCCAGGTCCCTTTCCATTTTTGTTGTTGTTAGTATCTCACCCCATTGTGTACTCTTCCCTGGGTTTTTGTTTCCCAGGTGCATTACCTTGCACTTCTTAGCATTGAATCTAAGCTGCCATACATTTGACCATTCCTCTAACCTTGCCAAGTCCCTTCTCATCCTTTCCACCCCACCTCTGTGCATCAACTCTGTTGCAGATCTTTGTGTCATCTGCAAAGAGACATATTTTTCCTTCCAGTCCTTCTGCAATGTCGCTTATAAAGACATTGAAGAGGACCGGTCCTAATACTGAACCCTGCAGTACCCCACTAGTAACCCTCCTTTCTTCTGAGTGGACTCCATTTACTATTACTCTCTGTGTCCTATTCTCCAGCCAATTCTTTACCCAGGCTGTCATCTTGGGACCCACTCCCAGGCTGACTAACTTGTATATTAATCTTTTGTGTGGGACTGTGTCAAATGCCTTGCTAAAGTCTAGGTAGGCCATGTCCACAGCCCCTCCCTGATCTACTGCTTTGGTCACCCAGTCAAAGAAATCTATCAGATTCTTAGATAAGATACTTAGATAAGGCGCTGGTGAAAGCAACAGACACAATGGCAAAAAAGGGGAGGTGTTGCTGGTGAGGAACTTCAATCTGATGGATATAGATTGGAGTCTCACAGCCACAGCTTCAGCTGGAAGCAGGGCCATCCTGGTCTTCCTGCAGGGTTCATTTCTCAAGCAACTAATCAGTGTTGCTTACTCCTGATGGGGCAATACTGACCTGGAGCTCACTAACAGGGATAGTATTGCAGATGTCATGGTGGGAGACCACCTGAGTACCAGTGATCTAGATACAGCATAGTTCAACATAAGGACAGCTGTGGATGTGAGCCACACAAGGATGTGGGTCCTGGAATTCAGGAGGGTTGATTTAAAACAAAATGGATGAAGGCCTCAGAGTTGGCCTAGCGAGTTTGGGGGTGACCTGGATGGGGTGGAGGAACAGTGGGCTAAGCTAAGAAAAGGTATAGTGAAAGCAACAAACTTCTGCATAAAGGAAACAAGTAGAAACAACAGGAAAAAAGAGACCAGCATTACTCTTGAAGGATGTGGCTGAAAAGATAAAGCCCACAAGGGTATCATTCAGGAGGTATAAAGCAATGCAGAGGGAAGAGGACAGGGAAGTGTATAAGGAGAAGCAGAATGAGTCCGGGAAAGTGGTAAGGAACACAAAGATACAAACTGAGGAAAGACTAGCCCAAGGGGTAACAACAGAGGACAGGATATTCTTTAGTTACATAAGTTAAAACAGGAAGACTGGGTACAGATTGTGTGGTTACGAAGGACAGGTGCAGACAAAGCAGAGGAGGATCAGGAAAAAGCAAATGTACTGAACAAATATTTCTGTTCAGTCTTCACAAAGGAAGGGGAAAGATATTGGCCACAAAAAAGGCAACGGGGCACTGGAGCAGGGAGGCAGACAGAAGTCCCTTCACAGAGAAGAGAGTCATGAGGTGACTCACAAATTGGAACATGGACAAATCTATGGGATCAGATAGGGTACACTTTTGGGTACTGAGGGAGCTCAGGGAGGTACTGGTTGCACTTAAAGTATGATAGTCCTTTTAACCAGTCAATGGAAACAGGAGTTGTTACAGAGGACTGGAGGAGGGCAGATGTAATCCCACTTCAAAGAACCAGTATCAGGGAGGAGGTTGCCAACTATAGGCCAATCAGGCTGACATCAGTAGTGGGGAAACTAATGGAATCACAGCATAAAGAAAAGAGTGTGGAGCAGCTTGAATCCAGAGGGTTATAAGACCTGAGGCAACACGGATTCATGGGGGGGTCATATCACACAAATCTTTTGATACCATTCCACATAGGAGGCTCATAAGGAAACTGGTCAGCTTAAGGGTGTGTCCAAAGGTTGTAAACTGGGTAACAAATTGGTTACGGGTAGGTGACCGAGGGTGATGATAAACGGGTTCACTCCAGGGAAGGGAGTGTGATCAGCAGGGTGCCAGGGGGCCATACTGGAACCAGTCATCTTTAATGTCTTTGTAAATGACATTACAGAAGAGTTGAAAAGGACGGTCTGTCTCTTTGCAGATGACACTCAAATCTGCAATAGGGTGGACTCTTCATAAGAGGTGGAGTGAATGTGCAGAGACCTGTGAAAACTCGGGGAGTAGTCAAAGGGCATGGCAGCTAGGTATTAATGCAAAGAGCTGCAAAAATCTTGCTCTTAGGGCAGAAAAACCCAGAGGTGGAGTACAAAATGGGGGAAGAGGTACCGATGGTCACAAAAAAAAAAGGCAGTGGTTAGGGCCAGTGTGATGGGGTGCATAGGGAGGGGTTTCACCATCAGAGGGAGGTAGGTGGTATTGCCACTGTATAGATCGCTGGTGAGACCCCCACCTGGAGTGCTGTATCCCGTTCTGGAGACCACAGCTCAGGAAGACATAGACAGAGTGGAGACAGTACAGAGGAGGGCAACTAAATGGCGCAGGGTCTGCATCAGAAGCCCTATGAAGAGGGACAGAAGAACCTCAATATATACTCCAGATGAGAGAAGGGACAGGGGAGATATGATAGACACCTGTAAATACCTCATGGGGTGAATTAGGTACTGGGGGGAATATTTTTTAGAGGAAAAAATAAATAAAAAGGGGACACGTAATGAAGTTGGAAGCAAGCAAGTTCATAAGGGCCATGAAGAAGAACTTCACAGAAAGAGTGGTGGATGCCTGGAGAAGTCTTCCAGTTGAGGTGGCGCAAGTGAACACAATGATGGGCTTCATGCATGCATGGGATAATCTCAAGAGAACCTTACAGGGAAGATGAGGGGGCGGACATTGAGTAGGGTCTGCTGTGACAGTATAGGCAGAGAAAAATATGGCAGACTGGGTGGCCAAGAGGTCCTTATCTGCCATCAAATTCTATGTTTTTATGTTTCTATGGAAATCTAGAGAGATCTTCAAAGTCTAGAGAGGTGGTCTAAGGTTTGGCAGTTCAAATGCAACACACAAGAAATGCAAGCTTATGCACCTAAGGAAAAGAAAAACAGGACAAAGTACTGAATGGGATGGATTAAACTGAGCACTACAGCTGAAGAAAGGGATCTGGGTCATTATTAGTGACTCCCTCAGACAATTAAGCCAGTGTAACAAGGTCTACAGTAGGATTAATTGAATACCTGGGTGTATTAGAAGGGGTATTGACAGCAGGAAAAAGGAGATACTGCTACCTACCTATATATAGGTCACTGGGTGAGGACTTATATAGAATATTGCTCTCAGTTTTGGAGTCCTCATGTAAGAAAGGACAGCGAAAGACTGAAGTCAGTGTAATGCAGGTTGACCAAGATGATTCTGGGCCAACAGGATAGATCTTATGAAAGGCATCTCAAGGTACTGAACATATACTCACTGGAGAACAGGCAAGAGTGGAGGTCAGGGTTTTAACTTCTACTCATCAAATCACATCTTGCTATTCATTTTTGGATTTGACTATTTTCTCTAGGCTTTGAATTGCCAAATTGTGATGCTGATGGCTGCTGTGTGTGTCTAACTAACTGAAGTATTTGAGTTTGATTACAGATTTGGGGATTTCTGTACAACATTTCAGTAACAATTTGTCAAATAACTACAAGACTTACATTTTCAACTCATACCCTGGCAGGAAATGATAGAGGCCTTTAAGTTCCTGAAGGGAATATACAAGGAGAACTGTGGGTGGCTATTAAGCAGGGTTACAGAGTCAAGCACAGAGGTCATGAATGGAAACTGTTGGGGGGGCAGGGGTTAAGAGGGATGTGATAAAGTTGTATTTTAAGGAAAAGGTGGTGGAGCTGTGGAACAGCCTGCAAACTGAGGGGCTGGTGCCAAGATCATAAATGTTTTCAAGCATGACTGGGACATAGTGAAGGGTTAAGTGGTTGCTCAGGTTGGTAGTAGTATGGAGTGGGGCAAGGGGGTGGAACAGGAGGAGGAAAAGTTATTTTGCTGTCTATTTTATTTTTCATTTAGCTTTTTGTTTGGCAGCATTTCTGCACAGCTTTTGGATCAGGGTAACTGGCAGGGGCCTATAAGCCCCATCAGCTACTACCTGCATTATCTGACAAGATGGAATCACCGTGGTGCAGGGACCAAGAGTGCCACTGACCAACATGTAGTTGGCATCATGTTTTTTTTTTTTGTTTTATTTCAACCTCTTTTCAACCCTGGTGTTATAGATATTCTTGAAGGTGGCATGAGCACACTTTTCCCATGGCAGAGGAGCAATGTTTTCTGCCTCCACTGAGGTCACTGCAGCATCAGCAGCCCAAGGAGGTGTGGCAGGATGAGAATGTCAACATAAAATTAAAAAAAAAAAAAAAAAACATTTATTCTTTTCACTCTGTCCTATTCTCTTAAACTTTTCTGTCTATCCTTAATTTCTTGTCAGGGTGGCCAACCTGACAATTCTGTTCTCCTATCTGTGCTATACCTTTAATCTGTTGTCATTCTAGCCATAAAAACTGCCACATGAAGTTAAAAGCAGATCCCCTTTAAAGCCTCCTGCTATGTAAATTCTGCGGAAGATTTTGAATCCCCCAAGAAACAAGAGTGTTTCCAACACCAGAGCATATTGCCATATAGCCGCATTTTAAAGCAAGTTTCTGCAAGACTGGAAGATGAGCAAGCAGACTGTTGCAAGGGAGAAAGTAAACTCTCCCTGCAGCCGCTCACTGTAGATCTCGCTCTGCTGTCTGAAAAACAAAGAGATTAAATAAAAAGTTAAAATAAGTACTGCAGCATTAGTGCAGACTGTTCCTGTGTATAAAAACATGATTTGGGGTGTTTGACTTGTTATTGTGCTGTTTAAAGCTACCAAGAAGTGAAGTACAGTATGGGGAGTGAAATAGTGCAATGTTTGCCGACTGCTGAAATGGCACAGCTGTCGTGGGGGGTGGGGATGGAGAAATGTAAAACATAAAAATATGTTTAAATACAGTTCTAGCACAGTAGAATAAGGATAATAATAATACTAGGTTCTTTTTGGAATGTATGCAGAGAATAAAAATGTGTTCAAATGAAGTAAAGGTATAAGTAGAACAACTAAGCCAAGTAACACATTTAAGAGATAAATAAACAAGGCTGAATAGTGATAGAGCTACTCTGGCTTCACAGAATAAATAGAGGGTGAGCGCGCCCCTACTCTGTTTTTATCTGTGAAGGTTAGAGTCCTCTGTAAACAAGTTTGATTTTCTTGGTTTCTTTACCTGAAATGGTGGCAGGTAGCAAGAGATGGCTTCTATAGAGCTGGCAGCCCAGAAAATGGCTGCTAATATAGAAGTGGTGTGATGATGTCATTGAAAGGGGAGGGTCTAAAAAGGTCCTTGATGATGCTTTCACCACTAATTAAGGTTCCTCTAAGTTAAAATGAGTACCTATAGAGTATTACTAATATTATGTTGAAAAAAAACATAATAAGCTTTAGATTTTAGAGAATTGAAGCCTAATCTTAAGTTCCAGAGTAGAAGAATAAGGTTTTATGGTATAATTGATAGTCACATGTCAATGATGTCATGATTTTTGTGCTATATTAACCTCCCCACCAGGAGGCTAATTCAGGTGAGCTGGTCAGTTTCTTCTGACCAAGCAAGGGAGAGGAGGTGTGAGTGCCTATACACCAGAGTGGAGAAAAATATTGAATACACAGAGAAGAGCAGGGAGTCTGAGGAAAGACTAGCCTGATTACTTTTTTGTTTGTTCTTATTTTGGTGTGAAAGTTTAAACACCCATTTCTTTTCTGTAAATATTTTCTGAACAGTTAATTTTTGTTATCATTTTTGGGAAAATAAAATGATAAATGGTACACCAGCATTTTTTATGCACTTGATTTAAGGACTGGTGTCTGTTATTGAACCCACATGCTTACACTGGTGTCAGAAGTTGGATTCAACCTGGTGCGTTGAGGCTGCCTGGGAGGCGTACCAGGGGGTGTTGCAGCATAAACACCCTAGCAGATGCAAGAGAGTGAACAGTCAGATCAAAGTGTATTGCATCTCACAAGGTCAGTGAGAAGGAAGACTGTAGAGCCCTTGTTACCAGGATTGAACCCTGGGACACAATCCAAAATGAAGAAAGCTGAGGATGAAGAAGAAGAGGTACTGGCTGCAGCACCAAAGCCACAAGCCAGACAGGTACCTTCAACACCTGATGACCCTAATGAACTGTTAAAGTGGCTATGTATGCGCCAGCTTGAGATGGAGAACCAGAGGGAGGAAGACCGAAGACAGAGGGGACGAGGACCAAAAACTACAGATGGAGGAGAGAAGAAGACAGGACCAGAAATGGAACGACACCTTGAAGGCCATCCAAGAGATGTCACAAGCACAGGCGGAATGAATCGCGCCTAGAGACATTAAGCTAACCAAATTAACGGAAAGTGATGACATCGAAAAGCGTATCTCACTACCTTCAAGAGGGTGGCTCAGACTTGCAACTGGCCCCAGGACCAGTGAGTAATAAGATTGGTACCCTACTTGTCTGGGAGGGCACAGTTGGTATACAGCCAATTGAGTGTGACAGATGCTGCCACCTATGCCAAAGTGAAAGAAGAAATATTGCAGAGATATAACATCAGCACAGAAACATATTGTCAGAGGTTCCATTCACGTAAGATGTTCAATTATGACACTCCCAAGGAAACCTATGCAAGATTAAGGGATTATTGTGCTAAATGGTTGCAACCAACTACCAAAACTGTTGACCAGATCATGGAACTCATCACCATTGAGCAGTTTATCCAGGTTTTGGCTTTTGATGTTCAAGTCTGGGTGAAAGAGCACAAGCCTGAAACAGCAGAGAAGACCATAAAATAGGCTGAGGATTACCTAGCTGCCAGGACTTCCCAACCCAGAGGACAGCAAGGTAACTAAGGAACTTCTGCAACACCGGTAAGACCTTTTTTTTTTCTCAAAATATGCAGACCCAGAATCAGAGACAATATGCAAGAAGGGATAGAGAGGGTAGAATCTCGTATTCAGAACTGATTTGCCATGGCTGCCTTGGGAAAGGTCATATCGTAAGAAACTGCCTCAATAAAAGACAGGAGTCGACACATCTGGCTCTAGCAAACATTGGCTATGTCGAGACAGTGGGTATAGGTGATCAACAGACCTTGGGATTACTAGACTCTGGGAGCAGACAAACCCTGGTAAGAGCTGACTTAGCCCCTGATTGTACAGTAAACCAGCAGGACACCACTGTTCAGTGTGTCTATGGTGATATCCACCAGTATCACACTGCCCATATTGACTTAAAAATAAACAATGCTTGTTGTAAAGTGCTTGTCGGTCTGGTACCTAGATTACCAGTCCCTGTCATCATTGGGCAAGATTTTCCCACCTTTTGCTACCTTGATGAGTAACCATAAGATATTTACAGAGCCAGTTAATGTGGTTACAAGAGCCCAAGCAAAAGCCCAACTGGACTCTGTGTTTCCTTTTGAAGATGACTATTTTGAGACTGTGGGCAAAGGGAAAAAATCTCAAAAGGAAAGAAGAAGGGAGAAAAAGATGTGGAGAGAACAGCATACTGCTGGAATATTAAACAGGTTACCAGGATTATCTAGTAAAAACTTCTATGAGGAGCAATTAGCAGACGAGTCATTGCAACCTTTATTTTTACAGGTGTCTACAGGAAAACAAGGACAATCATATTTTATACAGAAAAATAAAATGTTGTATAGAATTGCTGTAGATGTAAAAAATGGTTCTGAGACTGAACAACTGATGGTGCCCCACAAGTACAGAGAGCAGGTGATGTTCCTAGCTCATGACATTCCCATGGCTGGCCATGAGGGGAGGAACAAGACTGTTCAAAGAATCCTGTCTAGGTTTTGTTGGCCAGGTATCCACCAAGATGTAGCTGCTTGCTGTAGAACTTGTGCACAATGTCAGCTGGTAGCACAAGGGGGGAAGAAAGACCTGGTACCTTTGCAGCCCATTCTATATGTTACGATACCTTTCGATCGAGTAGCAATGGATGTGGTAGGGCCTTTGCTTAAAAGCTCAAAGGGCAATCAGTATATCCTGGTTATCTGTGATTATGCTACCCGGTACCCCGATGCTATCCCTATGAGGACGGTAACAGCTCCTCGAGTGGCCGAAGAACTGGCCAAGGTATTCAGCAGGATGGGGATTCCCACGAAGATAGCAACAGATCATGGCAGTAATTTTACCTCGGTCACGTTAACTGAATTATACAGATTGTTGGGGGTGACAGCACTCAGAACCTCACCTTACCATCCACAAACAGATGGATTAGTGGAGCGCTTTAATAAAACTCTGAAGAAAATGCTCCAGAAGTATGTACATGAGGAGGGTAGAGACTGGGACAAATTTCTCCCCTACCTTTTGTTTGCATATAGGGAGGTGCCCCAAGCCACCACGGGATTTTCACCATTCTCCTTGTTATATGGGCACAATCCAAGAGGACGATTAGATGTGGTCAGGGAACATTGGGAAGTTGGAAAAACTGTTGGGCATACCAATGTTATTGATTACATGTTGTCACTCAGAAAAAGGTTAATAAAATATGTAACTCTGGCCCACAAGAATGTGGACCAGAAACAGCAGGCCCAAAAAGCCAGGTATGATATGGGACTTAAAAATAAACAGTTTGTACCCGGGGAGAAAGTACTATTGTTGTTGCCCACCACCGAGAATAAGTTGTTGATGCGGTGGCAAGGCCCCTATGCCATTGTCCGACAAACAGGCATAGTAAATTATGAGATAGAGATGCCGGGACATAGATCACAAAAATGAGTGTATCATGTTAATTTGTTAAGGAAATGGGAGGAGAAATCAAAAACGGATGTAATTTGCTATATACAGCCAGAACAAGAAAAAACAGAGCTAGATATAGCATATGAGCGTCTAGATCCATTGCATAAAGAGACACCCATTCAGATCAACCCAGACTTAACACCAGCACAGTGCCAAGAGATTGACAGTCTCTTAACCTATTACAAAAGTACATTTACTAAAGCACCGGGAAGAGCGAAGGGGGTGGTCCATGAAATCAAACTGCCACAGACCAGGCCCATACACCAGAAACTATATAGGCTTCCTGAAAAGGTCAGACAGGAGGTAGTGGAGAAAGTAAAAAGGATGGAGCAAGCCAAGATTATTGTACCATTACGTAGTCCATGGTCATCACCCCTGGTAGTAATTAATAAGAAAGAAGATGGAGTAAGGTTATGCTTGGATTTTAGACGCATAAATGCTGTTTCAGAGTTTGATGGGTACCCCATGCCATGGATAGATGATTTGTTGGACCAAATTGGATCTGCTCAGTACATCAGTACCCTTGATTTAACAAAAGGGTACTGACAGATCCCCTTGGCACCTCAGGCACATGAAATAACAGCTTTCTGCACACCACTTGGTTTATACCACTTTACAACGATGCCATTTGGATTGCATGGGGCTCCTGCCACCTTTCAAAGGTACATAGATCATGTATTGAGGCCCCATAAACCATATAGTGCAGCATATCTGGATGATGTGGTGATCTACAGTCCAGATTGGGAAGCCCATTTGGTACACTTGAGTGCAGTCATCCAAAGCCTTAAAGATGCTGGTTTGACTATTAACCCAGCCAAGTGTGCCATTGCAAAAACTGAAACCCATTATCTTGGTTTCATTATTGGAAATGGAACCATAAAACCTGAAATCACCAAGGTGGAAGCTGTGGCAAACAGTCCTGTGCGTAGTACAAAAAAAATGTACGTTCATTCTTAGGCCTGGCCAGTTACTATCACCGGTTTATTCCAGATTTCTCTACCATTGCCACCCCCCTTACAAACCTCACTAAGAATTATTTTCCCTCCAAGGTTAAATGGACAGCCGACTGTGACAAGACTTTTAGACAAATAAAGGCTATTCTATGCTCTGCCCCAGTTCTTCACAGTCCAGATTTCTCCAGACCTTTTGATGTTCAGACAGAGGCATTGGATCGGTTCTTACACAGCAGGACAAACATGGAGAGCATCCCATCCTTTTTCTATGTAGGACGCTCCATGAAAGGGAAAGTAGGTACTCAACAGTAGAAAAAGAGTGCCTGGCCATGAAATGGGCTATTGAGGCTTTAAAATACTATCTTTGGGGGAATGAGTTCACAATAGTGACAGATCATAATCCACTGTGTTGGCTGAACCTCATGAAAGATAAAAACATGAGAATCATGAGGTGGTATCTGTCTCTACAGCCCTAAAAATTTACGGTGACACATAGGGCAGTGTGCCAGCATAAAAATGCAGATTTCTTGTCCATGTTTGGTGAAGACAACACTGTTTCAGGAAATGATTGATGTTCTGTATAGAATGTTCTTGTGATTGTTACAAACTGTAAAATGTATGCCTCAGTTTGTATTTGTACACACCTCAGGGAATAGTAGTTAATTGAAACAATATTGTTTGGATATATAATTACCTAAATTACCTTTTGGTAATTGTTCCATTTGTTTAAGGGTCCCTGAGGGGAACTTCTGGAGTGGGTGGGCAGAAGTTCCAACCCTTCCTAGGATTATAGGACTGGGCATCATAATAATGTTGCCCTCTTGAATGGGGAGAAATGTGGCAGGATGAGAATGTCAACATAAAATTAAAAAAAAAACATTTATTCTTTTCACTCTGTCCTATTCTCTTAAACTTTTCTGTCTATCCTTAATTTCTTGTCAGGGTGGCCAACCTGACAATTCTGTTCTCCTATCTGTGCTATACCTTTAATCTGTTGTCATTCTAGCCATAAAAACTGCCACATGAAGTTAAAAGCAGATCCCCTTTAAAGCCTCCTGCTATGTAAATTCTTTGGACGATTTTGAATCACCCAAGAAACAAGAGTGTTTCCAACACCAGAGTAGATTGCCATATAGCCCCATTTTAAAGCGAGTCTCTGCAAGACTGGAAGATGAGCAAGCAGACTGTTGCAAGGGAGAAAGTAAACTCTCCCTGCAGCTGCTCTCTGTAGATCTCGCTCTGCTGCCTGAAAAGCAAGGAGATTAAATAAAAAGTTAAAATAAGTACTGCAGCATTAGTGCAGACTGTTCCTGTGTATAAAAACATAATTTGGGGGTTGACTTGTTATTGTGCTGTTTAAAGCTACCAAGAAGTGAAGTACAGTATGGGGAGTGAAATAGTGCAATGTTTGTTGACTGCTGAAATGGCAGAGCTGTCGTGGGGGGTGGAGGTGGAGAAATGTAAAACATAAAAATATGTTTAAATACAGTTCTAGCACAGTAGAATAAGGATAATAATAATACTAGGTTCTTTTTGGAATGTATGCAGAGAATAAAAATGTGTTCAAATGAAGTAAAGGTATAAGTAGAAAAACTAAGCCAAGTAACACATTTAAGAGATAAATAAACAAGGCTGAATAGTGATAGAGCTACTCTGGCTTCACAGAATAAATAGAGGGTGAGCGCGCCCCTACTCTGTTTTTATCTGGGAAGGTTAGAGTCCTCTGTAAACAAGTTTGATTTTCTTGGTTTCTTTACCTGAAATGGTGGCATGTAGCAAGAGATGGCTTCTATTGAGCTGGCAGTCCAGAAAATGGCTGCTAATATAGAAGTGATGTGGTGATGTTATTGAAAGTGGAGGGTCTAAAAAGGTCCTTGATGATGCTTTCACCACTAATTAAGGTTCCTCTAAGTTAAAATGAGTACCTATAGAGTATTACTAATATTATGTTAAAAAAAAAACATAATAAGCTTCAGATTTTAGAGAATTGAAGCCTAATCTTAAGTTCCAGAGTAGAGGAATAAGGTTTTATGGTATAATTGATAGTCACATGTCAATGATGTCATGATTTTGTGCTATATTAACCTCCCAACCAGGAGGCTAATTCAGGTGTGCTGGTCAGTTTCTTCTGACCAAGCAAGAGAGAGGAGGAGTGAGTGCCTATACACCAGAGTGGAGAAAAATATTGAATATACAGAGAAGAGCAGGGAGTCTGAGGAAAGACTAGCCTGATTACTTTTTTGTTTGTTCTTATTTTGGTGTGAAAGTTTAAACACCCATTTCTTTTCTGTAAATATTTTTTGAACAGTTAATTTTTATCATTTTTGGGAAAATAAAATGATAAACGCTACACCAGCATTTTTTATGCACTTGATTTAAGGACTGGTGTCTGTTATTGAACCCACACGCTTACAGCAGGACTACTCAAAGATACCCTTATCCATACCGGCTGCCTAAGGGCTAGCTCCAGAGTCTTCTACTAAACCCAAGTCACTGGTATAGCTGTACAAGGTACTGGCTCTGTTCTATCTGATAGTCCCAACACTTTTAAGTGTGACATCAGATGTTACACTTGTTGTTGGCAGCCCAGACTTTATACCTTTTTAGTTATATATGGTTTTTCCTCAATGGTCACAGGAAAGCCTCTACAGATTTTATCAACTACAGAAGTGGTGGGCAAGACATTGAAATATGTTAAGAAAAAATTACGAAGAGCTTTATTTGGAGACCAAATACTGTTTTGAGTTTATGTAAATACAGCATGTTTGCAACATTCATCAAGCAAGCAAGCACACTTTATTTATATAGCACCTTTCATAATCAAGGCACTGTACAGAATATAAAAATATAAAATACAATATAAGTCAATGACATAATAAAATATTTAAAAATGATCAATTAACTAGGCAACTAATTAGGGAAGGCCAAGGAAAATAAATATGTTTTCAGCATAGATTTAAAACTGCTGACCGTCAGGCATTCTCTTAACTGATGAGGTAGAGAATTCCACAGGATTGGTACTGCAAATGAAAAAGCACAAGCTCCAGATGTTTTAAGACGAACCCTGGGAATCTCTAGCAATCCCTCATGGGCAGATCAGAGAGGATGACTGCGGGAGTAGGGAGTCAGGAGATCTTTCAGGTAATCGGTCCCTGTTCATGTAGGGCTTTAAAGGTAAGCAAGCCCACCTTGTAGGTGATCCGCCACTGAACTGGCAGCCAATGCAGTTCACGTAGCACAGGTGTAATATGACTGGTCCTAGAGGTACCAGTCAATAGCCAGGCTGCAGCATTCTGCACTAGTTGCAGGAGGCAGATATCAACTCCAGACAGCCCTAGGTAGAGGGCATTTCAGTAGTCAAGACAGGTGGTAATGAAGGCATGGACCAATGTTGGAAGATCGCCCAGAGGAATCAAGTGTTTCACTTGGGAGATATTCCTCAGATGGTAGAATAAGAATTTGACCTCAGCCGACACCTGAGACTTCAGAGTCAGACCGTCATCAAAAATAATGCCCAGGTTATACACCCGATCTGAGGTAGAGAGCTGGACATCATCAAGCCACAGGCCCGACAAGAACCCAGCTTCAGAACCCGCCCCCCGGTGACCCAGATCCACAATCCGCACCTCAGTCTTATCCAGGCTTAATCTCAACCAACTCAATCTCATCCAGTTTTTGATCTCAAAGAGGCAACTATTTAGCATAGAGACCACATCAACCTGTCCGGGCACAAAGGACATATACAGCTGAGTATCATCTGCATAACAGTGAAAACTCAAGCCATATTGCCTGATGATATCTCCCTATGGCAGCACATACACTGCGAACAACATGGGCACCAATGTGGAACCCTGTGGCACCTGCAGGACAGGGGGAAGGAGTCAGAGGAATAAATTTCAGTGCCCACCCTCTGAGACCTGCCTACGAGGAAGGATTGAAACCATTCGAGGACTGTACTTGACAGTCCACAAAGGAACCGTAGGGTTTCCAAAAGCACCTCATGGTCCACAGTGTCAAAAGCTGCTGAGAGATTGAGATTGGACAAAGATGGTATGAGCCTTTTGATCTCTGGCCATCAGGAGATCATTTAATACCTGAACAAGGGCAGTCTCCATGCTATGCCTCTTCCTGAAGCCAGACCGGAAAGCTTCATAGACATTGTGAGTTACCAAATGATCGGCCCATTCAAATATGAAATGAACAAGAGCAGAACATTTTAACTGTTGCACTGTGTTTTTCCTTTCTATTTCTGCTGCTTACATGCATCTTGGGCCCCACAGGCTACATTTTCAAGTGACATGTGGGCAGCAACTGGATGAGTCTCTTTTCTGCCTCTTGAGTTCTCATTCTACTCTCCTGAATCACAAAGGAATGACCTCTTACTGGAAGGGACCCGATCCCCAACCGAGAAAAGTTTTTTGGGATATGGTTTTTATAGTACTTTTAGCTATGCTCCAACTAGACAGAGTCAGGATTTGACTGGAAAGGAATAACATCCAGTGGTCAATGCTGGTCTCAAATGGGTTATGGTTAGAAGGAAAATAAAAACATTATTAACTGTGAATGAGACCCAAGGTTTAATGTTTTCTCCCGAGATCCCTGCCCATGAAGATGCCACTGTTGAATTTTGTACCTTGGAGCTGACACACTGCACATGTGCTCTCCCCTCCCCATTGTTCTTACTGTTGAGTTATCTGCTGCTATACCAATGGTAGCCACACAGATGGCAGGAAAGCAACTGGAGAGACTATTCACTTGAGAGGAAGAAAGGGATCCAGGACAATGAATCCTCATTCTACTGGTTCCTGTCAGTGACACAATATCAGAACACCAACCTGGGCTAGTACAGCAACCTAAATATGGTACTGCTCCACGATGGTGTCAGATCATATTGTTTTATGTCTCCTAGTAAATGTCTAGCACAAGTTTCATCTTTGTATACAGATTTACAATGTCATGTAACAAGGTCCTGGTATAGGATTATTTACTGCCTACATGGCAATTGAATGCAAGTCTCCTTACAATATATATGATCAAGAGTAGGAATTCATATGGTTGGAGGACTATTAATATTCTTGTTCCTCCACATGTAGACATGTCACATTTAAGACTCTAATGAGATTCTTTTGCACCCCAGTGACAAAGAAATTGCTGTGTTTGAAGGCTTGTATGTTTCTAAGAGCAGGAGACAGTGTAACAGAGTTGGGAATGATTATCACAATTTTGAGCATGCTTTTAACTTGTGGGCTTTTGACAAAGTTAATGAAGCTACATCAGATTTTTTGGAGGTAGATATCCCATTTATTGTCTGGTTTTACTTATTCATCACTGTTGATGGATAAACGGCAGAAGTATATATTTATACTACACATCAGGGTGGCCTTGAAGGTTATTACCATTAACTTGTTAAAAGTGGAGCCTCTCTTGATACATAGGTGGGTGGCAAAACTTTGAGAAATTAGGCTGATGGAATATGCTGTATTATAGCTATTTTGTATTTGACAGTGAATGATTCTAATCTAAACTGGCCCTCATATGATGATTTTCTGACAAAATGGTCTTAATGGAGTATTCATTTTTCTGTTGCTCAGGGTTGTTCTTTTATTAGGAAACTGTGACTGTGTCTGAAATCTGCCTGACACAGACACACACATACCTGCACCTTTGGTCAAGCTGTAATAGGTCTTATTTGATTTTATTTCAGACTTTTAGGAACTTTGAATTTTAGTTTGCAGTTAGATACTTGATGTAACAACATGTCATAAAGGTTATATGTTTGGTATAAATATGAAATATGTTTGGGCATATTAATATACTGTAAGAGTCAATCCATTTGTTATGATCTTCAGCATTAAAGGAGTAGTACAGTGAAAATTTGCAAAAACTTATATTGTGCAGTGTTTAGATTTATGTGTATAATACTGGTTTGTCCTTCCCTTTATTTGCTATTAAGAGTTTTTTTCTATATTAGGCAGCAAGTTATATGGTAGTTTTATGGCCCCTGGGTACTTCCATCTCAGCAACGTTTATAGCTCTTCTTTTTCCTACAATTCATCCTGTCTCATATGACAGTGATGCATCCAGGACCACTGATTCAGCAAGTACTAGAGATAGAAGCCTGATGTTCTGGCCTCTACTAAGTAGCTCTAATTCAATACTTGTGTTTTCTATGTGTGTATGAGGTCTAGCCAGCAGGAGAAATGCTTTGCTTTTAAAACTGTTCATTTCATCAGATTGCATATAGTTATAAAAAAGCACACAAATCACTCCAGATGATCAATGTTAAATTAATAAAGACTCTGGCTGTTTTCTTATAGAAAAAAACAACTCAGTTAGCACTGAAGTATTTGCTAAACTGTGAATGTAGCCATTAGTACTCACTGGATAAGGAAAGTTACACAGCTCTGCTGTTGTAAACTGACTCTTGTGGTGCTTGCTGAAGCCATGGTCCAGGCTACTTCACTGTCACATGAGACAAGAGGCATTGTAGGAATAGGAAGATCAATAAACCATGCTGAGATGGAGATCTCCAGGGGCTGTAAATTTACTATAAAACTAGCAGGCTAATTTAGAAGAAACTCCTAGTAGCATACAAAGGGAAAGACACACTAGGACTACAGACACAAATCAAAATACTCTGCACATCATATGTTTTTGCAAATTCTGAGTGTACTACTCCTTTAACTATGGAAACAGAATCAGAGACTGTCTAGGAAAAAAGGTAAACAAGATACAACAGGTAAGTTGCTGCCTTTTATTGAACCAACAAGAAATGTTTAATACACATGCTTTCAGGCTACACAGTGCACTTCTTTGAGTGATGGCAGTTCCTGCCAGCAGTTTCTACTAAAAGCAAAGCTTTTATTCTATGGATAGTGCAACATACTACAACCAATTAGCATAAACAAGAAAGAGCTGTAAAACTAAATGACAGGAAGGCTTTTATCAGTTGTCAAAAGTATCTCTTTATTGCCATATAATATGTCCCAGGACACAAGAGTTAGTAGAATATGTGGGGAAGAGGGAGTGTGGGAGAGACAGCCATAAAGAGAAGAGATAAGGAGAATACATAAATATACATACAGTAGCTATGCTACACAGGCTTGCTGTATAAAAATACTCTGAAACAGTCCAGAAGCAGGATTTTCAAAGGCATTCCATCTAGGCGCACAGGCAGAAAAAAATAGTGGGTCTGCAAAGTTTTTCAGCATGCAGCATATTTTCCATTGTGGAGAAGTATTTTGTCAGGCCCTGCAATTTATTGCAGCTTTCATCCATTTTTGGGTACACATAGCATCCCCCACAGGCTGAGAGCACATTCTAGGGCTGCTGCTGAACCCCACATTGGACAGCTCGTCAACCTGGTAGGACCCCCTGCACATCCCATATAAGTAAGTATAGTGTGTTTCACAAAGAGAGCCATTGGTATACACAAAACAGCCTGACTTGGGCTAGTAGGAGCCCCAGCAGCTGCACCAGTTGCCCATGCAGAAAACAATAATTGCCACCAATGCAGAGATTTTTTCCCACATTGACTGCTGTAGTGCACGACTGAATGCCAGAATCACCTAAAAGTATAGCCTCAGATCTTGTGCCTAATGGGCTTTACTAGTTAAAACAGTGAGCATATACATTAAAGCAGCAGTACTATGAAAAAAAAAATTGCACTTTTTTGACAGTTTATTCCCTGTGCCCTGCTAATCATATACCTGGTACTCTTTCTCACCGGCATTGTACTATCGCTGAGTAATTTGCTCAGTTATTTTCTGCTTTTGTTTACATTTCTGCCCCTAAGCATGTTGCACTGGAACACCCTCTGCTGCCAACTGCACATGTGTATGACTTGCAGGGACATCAGCAATGGTCAGCTGAGGGTCCCTCTGCTGTTGTCAAAAGATGTGATGTGCCCTGTAGAAAAAGCTCAGCTGAAAATTAGTCAGCCACCATATTTATTGTAGTGCTACAACAATTCAAATAAATTGCAAATATCTAAAAAACTAAAGATGATTGAAAAAAAAAAACATTTGCAGGTATGGAAACTGGAACTTTGGCCACATGCTTACAGATGAAAAACAGAATTTTGATAGCTCAATTCCTGATTTCGTAGTACTGCTGCTTTAATCTTATCTGATTTAATTAACCACTGGATAGCTTGGATAATCCTGCAACCTCAACCTCACTGTATTTAGTGCTTTTTTTAATATTATTTTTTAACTAGGTAAGGCCCACCAGGCACAATTGCCTTTTTCATCATGGGGGAACACTGAGGAGGTTAAGTGACTTGCACATGGTCACACAATATGCAGATGGAGGTTGCAGGAATCAAAACAGGGTCTGCTAGATATACCAAACTCATTCTCAGCTCATTTCTTTAACCTCTAGGCTACACTGCCAACCCTGAAAAGTAAGAAAAGTAGACAGTACAGCTGACCTTTGCAGTGAGGAGAAACAGCAAGAGAGAGGGAGAGAGAGAGAGAGATAATGATGTCTCTCAGACCCCACAGTAATGCAGTAAAAATACAGATTTATTAGCTTTTACAAATATATAGGCATGTGTCTATTTTCTATGTGGCACCAAATGTCCATGATGCCAGTGCTGTTTGCAGCTGATTAAATATTTAGCCAATAATAAATAAGGGATATGCAATGGGTGGGTGGAAATAGCCCATTTCTTTCCCTGAGTGATGGGACAGGACCATAACTAACAATTAGAAAATGGGCTTAAAAAATAAAGCACACTGACTGGCTTAATGCCATGGTTAGACATGCATTTATTTTTCAATAGAGCCAGGTGAAAAACAAGAGTCACTTCAGGGTGCCTTATTACCAGCTGGTGTCACTGTGCCAGCAAGAATTTCAATTTTAAACAGCCACCATTTTTTTTTTTTTGTGGCTTAGCGAGGGAGAGCCCACTATGACCTGGCATAAGACAAGTCATCACAAATAACAGGATTTCCTGATTTACAAACAGTTCTGTCTAATCCCTTTCCAAACAAAACCATTTCTCCTCTCAGATCAAGATCAATTCTAGTGCCTACCTTATAGTGGACCGTGACCACACTGACTAAGTGGTTCATTCAGATCCCCCCAACCCAACCCTTATCACAGTTTTCCCGACTGCAACAAGCAGACTTTAATGAGGGAATGACTCCCCAATCCCCTGACACGTAAAAGTAGCCACAGAAATAGAATAGCTATTCAGTCAGTCAACTAAATAATCAAGGAACAACCTACTCCAACCATAGACACAGGTGTTCCGGACAACACTAGTCTTATGGTATTCCTGTGTTTCTCTCTCTCTCTTTCCCTGCTGACAAACAATGAGACATGCTAAAAAAAATGCCTCAATTTAAAAAAAAAAAAAAAAGAATACCTCTTTTGTGCTGTGTTACCTGACAGCACACTTTACTACCTTTCCTGATCTTCTGAGGAATCGCCATTCAACAGAGTATGGTGTTATTAAATGAGCGATGTCAGTAATTCAAAAAAAAATATAAGAACAACTGCTGTGTGTGTGTGTGTGTGTGTGTGTTTGTGTGATGGCTTACCAGGGAAGCAACTATAAAAGAATGCAATGCACTCCACGGACATATATACCAGTGGAGGGAATATTTTATGGTAAAACAAGTATATAGAACCAATATTTTTTTTCTTGACATCTTATATTTTTTTCACAAAAATGCACATGTAGCTCATTTTCTAAGCACAATAATACCCTCCAGTATGGGCGGTATTAGGCTATACCAGACTTTCCTGGGGTTATAAGGCTCTCTGCCTGTGATTTTGGGCCTCATTACACCACTGGGTGGTCCAGTGTAGCCCAATACCACCCACCCTGTTGGGTATTATTGCTTATGTGGCGAAGCTACAAGCCACTAATGAAAGTCCTGCCCATACAACAATACAAATAAATGGATTATTTTCACCCCACCCATTGCATGTTCTTTTTTTGCAATGTATGCAGAATTAAGGGTGAGGATCGTCTTATGGTAAATAGTTTCTTACTGTTTATATAGTATGTTTTTATGTTGTTAACTGCATCCTCTTACAGTTTTTTTTTTAATGTGTAACTGTTCTCTCCCACCCCCCACCCTACAGAAAAAGGTAGCCTGCTTTTGAAGTGAGAGAGAATAGGGATTCTGTGGTACTGGGGCCAGAGTGTGAAATATTTTTTTTTTAATGTTTGTGAGCAGCACAAGAGAATGTCAGTCATATTGAGAGAGAGCGAGAGAGATTTGGGCATGTCTGCTAACTGCTCTCCAGCATAGTCCAGCCTGTTCCCTGATACTACCCATTTACTGCAAAAAAAACAATAAAATAAAAAAACTTTACCTTTTTTCAAGCTCACTAAGTCTCCTCAATCCATTTCCGGCCTCTGCAAAAACTTCATACTGCTAATGCTCTCCCCAATCCTGTCGAAGTTCTGTGTAGCCCAAAGCACTCAATGCTCCTTCTCTCTTCAGGTATCAGTTTAATGACCAAGTGCGGCCATGAGAGATGCAATGTAATGTTTAATAGAGGAAAAGGAGGGAAAAAGATATCTGGATATGGAGATAAAAATTGTTTTCTGTTTTAATATAACAAAGCAGTGACAGTTTTAGAGACTAAATTGGTTTGAAGCACTGATTCAGATGGCAGTGACTTTGTGTTTGCAGTTTTAGACTGCTTTTGTTCAATGTTTGGTAAATAGTGATAGTTCTTGGGTGTACTTTAACTTTATTTGGCCTTTCTCTATCCCCACCCTTAGTAGAGGTTCCGGGCAGCATTTAGGGAAAGAAGACCCCGCTCTAAGGATGAGAAGACTGCCAGAGGAGAAGGAGATGTGGAGGATAGTTTTGCTGAAAGATGCTAAGTGTGGGCTGCTGGGAGAGGTTGATTTTTGTCTGGTTTGTAGGAGGAGTTATTCCCCCACACTGAACCTTGGGCTAAGCCCTCCCATTCAATGTTTGATGGACAGTGAAAGTGCTTGTGCATACTTTGACTTCGTTTGGCCTTTCTCTGTCCCCATCCTTAGCAGAGGTGCCAGCCAGTGTTAAGGGAATAGAAGACCCAAAATGAGATTACCTTCTACAACTCATGGAGAGTGTGACCAGTAGCATGCAAGAGAGGAAAAAAAAACCCTGTGGAGGAAACCTTTGAGGACCCCTGGCTACCAACTTGCCCATTCTCTAGGCATGCTAACAGGGGATGATCCTAAATACTTGCCTGATCTCTTCTTCCAGATTAGGGATGAATGTTTCAAAGCATGACAAGGACCATCTTCCAAGTCTCTTGATTATGTGAGCAGGAATATTGTTTTTGGATGATGATTATGTTTCTTGATCTGAAAGAAGTGTCCAGAAAAAGCATAAGGATTAAGTCCAAGCCTTTGAAGAAGAGTTCTCACGCGTTCCGGAAACTGCTACTGGACTCCAATTATCATGGGTTGGGTAATACATTCTCTGAACTCCTTTGCGCAGTCTGTCAGCCTTTGAAGTGGGAAGCTACAGGATATAATAATCTACTTGTTTTCTTAAATTGGCAGCTGTGAGGAATTTAGCAAAAGAGGTTGATGAAAAAGTAAATTTCCCAGGATGCAGAAATCCATAGAAGGTTAAGCAAATGGTCAATGAGACCATAATGTTCACGGTAGTGTTGAACGGAGCGGTACACAGCAAGTCCAACAAGTTTCAGACTATAGAGCCATCTATTGTTATGCTGTTCTTTGAATTCCAAGCAGAAGTTCTTGTCCAGCTCTAGCAAAAATCAGAACATGGAAAAGGTCCTGTTCTTGGTTTACTAGTGCATTAAAATCAGGCTTGCAAGTCAGAGATATACTGTGGAAGAGGACATATAAAACCAAATTATCAGCCTACTGGGTGGCCTTCAGAGCTGCCAGGAACCAATGCATTAAACTCATAAGGACCAAAAAAGCAAAGGATTTTCAATCAGTCTTGGATTCCTCCAAAAATAATACTGCCAAATTCTGACAAATTCTAAGTGAAATACAAGGGCATAGCTCATCATCATCTCTGCCTTCTAAGATTGTTATCAGTAATAATACTTTTACAAGCAAAAAATGCATCCTAGAACAATTAAATAATCATTTTGCCACCGCTGGATTAGCCTTTGACACCTCTCCAGCAAGCAAAATTCTCACCCAGCCCTGGAACTCAGACCCATCTGCCCCACCCCCATGGTTTCCCAACAAACAACCAAGTTTAACTTTAGCCCAATATCCTTCAAGCAGGTCAAGGACTTCTTAATTTCTCTGGACACTAAAAAAAGCTCCAGAGCTGATCAGCTCGAACCCTTCTTTCTAAAGCTTGGGCATCACTTTCTGACATCTCCTATCACCCATATTTTCAACTTGTCCCTTTCACAAGTGGTTCTTCCCTCCATTTGGAAAATACTGCATATTATCCCTCTTGTTAAGTCTGGTGACCCATGTCACCTTAACTACTGGCCCATATCACTGCTAACCATCTTATTGAAATTACTTGAAAAGCTGGTTAACTTACAACTAAGAGAACACCTGGAAGCCTCTGACATTCTCAGTCCTCTACAATCCGGTTTTAGACCAACACATAGTATGGTATCCACCTTGACTAAGGTGACAATTGAGTGGCAAATTGCACTTGACTGTAAAAACCATGTCAGTGAAGTCTTTTTGGACCTGAGGAAGGCATTTTATACCATAGATCACGATTTATCATTGCATAAGTTGCACAACATTGGCCTCAATGCCATCAGCTTGCAATAGTTCTCCTGCTACCTCACAGGTAGACAACAACAGGATAACGCCCAGGGTGACCTCTTCCCCCTTAAAACCTTACAGAGATGAGTTCCACAGAGATCGATTCTGGGGCCTCTATTGTTTGTGATTTATAGCAATGACATCGATTCAAAAATCAAGACAGCAAATATCCACCTTTTTGTTGATGACACAGTACTTTACATCGCTAGGCCAACCCTTGAGCTTGCACGCCCAGAGCTGCAGCAGGAATCTAACCTAATACAATAAAACCTTCTTCATCTGAAACTGTTGTGTAATGCAAAGAAGACTAAAGTCATATTTCTCTCCCACCAAGCCCATGCAGTAAATGCAAACTCCTTGGGTGCCAAGCTCCAGATCATGACCCTTCTGGGGAACCATTTGAGGTAGTAGATAAATTCAAACATTTGGGATTTTGACTTGATTGCCAGCTCTCATTCATTACACATATCGAGGAGCTGTCCAAAAAGCTAAGACAAAGGCTAGGCCTATTATTCCAAATCAAACATCTGCTTAACCAGGATGCAAAAATAAGGCTGGTACACACCACATTTCTCCTCCTTGTTGACTATGCAGACTCTCTCTATGGCCCTTGTTCCAATGCTATCTTAGCTAAACTGGATACAGTGTACCATAGAGTGTTACAATTCATTACTAACACCCCTTTTAAAACCCACCACTGCTCCCTCTATGCACAACTTGGCTGGCCTTCACTTTGCCCAAGGAGGTGGAAAATGCCTCCATCTGGGCCTATAGAGCCATCACCAATAAACTCTCTCTCTATATATCTCTGATCTACTGAAGTGTACTCCAGGCATATATTTGCTCAGAAAATACTCTTATTTTCTGCTCGACATAACTAGGATAAGAACTTGCTATGGCACATCATCCCTAAGTCATGCTCTCCCTACTGTGTGGAATACATTCCAAAAGTCTTTAAAACTCACACAAATTGTTGGGTTGCACACTTTTAAATCCTTGCTGAGACACTCACTGCAGGAAATTTGCAACTGTTATTCTTAATCTGAACCAAAACCTCCCTGAGGAATCTTTGTTGTACCACCCATACCTCACGTATTGTCTTCTTTTAGTTGCTTGTTGTCTTTACCGCACTTATTGTTTCCTTAAAGCCTGATGAATTTTATGAGTTCTTCCTTTCTCCCCTGTCCCTCCTGTTTCCAAAAACTGCACTTCAGAACTTTAATGTCCTATCCCACTGTACCTGCTCCCTTATTGTGTATTTAGTCCTACATTGTTAGAAACAATCAATGAATGTATTTGTAATTGTATTTCAATTTTCACTTGTATAAGTGCAATGTCCTTAGTATCATATTTATATTATTGTATTTGTATTGCCTCATCCTGTTGTGTCCTTCCATGGCCACCTTGTAAATGAGTCCACTCAATGGTGTTATTTCTGATAAAATAAAAATTTAATTAAAAAAAGAAGTAGTTTGACTGAGGAACTGGATACAAGTGAAAGTGAGTATGAATTAAACTGCAATAAAAATAATTGGATTCTAGATAAGTATTGCTTTATGGTCCCCTGTAATAATTTCAAGGCTTGATGGCAGTAGGTAATAAATGCGAATATGTGATTGACAGAGAAAGAGTGCCTAGGGATTGACTGAAAGGCACAAAATGAGGAATACATCTTCCAAGCAATAATGGTATAAGTTGCTTAGGTAGCAGGTGCTAAGGGGACCACATGATATTTCAGCTTGCTGACAATAGTATGCTAGGTCATGATGAGACTGACAAATTGAGGAGGAGATGCCATGACTGGGTCTGCTGAGGGATAGATGCAATGGAAGTCATCCTAGAACTGAAATCAAGATAAAGAATCAGCTGCTTCATTCACATAGCCAGGAGTGTGAAAGCATTTCAGAGTAAAATTGTGATACAGAGATAACCAAGTCAGACTCCTCATGAACAACATGATGGAATGAGGCAAAGCCCTCCACTGTTAATGATGTTCACTGCTGGTTGATTGTCTGAAAATACTGAGATGGTTTGCAGAGACCAGAGATGTTCAAATTCAAATGCAGCAGCTACAATAGGGTAGATTTCAATAGAGGAGGAGTAATTGAAAAGTCTTGAAGGTTGGATATGGTGGAAGGCCAGCAGTCCAGGAATGCTTGAAGACAGCAGCGTAGCTATGCATTGGTGATGCATCAGTATATATCCTTGAATGTAAATCAGGAGATAATTCTTTGTAAAACATGGAACAGACATTCCAGTAAGCTAGCAAATGGGACAACATGGCTATATCAGATTTTTTTTTAAATCAAAGAAGTTTTATTAAATTTTAACAACCATAGTACAAACATCAACGTATCGATACATAATTGAATCAAAGTATGAACTGGATAAAGTAAACCCTCCATCACTCCTACCACCCCACACCCCTAAGAACACCCCCCCAGTGAGGTGTGAGAAAGAAGGAAGAAAGAAAAAACATATCACATCAAGGTTAACATAGGTATAAAAATACATAAGGCAGGCGCGTTATAAGCTAGAGACCATCCTGTGAATAACCATGGAGGTGCCCGGGACCATCAGCAAGGGGTTATTAGGACAAGTAGAGGGCATATAATTTCCCCCATTTTTTAGTAAATGAGGATTTATGATGACGGACGCTGGTAATTAATTGCTCTGCTCTGAGGGTGAAGGACACATCATGTAACCATTCTGAATAGGATATCAGTGACTGGCCCAACCAGTGTTTGAGCATGAGCTTTTTGACTGTCAGTGAAATAAAAGCCATATGGTATCATCTTTCCCTTATTTGTATTTGGGATAGGTCCCCAAGAATACAGGTAGCTGGGGAAAAAAGGCCTTGGAGGCCTAGCAGTGGGTCCAACCAGAGTTCAATTTGTGTACACAGGGGAGATACCTTCTCACAGGACCAAAAAATGTGTAAGAGGGATCCCTCCCCTTTACCACATCTGGAACATTATGGTGAGGGGAGATGCCCCATTTTAACTAATTTGACCGCAGTGTAATACATGTTATCTTTATTCACCTAGCTCTGGAGTCCTGGAACAATCACCTCAGCCATCTTAAGGAGGCTCTGACATTAGCCATCTTTCAAAGGGGGCTACGTGCTCACATTAACAAACCAAGTCCCTGCAACTGCCCCAACAGTTAAGACAATCACACCTAATGTCAATCCATACTGACTAGATACCGCTCCCCTACAAGGGTAACGACTAACGTCTGCTTGAGCTGGTTCACTACCCCGTACGGAACCTCTCGTAGACACAAAAGCACTTATCACCTCTCCACCTGTTGTCACTGTGGTATTCTTTACTATAATGTATTTGTTGCCCACCTCTACAGAAACTGTATGGTGTATTCATAACCCTGTATTATTTGTACTACTCTCAGCACATCAGCGGACCTCACATGTACTGATCTATATTGCTGTATCCTGTAACATACGCACTGCACTGTACTATGACTGTACTAACTAATACTATGTACCTCCTGCCCTCTTGCACAAAAATTGGAAAATTGTATACTGTTTTAGTAACCCTGTATGATCTGTATGACACTGTGATACCTGTCTGTATGTTCAAACCTTATGTAACAATCCCTGGGTTGCCCCCTGAAAAAGGGACCTTCGGGGCCCAGTGGGCCTACCCGGTTAACAAAATTTAATAATAAATAATAAATAAATAAATATTATTTAAAATCCGGTATTGCGTTAACCAGAATCTGTCCTGTGAGATATAGATGTACAGGTCTTTCCAGAGCTGGTCCCAATTGATTTCCATGTCTGGCAGAAGAGTGCTCCATATTTTTGAACCCACTGGGGAAGGAGAGTGAGGGGAAAGAGAGCAGGCACTTATATAATGTGGAGACTCCATGTGGCCTGTAAGCTAGACCAGAGATCTGCTGTAGGGGATCACCGAGAGTAGGGGATTTTGGCTGGGGTTCAAACAACCTGAGCAGTGGGTGACAAAGTTAATAAACCTTAAAAATAGATGATGATGTCAGACTAAGCTTGGTCAATATTTCTTAGGAGGTTAATATAGAGGTTTGGGAAAAAAGGTCTGAAACTTTGAGATCTTGAGAGGTCTGGAATCAGGACATGGGGATGGGTTGTCCCCCAATTTTGATATTTAAATTGGAGAAAATAGGTTGAGAAATATCTTTGGTAGGACACATTTTATGATAGCCACATAACTGTGACAGAACTTTGAGAGAGATGCTGATTGGTGATGAATATAGGGGTTTGGGCAGGAGTTTGGTGGGACAGAAGAGGATTCCAAAAGGATTTAGTTTGTGAGACGAGAGTAAACCAGCTTCAATTTGTAGCCAGATGGGAAAATAATCTGGTTGTTGCTGGTACTGAAGAATAGCCAGCCATTTCATGCATTTATAAAGGTGGCTTGCCCAATAATAAAGCTGGAAGTTTGGCAGGCGAAGTCCTCTGAGCTCCTTAGGTAGACTTAGTTTGAGGTAAGATCTCCTAGCGGCTTTATTAAACCAGATAAAGGAAGTGATATCAGCATGGATTTGTTTAAAGAAGGACAAAGGCAGTCATACATTAAGCATATTCAGGGGGTAGTAAAGCCTGGGGAGGACATTCATTTTTATAATGTTATTCCTTCCCCACAGTGAGAGTGGGAGACTCTTCCATCGAGAGAGGTCTTGTTGAATAGTGCCCCAGAGATCCAAGAAGTTAAGTTTACGTGTGAGATAAGGATCAGAAGTGATGAAGATGCCTAGATATTTGATCTACCTAGTGGACCATTTCATGCCGATTTGACTGAAAGATTGACTATGAGTAAGATGATTAAGGGGATGAATTTCTGCCTTAGTTAAATTCATCTTATAAGTTGAGTACTTACCGAAAGTCTCAATTATGTTCAGTGCAGAGATTAAGGAAGATGCAGGATTTGACAAGTGTAAAAGAATATCATCCGTATAAACCGAAACCTGTAGAGTGTGATGTCCGACAGGAACTCCAGTGATATCGGGAGAAGATTTTAGATGTCTGAATTGAGATTCTAGATAGATATTGAAAAGAAAGGGAGACAAGTTGCACCCTTGGTGTGTGTCAGTGTGAAGAGGGAAGAGAGACGAGTATACTCCATTACAACGGATTTTGGAAGATGGAAAGGTATACAATGTCCTTATCCATTGAGCGAACTCTGATGGAAAGCCCATTTTTTTAAAGTCTCCCAAAGAAAGTCCCAGTCCACTCTGTCTTCTCCATGTCAAACGAAATTAACGCATTTGGCAGTGGAGAAGAGATTGCTACTTGTAAAATGTGTGAAAGTTTGCGTATATGGTCTGAGGAGGATCTACTTGAGACAAAGCTCACTTGCTACGGGCTAAGGAGGCATGACCAAACTTTCTCAATTCTTTTGGCGAGAATTTTTGTGAGAATTTTGATGTCACAGTTTAATAGTGATATAGGCCAATAACTAGCTGGACATGTGGTGGGTTTGCCTGGTTTGAGAAGGAGAATGATGGTGGCATCTAACAAAGAGGGATGTAAGTCCTCACCAGAGAGCATATAGCGGTTAAAATGGAGAAGGATAGGGCCCAGGTCTTTAACAAAGAGCTTATAAAAGTTCGAAGAAAGACCATCAGGGCCTGGGGCTTTATCCGGAGCCAGGGTGTCGATAGCAGATTCTAGTTCTTCTTGGGATAATGGAGCAGTTAGAAAGGCTTGAGATGGAGCTGATAGTGAGGGTAATGCCGAGGAATCTATGTATGATGTCAGATCTTCTTTCGACGGGGGGGATATGCGTTGGCTATATAGTGAAGCATAGAGTTGCTCAAAAATGGCAACTGTATCCCTAGGGTGGGTTTTCACTGAGCCATTGGGGGCACTTATCGCTGGTATAATTCAGGAGGCTTCTAGTTTCCTGAGGTGTAGAGCCAGTAAGTGATCTGCTTTTTCTCCATGTTCTATGTACATTGCTTGAGTTCGTAAAATAGCAAATTTAGTTTTTTCCCGTAGAAGGGAGGAGTATTTATTTTGGTAGGATAAAAGGGATTGTATGGAGTCAGATGAAGAGGTGCTAGAAAGAGATTGTTCCTGCATTAGAGATTGGTGAAGTGGCCCCAATTCACTCTGCAAAGTGGAACGTGGAGTGAAAGCGAATTTGTGGAGTGCTCCGCAACACGAAGGGGAGTACTTCACATCATTAATGAGTAACGCGAAGTCCATTGAAAAATAATGACTTTGCGTTACTCCACCTTCCCAAATCACTACTTCACTAATTCTTAAGGCAAAGTGCATTGAAAACAATGTACTTCGCCTTACTTCATCTTGTTTTTTTTAATTTTTATTTAGTTTTTGTTGACCAGGTAAGTGCACTAGACAAATCCTGCCTATTTTCAGGCACAACCCAGGGGAAGGGGATACAGATGAATGCCAACTGACCTTGAACCAGATTAAGCTGTTGGTGGTATTTTGAGTGAATGAGGGAAATTTGGCCAGGACACCGGGGAAATTCCCCTACTCTTTTCGATAAGTGCCATGGGATCTTTAACATCCACCTGAACTACCACCAATCCAGGCAGATGGGACCTCAGTTTAATGTCTCATCCGAAAGACGGCACCTTAGAAGTGCAGCACCCCTCTCATGCTGTACTACAGTGTCAGTACTGGGATATTAACCCAAGTGCCAGATGTGGGAACTGAACCCACAGCTCTCTGATCTCTCAGCCTCAGAGGCGAGTGTGCTACATACTGAGCCACTGACACTGCTTTAAGCTCCAAAGGCAAATTTTGCAGTGATTCATGGGATTTCAGGTCACATGGGCTCTAGATTGTTCGGCACAGCCTCAGTTTGGGGTAGTGTGTGTAGGAAGCTGTAGGAGACAATCTGCTCTGAGAGCTCTCTGTGATTCAAACCTTCTAAAAGCTGTTAAAAAAAGCCTTTTTGAGTCAATTCTTTTGCTGAAACTTTAGTTCATCGATTATAGGAAACCCTCCTATGCTCATATCATTGAGCGTTTATTGTTTGTGTGTGTACTTTGAATGTTAATGTACAACATTCAGTCTGTGTACTGAGAGACAGTGGAAGTGTACTTCAGGGAGGGGCATATCGGTGGTGTAGGTAGATTAACTTGGAGAAAAAGACAGTACTTTCTGTTTTGGTGATATTTCTTGTATAACTGTGTTAATGTACACACAGTAATATTTTCAATAATTCTTGCCTTTTTTTGCTGGTTGTTGTGGTGCAGCAGTGCATAATTTTAGTTTTTTTTTAAATATGTGGTTATATTACTGAAGTTTTCAATTTGCTATGCATTACTTAGTGTGTGTGTGAGTATGTGTGTGATGCATGTCATCAATTCAGACACCTTTTACTGTGCCACATAATTTCAGCAATGTGAACCTGCTATCCACTGCAGCTGTATAATTTTTTGTACTTCTTTGTGGTATCTTTACTGGTGCTCGTACTAGTGACTCTTACTGCAGCAGTGCAGTACACTGCCCCCCCCGTGGCCCACCCCTACCGGCAAAGATATTCTTTTCCAGATTTGAATTTCTGATGGTGAGCACTGGTTAGGTGTTTTGCCTTTGCATCTGCATCTCTTCAGTGCACAGCACAATCTGAATATGTCTGTACATTTGTATCTCTTTAGGGCCCAATCTCCATCGCTAACTTAAGTCACAGTTGTTTCTTTGGCTTCCCTTCAGAGTACTGGACAGGTGTGGTGCATAATTCAGCATGAACATTGTACTCATTAATTTGCATTTTTAAGTCAGGACCATCATCAGGAGTCACTCATGATACAAATCACATTCTTCATCATCACGGTCACAAATGCAGTCACAAATTACAATTTACGATCACGTCACGAAACACAACTGTAATTTTTTTTACTAGTTACTTGGATGTATTGTAAGCCTGTTTTGTAGTATCTCTCCATGCTTCACCACCCCACCATTGTACTCATTAATGAGTGTTTTTAAGTCGGGGAGTTTTGTGCCACACCTCATCTGGGCCTGGGGAAGTACAGCCGTAAGCATTTGCGTTTCTTTATCATCATGGTCACAAATGCAGTCACAAATCATGATTTACGATTACGTCACGAATCACAACATTAATATTTTTACTAGTTACTTGGATGTTGTAAGCCTGTTTTGTAGTATCTCTCCAGGCTTCACCACCACACCATTGTACTCATTAATATGTGTTTTTAAGTCAGGGAGTAGGACAGTGTCTGCAGTACATGCACAGATTGGAAAGAAAACTGCACCCATGCAGTTTAGCACAGTATACTTCCACTGCTCAGAATACATATGGAAGACAACAAAAAAAGGGCATAATTACATACAAGGGTTGGGGATGGTGGAGAAATACATTTTTATAACACAGCAAGGAAGGTGTGGGGGGGGCACATGGTGTGAGGAAGAAAAACTAATGTGGAATCCCATGGTGATCCAGCAGCAGTTCCAGCATGGACATAATTTGCGACTGATATCCCTCTATATAAGAAAAATAAAATTTACAGAAAGAACAAATTAAGTAAAAAAGAGTACAGACAGAAAAGACAAAAAAATGTAGCTTTAAAAAAAGCTGTTGTGTCTAAATCAAAGTTTAAATCTCCTCCTCATTCTGATCTCAAAGTATCAGCAGTCACAAAACACACTCCTCTCTCTCTCTCTGTCTCTGTCTCTCTCCATCTGCACAGGAGAAAGTAAAAGTGCCGGCTTGTATGATTCACTTTCTTCCTGCCTAGCTAAAGAGCATGTGACTTACAGTACTGTAAGCCATGTGATGTGTGGGGGGCTGCCAAATCTGAAACACTAAGTGGATCACTTAGAATCATAATGAGGAATGCAAAGTCCATTAAAAACAATGATTTCACCTTTCTTCGCTTTGCCATTCCGCCTTATTGCGAAGTGGTAATGACAAGGCGGAGTGAGCACTTTGCATTGCCCACTCCCCGTAGTGGAGTGGCAATGCGAAGTGCCCACTTCGTGTTCACTTCACCAGCGGAATTTAAATTCACTGCATCTCTATCCAGCATACAGATCTGGGCTAGTAAGGAGAGGGCTTCTGCCTCCCTGTGGCACTTACATGTGGAGGCTAGCTGTATAAAGTCCCCCCTGAGGAAACACTTCAGGGCACACCATTCATGGTCTATCCTTGAAATGGAATTGTGGTTTGCTTCCATAAATATCTGGATAAGAGTGGGGATCCTGGAGACTATATATTCGTCCTTAAGGAGCTGGGTGTTCAGCTTCCAAGACGTGTCCCTCTGGAAGTTGGAGTCTAGTACCAAAGAAACCCAAGCCACTGCATGATCAGATAGGACAATGGGCTCTAACCCTGCCTGACAAAGGCCCTGAAGGAGACAGTGACTGACCAAGACATAGTCTAGGCGCGATGAGGAGTTATGGACACTGGAGTGAAAGGAGAAGGTATGGGACAAGGGGTTCACGACCCTCCGTGGATCACATAGCTCCAATGTGTCTAGAAACTCATGTAGGACTCTCTGAGCTGCCAATAGTGGTCTGAGAGGGCAATTGGACCAATATAGATCTTGGGAAGGAGGGAGGTTCCAGCGCCCTCCTAGAATCATTGGAAGTGATAAAAAAGGGGTTAGCTTGTCAATTAGGTCCGTAAAAAAGGTGGGGTCACCTCCAACTGGGCCATAAATGCTGCCTATCAATAGTTCGATATGACCCAACCGGCCTTTCACCAGAATGTATCTTCCCTGTGAATCAGCGATAGACTGATCTGCTTGAAAGGGTACTGAGCGATTAACTAATATGGCAACACCCCTACTAGCAGTTGATATCCCAGATGCAAAAGCCTGTCCAATATGTTGCCTGTGAAGGGTTGTGACTTCAGTGGGGAGCAGATGGGTCTCTTGAAGAAATGAGATATTGGCTTGTAGAAGTGAAATGTGTTTAAAGATTTGGTATCGTTTGGGACAGTCATGGGCACCTCTAACATTCCAAGTAATACATTTTGTAGTTGTACTAACCATGTTCGCAGTGTAGAGAAATAAAATATAAGTAGAGCAAAAAAAAAATAGTCAACAGCACTTACGATGCTCACCTCGCTACCCTCCCCAGAGCCCCCCCCCAAAAGTCAGTAAATAGTCTGGTTCATGGAAATAACACCTACAATGGCATCCTGTTACCAAAATGCAGTTCGTGTATGGTGGATGTAACTAGACCATCAAGCCATGACAAATTCCATGGGATATAACAGGTACATACAAGAGACATACTACTGAAAATAAAAGACCTCCGTCCCGATTCCCTAAAAAAACTATTTACAAATGCCCCTTTATCTGATGACAAGATGTCATGACACAGAATGCTGTGATCAAAGTTGAGTAAATCCCCTGTGACCCTGGGTGTTTTCATCTCCCTGGTGTATGTTGAGAAGTGAAAGACAAACCAAACATCATCTTGTACCAGAATATGCAGAAGATAGGATAACAATAGACAGTGGGCACCCAGGGTCCACCCCAACCATCCAGTACATGAGGCTGATTAGCTTCAGCTGCTGTATCCCCACCCCCACCCCACCTCCCCAGCAATTAAAAAATCCATAGGAAAATATACCTAAAACCAAGTATAACAAACTTTAGCCACAACAACAATATTTCGTCTTTTGGATGAGACGTTAAACCGAGGTCCCATCTGCCTGGATTGGTGGTAGTTCAGGTGGATGTTAAAGATCCCATGGCACTTATCGAAAAGAGTAGGGGACATTTTTATTGAAACAAAAATTGTACAAAGAAGCCAACACAAAATACATCGATTAGAAATATACAGAGAAATCAAGCAAGAAAAGGGGATGGAGAAATAATAAAATGCAGTATGAGTCCTTTAAGTAATGGCTGAATCAGTGTTCGTGATCCATGGGAGGGCCGTCCATAAGGCCAACAGAGACTGTGCCGAATATCAAGTCCTTTCATGTTCATATATTTTCCTCAGAACTTAGTATCTTCTCTTCAAGTTCCGAATAAGAACACAGTTTTTGTTGAAGTGTAAACATACATCTTGACATCCAAACATTCCATTTAATAACAAGAAATACAAGATTCAGAGTATCTCTATGCCAAGCTGACCAGTGGGAAGAAAAAACACCATACATGATATTCTGATATGTAACTGTGGAAAATACATGAACATCCCAGGAATCTGCTAAATATGACCACCAATTTGTGATATAAGAACAATCAAAAAACAAATGAGATATCATCTCCGGGGGTAGCTATACAAAGAGGTCTTGAGCAAAACCTGTCCTGAGACTGTTTGTGTTTATGATTTGCTTTTACATTTATACGTTCATGACATGATAACCAGTGGAAGTCCCACATGTGATCAGGGATTCTAGAACAGCGTAACAAAGTTAGAAGCGAGGGTAGACAACTATCCGGACATTTTGGAAAAGGGGCTTGCACTTTACAAACTGAAGACAAAAGTGTTTTATATAAAGTCTTGTGCGTATTCGAAATAAGAGTCTGAGGCGACACTTTCCATTGTTTTAAACGAAGAAACATATGTTTTATATATGTCAGAACATCCCCTTGTTGTCGTAATACTCCCTAAAGAATTATGTTCCCACTTATGAAACCAATATCTACAAGAGTCATAGAACCACGCTTCCCACCCTCTTTGGGCATTCACCAGTAAAGGCCGCAGATTATCTGAAAGGAAAATACTAGTGAAGAAAAGCAATGGGTTAATCATCAGAATACCTCCTTCAAAGGTAGGCAAGTAAGTAGTATTCCTCTTAATCGGATTCAACCGACTGCCCCAAAGGGCCTGAAAAAATATACTGAACACCTTAGTTTCCAATTGTTTTGGGATAGGGAAAACATAACTCATATACAAAAACAGAGGGAAAAGATAAGTTTTAATCAGAAAAACACGTTTTCTCTTCCCAATTTGACCTTTATTCCAAGAGGTCACCATGCTTTTACCAAGTTTTAACTTCTCTTCCCAGTTAAATGAATCAGAATCTCTTAACCCGAAGTAAATACCCAGTATACGGATTTGACCTTCAGTCAAAAGGCCATGTAAAGGACAGGGAGAGGCAGAGGTAAAGGGCCAATAGTGTCCGAAGAATGGGAGGAGGAACCCAACCAAATTCCCATACTCTTACTATAATTTATATTTGCTCCAGATATTGCACCGAAAGAGGAGCATTCTTGGAGAGACACAAGCGCTGAAGCTTCGTCAGCTACTAAGAAACATACGTCATCTGCATATGCAATTGCAGTAAATGGGGATCTTAGTGCTGAACATGAGATGGCATGAATTTGGGGGTGATCATTAAGACGTCGAAGCAATATATCTAGAAAAAAAACATATAATAGAGGGCTTAATGGACAACCCTGGCGAACTCCTCGTTTCACCGGGATCATCGGGCCTGCCCAACCATTAATTGAAGGAACGATTGTCGCCGTCTTATATAATGTCTGTATCCAGCTAATAATCTTATCAGGAATATGTAAAATGTAATACAGTCCATAGAAAATCATGGCTAACGGAGTCAAGGCAGCTTTTGATTAACTGAAACAATAAGCCCAGAAACGGAGTCCGAAAACCATGAGAAAATAGTTCACGGAGAAGAATTAAATGATCAGAAATTCTCCTATTCGGTAGAGAGCAGGATTGGGCTGGATGAATAACTATTTCTGCCAGCTTAAGCAAACGCTAGCAATAAGTTTCCAATATCTAAAACTGTGATTTAACATGCATATAGGACGCCAGTTGTCTAGGGATCTTAATGTCACCTTTCCACTTATAAACATAGATTAATATACCCTTAGTAAACTCTAAGGGAATGTGTTCAGTTGCAAGGAGGAAATCAAACACTGAGGTCAGTTCCGAAAGGAGGTGTTCCCCCAAGAATTTATATAAGGCTGTGGGGAGACCATCCGGGCCAGGGGTCCTATGCAGGGGCAGTGAAGATATAGCTAGCCGAATTTCTTGTTCTGTGAAAGGTTGACATGCAGAGTCTACATTCTGCATGGAAGGATTTGGAATTTCAAGGGTACCATATAATCGTTGTAAGTCTTCTGACGCTTTGGGTAACGGGGAAAACAATGCGTCGTATGGTCAGTAACAATTTGACATATATCCAAGTGGAGGTACAAAGATCTCCATTTGCATTGATAAGACATGACATTGTTTTCTGGGCATTCTGATGATAATTAGATTCAAATGGGCAAACTATTTCCCTAGTACCTTTCATCGCATAACTATGTTGATGATACAGTTGTTGCGACTTTTTAGACTGAAAGTCCAACATGTCCTTCTTCAATAAATGAATTTGTTGTAACAAATCTTGTCCTGTCAAGTATGCTAGTGACATTAAAGACTGGAAATGAGCCCTCTTTTGTAGATATACCAGATAATCAGACCTACTTTTTAAACGACTATATGATTTCAACATCCCAGTTAAAGTATGTTTAGTATCCATCCACCACCTCATTGGATCATCATACATAGGGTATACAGACTTACGAGCATGAATAAATGACAAAAGGGTTTGCTGAAGTGATGGTACTTGTAATAAAGAAACATTGAATTTCCAGAAACCAGGCCCTCTATCACAATTAGCAGGAGATCCAAGACTGACAGAGAGTAGCTTATGGTCAGAGAAGGCTATCGCCTGTATTACAGCCGAGGCGACTACCAAAGTACAGGAGGTAAAAACAAAATCAATACGAGTAGCCAGCTTACCCTTTTGAAAAGTGGGAGTATGCTGTTTTGTGAAAGATAAATACGAATCCGTCAAACGGGCAGTACAAATCATGTGTCCTAATACAAGAGAGTCACAGTACATTTTCTTGTTGGTAGCAGAGGAACTCTTATCCTGTAGACTAAGTCCACAATTAAAGTCACCAGACAATATGATTCGAAAAGAAGAGTGTAAAAAAGGACGAATTAAATCAAAAATGGCTATTCGCTCAGTTTTAATTTGGGGGGCATAGACATTTATCACCCGGTATGGGCATTGCCCGAGCAGAAAATCTAAAATTAAAACTCTACCAGGGACCAGATCAAACAGCTTCAAGAGCCTAAAATCTGGGATGTTAATCAAATGCCAAGACCAGAGCAGGGTCTTGGCCTATCGACTCAAAAGGAGGGGCCCATAAGCCAATCTTGTTGAGCCAATCGATCTCCTGCAACCGTATGGAATCTTTGTGTCTTGTAAAAGAAATATCCCTAATGGTAAAAACCTCAAAAAGGAAAACACCAATCGTCTCTTATCTACACGTTTCTAACTATTTACATTAACAGTATGGCATGTAAATAGTGACATAGTTCATAAGGAAAGTAACCTATACAATCAGGATTTTCTTTCCTGCTACCTTAGTCCTTTCAATCTCACCTAGCCTTCCATTTATGTGAAAGGCCAGTGCCTAATGGTGGTATAGAGTCATCGAGGCCTTCTGGGATGGAAGAAGCGATAGAGGATGAGTCAGATTCCCCACCTGCATCATCCGATATCGGCTGAAGCACCTCGAAGGTATTTGATAGTGCAATAGGGGATGCAACATAAACCTGTGGAGTGGATGTTACAGTGCGAGAACCAGATCGCAATGATCTACGATTTATTACTATTGTAGGTTCACAGGGGGGAGGCATGGTACTAGAGCTTGGGGCCTGCTCCACAGCCTCTGTCTCCGCAGGGCTAGCAGATGTTATTACCTTCCCTGAGGGTAAATCTTTGCTGACTGACAAAGGTGCAGTGCTACAAGAGATTTTCACAGCTTTTGTTTTAGAGGGGAGAGACTTCTGTAATAGAAGCTTCCGCTGTGTTGCGTAAATGAGCTTTCTGTGCTTGAGAGATTACAAAACGCTGGTCCACACCTCCATCATGAGTTACTTTAGTATGTGCAGCCTAGGACATGACTGAAATGTGTGACCCATTTCGTCACAGAGATTACACCTACAGTCATTCAAACAGTGCATACCTACATGACCCATTTCTCCACAGTTGAGACATTTGATTTTATCACACGCACTACTCAGGTGTGAGGGGTCTCCACATCTATAACATGCTTTAGGCTGACCTGCAAACAAAACCTCTATCTCGACCTAAAAAAGGAATTTGGTAAATGCACAGGTCCAGATTCAGAGACATTCAGCATGACTTTAAATTTCCAACCCCTGTCCATATGTTTTCTGAATCCTAGATTGCCTCTGGCTGACCCTGTAACGTACATCGTTGCTTTAACCAGTAAACAATATTTGAAACATCTACACCTTCATTACGAAACATGACAGTGATTATTTTAAAGGCCGGTTTAGTGAGGGGAATGGCCTGAAATGGGGTCCAAAGAGCAGTATTACACAAGGTATGATATTTTGCCCAAAATCAGTCAAGTCCTCGAGATGTCTGAAAACTAATATCAAAATTTAATTCTCCTGAGACATGTATCAGGGCATATATTTCATGGGCAAAAAATTTCATAGAGTCTTTCAACAATGTTCTAGCCACATATACACGATCAGGGGGATCCTCAAGTCCACCTTTATATGAAAGCCTGACAGCATTATGCCGCTTAGCAGCCAGAACTGGGAATTTAAACAGGGAGGAAAAAGACCTCGCAGGTCCTTTATGAGACAAAGGAGGTCGAGTAGTGGCTAGGGACTCTTCATCCATGGGATCAGAACCTGAAAACGCCTGTTTATCTTGGACCCTGTGAAGATCCAGGATAGGATTCTGGTCAACAAAGCTCGCCAGGCAGTTCCATAGGGTCGTTACCGCTTGAGGAATTAGTTCACCTCCCGAGGGATAAGTCTTGCACAGTTCTGGGGATTTGTAGATGATAAACCTGATACCCATGTACCCCTTTAGGGTCTTTCACCATCCTGCCGCCTCTTAACGCGGCATCTACGGACCAGTCAGGGGCGACTGTGGGTTTTCTTTTAACATTAGAGGGCTGGGTCAGAGATGCAGAGGGCAAATTCCCCTCCAAAAAAACATTTTCCAAATTCTCCATCTGTATAAGAGAGGCAGAAACTACCTCCGTTAACGTCTGGCACTGTACCTGCTCAGAAACACGGAGCTGGTCTGCCAGGACTGGAACCAAGGTATCTTTTTCCTCCAAAGGTAAGCCGGCTTGATATGGTCTCCGTAGACTCTGCAGGGTATCCATCTCTGCTGACGGTCGATAGCGGTCCGTCTCCATTAGGCAGTCGTGCGGTTCAGGCGCTTCCTGACTTAAAGGTTCCGTGATTGGTGAAGTGTGCATCTCTTTGCGATCTCTATACATTCATTGTAGTGCTGATTCACCGCAATGCTACAGACCTCGCTTGAAGAAATCTTCGAGAAATAACTGTTGTTTTCTGCAAATCGTCTTCCTCTGGTGAAGATACAGGTACAACTATTTTGTTTACAATCGCGGTCTCCTCAGATACAGAGACAGGAGTCGAGACCAGGTCTCCTGTCTCCACAGCTCCAGCTGCTGCTGGCAGTAAAGCGCCCTCCATCTTGGACAAGGAGTCCTCTGAAAGAGTAGGGAATTTCCTGTGTCCTGGGCTAATTTCCCTCATTCACTAAAAATACCACCAACAGCTTAATCTGGTTCAAGGTCAGTTGGAATTCATCTGTATCCCCCTTCCCTGGGTCGTGCCTGAAAATAGGCAGAATTTGTCTAGTGCACTTACCCGGTCAACAAAAGCTAAATAAATAAAATAAATAAAATTTACTGACATAGCTTCCTACCTTTGCCTAGAGTGCATTTCCAGGAGAAAGTGTTTCAGGTCCTCCAGAAAAGAAAGAGCGTATGAAATAGTACCAGAAAACTGCCTTTGGGAACTGAGCAGCTTGTGGTAGCATGATAGACATAAAGTTGGAAGATACCAAAGTGAGAAAGCTTAGCGGGTGACCACATGGATAGAAAGCGGAAAACAGCAAAGCAAGGGAACCTGAGTGTGCTACTCTGTAGAAAAGCAAAGGTCGGTAAGAGACTGGTACACTATAAAGCTTATGTTAATGATAACATTAACCAATTAGTATGACTGAACAAAACATGGATATATTGAAATAATGAAAGTCCCCCAATCAGTCCAATCACAAATATAACAGTCTGAGGGGGATTCTTGAGACAGACGGACTGGAGTAACAGGAAAAACAATCCCTTGGGAAACTGTCTTCAGGATAAACAGGCCGGTCATACACAGTTGTAAACCCCGAGAGTTGGGACGATGCAGATAGCCATGAATCCAAGGAGGTGTGGACTTGAAGGGGGGATGTCCAATCTGCAAATAGAAGCTGAAGAGCTGACAACAACACAAGGCAACAAACCTCCAAGTAAGAAACACAGGCATGCACCACGGTATCACAAAGTAATGTGGGGATACTGGAGCCAGATGCAATTAAAGCTTTCAAGAACCTTTGAAAAGAGATGACATTTTCAAGCTAAGCTCCACCTGAGCTTGAGAGGCTGAATCAAAGGACATCCAGGACCCATCTACCAGAACCTGTAATCGGGCTGGGTAAGCCATACAAAATCTGATACTGGCCGCAATTAATTTGCATACAATGGGATGGTAGGTAGCCCTCTTCTGGTGGGTTTCTAGGGGCAGATCCTGAGTAATGAGCAGCTTCTTATCCTCCCATGGTATTGTTTGCAGCTCCTTGGTCTTGGTTAAAATATGCTGTTTTTCTAAGTAGTTTAATAGTCGCACAATCACAGGCTTTGGAGGAGTGGAATACAGAGGTCTGGGTCTCAGGGACTGATGCTCTCGCTCAACTAAGTAGGTGAGGTTGTGTGAGGATGGACCGGCCACTTTAGATAGCAACTTTTGAATAAAACAATCGTAGAAGAGCCCTCCTCACCCTCCGGTAGGCCAAATATTAATATATTGTTTTTCCTGCTTCTTCCCTCCAAGTCCTCTGTTTTTAACTGCAGTTTGGTGACTTGCTGGCTCAGCTTGGTGATTTCAGACTCAGTTTTATCCCTACATGTCGTGAGGGAACTAGTGTGGGCCTTAGTGTCAGCGGTTCTAATTTTCAGGTCCCCCAGCTCGGTCCTCATGCTTTTAAGGTCAGAGGCGATGTCCTGCAGGGTTTTCTTAAATGGTAAAAGTTCTTGGAGGAATTTGTCTTCCGTTAACGGAACCGGGGGCAATGTGGTTTTCAGTTGTTTGACTTTGTTTGATGGTGCTGTTTAGGCTTCTTGGGTTGCTTCTTCAGTGTGGCCAGGGGCGTGTGCTTTGGCAGGGCCGCTTTCATTTCTGCCTCCATCGCGGCTAAAGTAAAGCTGATCGCAATGCAAGAAAAACTCTTGAATCCTCTTGGTTAGGTAGCAAAACAAGTAGATAAAGTTTAGATTTTGATATAGTGCCACGTACACGTCGATTAGGATAGATTGCTGAGGAGGTTAGTGGGAGCTCTTAGGTAGAGCAGCTAGCAGATCAAGTGCATCATGTGATCTCTAGCTATATCAGATTTAACAGCAGCTGAGACATTAATGTGATGGTGCAGTTCAAGGAAAGAAGATGCCAAAGTCAGAAGGTAGGAAATAAAGGAACCATCTTGCAGAATTACCCTCATTGTGAAGTTGAGGTACCCCAGGAGGGATAGAAGTTTGTGTTTTATGCAGGAGAAGAAAATTGAAAAATGCTTCACAAGACCGTGAATCCTGTGTAGTTTGTTAGGTGGTAATCTTTCTTCCAAGCATTGCGTGCCCAGTTCAATGCCAAGAAATTGGAGGGATGTAGCTTGTCCTATGGTTTTTTTCCTCCTATAGAGGAACTACTAATTCCTCGAACAGGTGAATGAGTGCAGTAATGCCAACTGCAGGAGGTGACTGAGGAGGATCAATGAGAAGGAAATCATCTTACAGATGGATGACAGCTGGACAATGACAGACATTGAGTAAGGACCAACAAAGTGTCTCAGGAAACATGTCAAACTATTCTGGGCTGCTTTTGTAGGCAAAGGTCAGCCAAACAGTGAAATAACAGTGACCTTCCCATTACATGCCTTATAGATGCCACAGTGATGAATGAATGGGTAACAACTTAAATGCATTTGCAATGTCTGTTTTCGAGAGCCAGCAGCCAGGGTCAAAGAATTTAATGATTGTAATGGTATTGTCCATATGGGCATAGGAGAGAAAGTACTCATCAGATGGAATAAGTGAATTTATGCCAGGGATGAACAGGGACCGAGGTGTGGATATGTCAGATTAGGTGCTTCTTGACAGAAAATCTGCTGGCAAGACTGATAGGATTGATCAGATAGGTGGGGAATGGAGGATGCAGAAAAGGACCAATGAGGAATTTTTTTTCCGATTCTTTCTGTAACAGCTGTTGAACTACCTCTGGTTCCTTTAAAGTGGACTGTAGATTGTAGCATACAAAGATGTGAGAAGGGAGCACAGCAATGCCCGTTTGTAAACCTTCAGAGAAGCCAGAAAGGATGTATTCCACAGCTGAGTGAGAGGGATAAGAAGCCAACACCTGAGAGAAGGCTCATAAATTGTTTGGAGTAAAGAAATGAAGTGAAAGTCATTGTTAGACCAGGATACCTTTGGACAAATTATTCTAGCATCATCATTACGACAAAAGCTGCAGATATGAAGAAACGGACAATCGGAGCTGGGGCAGCCTTTGTAAATAAAGTTGTTACAAATTGGTTTACCTCCTGAATATTTAATAGGTCTGTCTCGTCTGTCCCAGTTGGAGCAGAAGGACGTGCTAGGATTAGAAATTGTGTGAGTCAGCCCCAAGGAGGGAGGGGGGTAGCCCTGTAAATCAGAGAAGGCAAAAAGGCTACAGAAGTACAGGGAAGACAGGGAGAGGCAGAGGTAATGTGGGTCACCCTTGAACCAGGGAATGGCACAGCAGTATGTACTGGGGTGATCTACAGACCTTCGACACAGAGGGAGAAAGTGAACAGGGTATTAATGAAGGAAATTCATGACATGGCAGCTAAATGTGAAATCCTGCTGATGGGGTATTTCAATATGCTGGATGTAGACTGGACCATCCAGGCAGCTGCTTCAGTCAGAAGGATGGCCACCCTGGAATCCATGCAAGGGGTTGGATCTGGTAAGGACCTGTGGAAAAAGAGTCAAACTAGTCCAGGTGGAAGGGCAGCTGGGATCCAGTGACCACCACATGGTGTGGTTTAGCATGGAGACAGGGAATCAACTAAGCCACACAAGGACAAAAGTATTAGAGTTTAATGAAATGGGTAGATGTTTAAGAGCAGCTCTGGAGAAGGGAGAGGTAATGGAGGGAGTGGAAGAACAGTGTAGGAAACTAAAAGGACCCATAGTGGAGGTAACTAACCAATGCCGTAGGATAGACGCCAAAGGGAGGCGGTATAGCGCAGTGGTTTAAGGCTCTGAGCTGCAAATCTGGGGACCTAGAATTGAATCCCACAGCTCCCACTTATTTTTATTTTTTATTTATTTAGCTTTTGTTGACCGGGTAAGTGCACTAGACAAATCCTGCCTATTTTCAGGCATGACCTGGGGGAGGGGGATACAGATGAATGCCAACTGACCTTGAACCAGATTAAGCTGTTGGTGGTATTTTTTAGTGAATGAGGGAAATTTGGCCCGGACACCGGGGAAATTCCCCTACTCTTTTCAATAAGTGCCATGGGATCTTTAACATCCACCTGAACTACCACCAATCCAGGCAGATGGGACCTCGGTTTAACGTCTCATCCGAAAGACGGCACCTCAGAAATGCAGCACCCCTCTCATGATGCATTACAGTGTCAGTACTGGGATATTAACCCAAGTGCCAGATGTGGGAACTGAACCCACAGCCCTCTGCTCTCCCGGCCTCAGAGGCGAGTGTGCTACCTACTGAGCCACTGACACTTGCATACTGTGTGACCCTGAGCAAGTCACTTAACTTTCCTGTGCTTTCAGGTCGCACCTGTAAACAAGCTTTCAGCTTAGTGTGTCTCTCCTGGTTAAACAATTGGAAAAAAAAAGAAGGAAACCACGATGGTTCTCTAAAGAGGTAGCAGACAAAAGTAAGACTAAAAGAGCAAGTTTCAGGAAGTATAAGGGAACCTAAAAGGGAGGAGGACAGGGAGGTGTACATTGAATGTTTAAAGGAAGTAGGGAAGGTTGATAGGAGAGCCAAAGCACAGACAGAGGAGGGTTTAGCATGGACTGTGATAAAAGGGGACAAGACACTCTGTAGGTACATCAGTGATAGAAGAAAAACTGGAGGGGGTTGGGAGGCTCAGTGGGGGTTGTGAGGCTCAAAGGGGAGGAGGGAGAGTGTAAGGAGGGGGATCTAGACAAAGCAGAAATACTGAACAAATATTTCTGTTCAGTATTCACTAAAGAGGGAAGGGGTCAAGGACCACAGTTGGGGAGAAGAGGTAATGGGGGAGGGAGAAGTGGACACCAGTCCATTCACAATGGAGAGAGTTCTGGAGGAACTCACAAAGCTGAAGGTGGATAAAGCCATTGGATCAGACCACATGCACCAGAGGATATTAAAGGAGCTGAGAAGGGAACCTACAGCACTTCTGGCCACCCTGTTCACAGAGTCACTCAACACAGGCATGGTTCCAGAGGCCTGGAGGAGGGTGCATGTAGTTGCACTGCACAAAAGTGGCAATAGGGAAGAAGCGGGGAACTACAGGACAGTCAGCCTCACCTCAGTGGTGGGGAAGATCATGGAGACACTGCTGAAAGAAAGGATAGTGGCACACCTGGAATCCATTGGTGCCCAGGATCTGAGGCAACACAGATTCATAGCAAGAAGGTCTTGTCAAACAAATCTGATAGATTTCTTTGATTGGGTGACTAGGGAAGTGAATCAGAGAGGGGCCGTAGACATCGCCTACATAGATTTCAGCAAAGCCTTTGATACCATCCCACACAGAAGGCTGGCTAACAAGATGAGTAGTCTGGGCATGGGGCATAAGAAGATAAATTGGGTTAAAAACTGGCTGATGGACAGAAGACAGAGGGTGGTGGTAAATGGGATCCAATCTAGGGAGAGAGAGGTGACCAGTGGAGTACCACAGTGATTAGTACTGGTACCAGTCCTGTTCAATGTCTTTATTAGTGACATTGCAGAGGGGCTGGAAGGAAAGGTCTGCCTATCTGCAGATGACACTGAGATCTGCAACAGCGTGGATACTCCAGAAGGGCTGCAGAAAATGAAGAGGGACCTGGAAAAGCTTGAAAGATGGTCAGAGGGTGTGGCAACTGAGATTCAGTTCAAAAAAGTGCAAGATAATATACTTGGGTATGGAGAACCATGGGGAGAACTACAGAATGGGGGGTGCTGACTGTCACCACAGAGGAAAGGGACCTAGGGTTATCATATCTGATGACCTTAAGGTATCAAAGTAGTGCACAAAGGCTGCAGGGAGGGGCAGTGGCATGCTATGGCGCATAGGCAGAGGCATTATTAGCAGGTGACAGGGGGTGTTTATGCCATTGTATAAAACACTGATAAGGCCTCACCTGGAATACTGTGTGCAGTACTGGAGTCCACACATGTATAAGGACATAGACAGGGGTGGAGGCTATCCATACTGTAGAAGAGTGACAAAGATTGTGCATGGCTTGCATCACAAAACATGTGCGGAGAGACTAAGAGTCCTCAATATGTACTCACTGGAGGAGAAGGGAGAGAAAGGGTGGACATGATAGAAACTTTAAAGTACTCAAGGGCATAAACAATGTATAGGTGGGGGATCTTTTCTAATTTAGAAAAGATATCAGAACGGGGGGACACAAAATGAAACTCGAGGGAAGTAGAGTAAGAGGTAACGTGAGGACGTTTTTCTACACAGAGAGGGTGGTGGATGCTTGGAACAGTCTGCCACAAGAGGTGGTGGGGGCAAGCACAGTGGAGGGCTTTAAACATGCCTGGTACAGGCACAAGGGAATACTGGGTGGGGAGGGAGTGATGAAAAGCCATTGATCACTTAGGATCAGTGACTGCACACAAGTTTAGGGTTTATGGGCAGACTAGATGGGCCTAGTGGTCCTTACCTGCCGACAATTTCTATGTATCTATGAGCAGAAGTCAAGCTGGCTCATCAATCACTTTTAGATGGCATTGTAGGTGATGAGGATTTGGATACAGTTAAAGGACAAAGAGAAGCAAAATGGATAAAGGAGCCATACAGTGGACAGGAGTAAGCTTGCTGCACAGCAAAGTGCCTGCAAAACAGCTTATTATCTAGGATGGCCCAGTTCAGTTTTGTAGTATATTGAGACAAAGCAGCTGTGGCTTTGATTGAGGACTGTTTGTAATCATAAAAATGGATCCCTCCATATCAAAAGCCTAGATCAACTGAGATATATAAATAGGAATCCAGTTCCTCATGTCTAGAAGGAAATGCAGAGCAAAGGACATCATGATATAAGGTGAAAATAAGAACTAATTTGAGAATACTCAGTTTCTTCACAAGTCTGGGATCTTTTGACTTTAATACGACAGAAAAGTCTCCGCAGGATACGATTCTGTTTTCAACGCTATCATGAGAAGAGATGAGGAGGGATATCAGGTTTACATCCTTCTCATCTATGATACCCCTGTGGAGGTGAGCCATAATAAGGAGAATAGGACAGATAAGCAGAGGAGGAGTAGCTGAGGAAGATGTAGTACCTAAAGTCTGTCGACTTGGCTTCTCTGAAGTGGATGGAGTGCTTATGGTCAGTGCAGTACTAGTGGAAGGAATATTCTCTTGGTTATAGCGGGTGTGCAGAAGGACAAAAGATGTTGCTGAGCTTGGAGATGGAACAGGTTGCAAGCTAAGGCAAGCTTCAAGAGAAGTGATACAAAATAGTAACTCTGGTACAGATGTTGCTAGCTGAGCCATGATTTCTCTAATTTTGGATAAAGGAGCAGGAATAAGCTGGGGGATGAGCTGGCTTAGTGTAGGATCTCTGGCAGGCTGAGATTTAGCAGCTATGAATAAATCATACAGTTCCTGTTTCTGGGCTGAAGCAGCATGTGGAATACCAAGTTCTTTCAATTCGGACCCAAGGCAGGGGACAGTCTAGTCCTTTATCAAGTAGTTTGACTTTGAAGATAATAATAATAATAATAATAGCTTTATTTTGATGGCACCTTTCAAGGTATCAAGGTGCCTAACAAATTTTAAAATAACATATCAAAATCCAGTTAATAAAAATATAAAACCAATAATCCATTCACAGTTATTCATTCACTGAAAACTTGGATCCCCAAGTAAGTTTTCAAAGCTTGTTTGAATCCCTCCACAGTCGTGCACTCTCGTAACCGACAGGATAGAGAATTTCCAAGGGTGGGGGCCCTATGCATAAATGCATGGGCAATAGATGATTTCAAACACACCCTTGGAATCTCTAGCAACCCCTCGTCAGCTTAGCTGGGAAATCATCCAGGGTGGTAGGGAACCAGAAGCTCTTTCAGGTAATCTGGGCCCTGTTTCTGTAGGGCTTTAAAAGTCAGTAAACCGACTTTAAAGGTGATCTGCCACTGTACCAGCAGCCAGTGCAGTCCACGCAGCACTGGCTTAATATAACAGGATCTAGGAGTTCCCATCAAAAGCCGGGCTGCAGCATTCTGTACTAGATGCAAGCGGCGGATTTCCACCTCAGGAAGCCTTAGGTTGCAGTAGTCCAGGTGCGAGGACACAAAGGCATGGACCAGCATAGGAAGATCACCGGACGGAACAAGGTGCTTAATCCTGGAGGTATTCCTCAGATGGTAAAAAGAGGATTTGATGATGGCTGACACCTGCGAATGCAGAGTCAGCCCTTCATCAAAAATTACCCCCAGGTTCTGCACCCGTTCAGAGGTCAGCAGTGAAACACCCCCAAGAAAGCCCTGAGGGCAAGCCCACCCCCGGCCCCCATCCGGCAAGCTGGAGCCACACCAACACCTCAGTCTTTCCAAGTTCAACTTTAGCAACTGGAATCCATATACTCCTGGATTTCTGTGAGACAGCTATTAAGAGCTGAGAGTGCTCAATCCTGGTTAGGTGCAAATGAAAGGTAGAGCTGGGTATCATCAGCATAACAGTGAAACCTCAGCTCTTACCTTCTTACAATGTCTCCAAGGGGCAGCATGTACACTGCAAACAACTTGGGGGACAACACTGAGCCCTGAGGCACCCCACAAGATGGAGAAACTGGGTCCGAGGAATAAATCCCGGACACCACTCTCTGAGTTCTTCCAATAAGAAAAGATGTAAACCACCTAAGAACTGTACCCAACAGTCCACAGATGAACTTCAGATGGCCAAGCAGAACCCCATGGTCCACAGTGTCAAATGCTGATGAGATATCAAGAAGAACCAAGATGGAATGTTTTTTATGATCCCTAGCCATCAGGAGATCATTGAGCACCCGAACCAGCGCTGTCTCAGTACTGTGTCTCTTTTGGAATCTGGACTGGAGGGGTTCATAGATGTCATGGATGGTCAAATGGTTCTTCAGCTGTACAACCACTATTTTCTCAATAACTGTTGTAACAAGGGATAAAGAAGTTTGTCCCTATATTTCAGCCTAACCTCATTTGGTCTAAAATATTATGTGTCTGTGTAACTAATGTTGGCCTCTATAATTGGATCATATAAAGCTTGTGAAGTCACAAGACAAACTAAGCCACAAGTTGCAATATTAAAGTGCCTTTTGACATTTGTGCTGACCATGTAAGTAATAGCAAACATTTGGCCTACGTAACTGCAAGCAGGAACACAGGATAGTGTCCAAATTACCCTTTTAACTAGTCTGTAGTGTTTGTCCTTATGTGGACAGGCCAAAATGCTTGTATGCACATTCCTAAGTCCAAACTTATCTCTTCCTCCTGAACCTTGGTTACTGGTAGTAACAGCTGTTGCTAGCCATATATGATAATAGAATGTACACTATCTATACTTGTGCTGACCAAGGATGAGCTCATACATATACCAAAGAAAGAGTATTACCTTATAAGTTGATGCTTGTGCTTGTTTTAAACCAATCATAGAAAACCATAGGAAATGATGATGCTGTCTTCCACTATATAAGCAAGCCAGCACACACTGTTATTTTGAAGAATGTACCACTTGTAATCTCTCGCTGTGATTATTATTATAATCATTAAATTCTTCCGCCATCAGTCTCGTCTCCGTTCGTCTCCTTTCTGAGTATCTGTAATTGATAATTTACTAACTGTCATTTTTTCACAATGCTACAACTGTCCCGAAAAAGGAGAGGTTAGAGATTGGTCCATAGTTTGCATGGCTGTCTGGGTCCAAAGAAGCTTCCTTCAAGAGGGGTGTTACCATTGCCTCCTTCAGGGAGCTAGGAAACTCACCTGTTTCCAAGGAGCACCAGACTATCCATGCTAGGACTGGACCAATGGAATCAATATGACCCAAAATCCGGGAAGTTGGTCCAGGATCCAAACTACAGCATGTAGGGTGAACACCCTGGACAATACGCATGACATCCATGAACTCCGGTCGGTCAAAGGTACTCCAGAAAAGTCGAGAAGTAGTGGCCTTGAGCTGATCCAAGCAACACCCATAGAGTGTGCTTGCTGGATTACTGCCCTGATGTCGGCCACCTTAGACACAAAGAATCAAGCAAGCTCATCACACTCTGTTTGCAAAAAGGCTTTTCAAGCTTGTAGGCAGGCTGGGTTGCACAGTTTGCCCACAGTTCAAAAAAGCTGAGCTGGTCAATTCTGAGGGACTGCAATCTCCCTGGACAGGAACTCTGCCTTCTTACGGGTGATTGCAGATTGATAGACTTGGTAATGATCCATCAATCTGAGGCAGTCGGCATCAAGGGTGGATTTCTGCCAGCAATGCTCTAACCTTCGTCCTAATCGCTGCATCTCCCTCAAAGTCCCATCAAATCATGGGGACTGAGAGTGAAGAGTGAGAGGATGAACATGGACAGGAGCAATGACATTCAGGGCCACTGAAATGACTGAATTATAGGCCATCACAAGGGCCTCCGGATCACTGCTTGCCACTAGGAGGGACGATAGATCAAGTACCGCCACCAGGCCTTTGGAGCTTACATTTCATAAAGGGTGATACCTGACCATCTCCACAGGGGCAGGCCTATGAAGGGGGGCACGAAAACCAAACCCCATGGTGTAATGATTGGACCATCCAACTGGTTCCACCCCTAGATCAGAGGCTTTAATCCCCAGGAGGAAGACTAAGTCAAGAGAGTGACCGTGTTCATGGGTAGCAGTGGTAACTATCTGTGTAAGGCCCAGAGATGTCATCAACTGGAGGAAGTGCTTTCCAAATTGCAAGAGTTTGTCATTGACCCAGACGTTAAAGTCGCCCAGGACCATCAGCCTGGGCAACTCAAATGCCATGTCGATGATGAAGTCTGCAACTTCCTGAAGGAATAGCTTCTTATATCTGGGTGTACAGTAGATGAGGGCAATCCTACAACCTACACCTGCTACCATGGTACACTCAAATGACTCAGCCTCCTCAACTGGTACATTCGTGAGGTTCAGTTTGGTCTTAAAACAGAACGCAACCCCACCCTCCCCCCACGATCCAATCTCGGGCAGTGAATCATCAAGTACCCAGCTGAAGTTAAAACCTCCAAAATGGGGCCAGAGTTCTCATCTAGCCAGGTCTCGGTGATGCAAGCCAGGTACACTGTTCCAACAAGATCTGCAATAATTTCAGTCTTGTTCTTAGTGGACCTGTCATTGCATAACATCGCCTGAGTTGAATGAACCTCCCAGGCCATCCGAACCACCTGCCCTCCAAAACTGGTAGTGCCCTTGAATATGGAAACCAGATAAGGTGGACTCCAGTCTTGGTTCCATTTCACCCCAGGGTGTCTTCTGGATCCTACAACCCCAATACGATGGCCCTGCTCATTCACCCTTAACTGTTCGCATCCCCAACCCCCCTCCTCCCCCCATGGGCAATACCCAATGCCCTACAGTGCTGATAGATTGTAAATTGCAGAGGGAGGGAAGGGGAGGAGGGTGTGGAGAGCAGAAGGTGAATAGCACACAACTGTGGGGGGCAGGCCTCCAACACATTCTGGTGACTAATATAACAAAACAGTGCTCCCTTAATTAAATCACTAATATACAAAAACAACATACACAGTACCATAAAAAGAAAAGAATAAAATTACACAACCTCTTATTTAAGAAAAGATATCCCTCGGCCCTCCCACAGCCTCAGGAAATAAACAAAAAAAAAATATTAAACTGAAAATAAAATAAAATAAAATAAAAGATCAAATCATAAGGTCCAAAACAACAGTTTAAGTAGAACAGAATCAGTCAAAGTCAACAAATGAGTCTTGAACACTGTTACTAAGAAACAGAGTATTTTGGGGAAAATTCTAATTTTCCAGCCCCCATTTAGCCTCTCACCACCAACAGAGACTGAAGTACCCTCAGGAGCTCCCACCTCCTGAGCTGATTAATAAAAATATCTTGAAAATTTCACCCAAAAAAGAATAAGACCAGATGGTTTCTCAAGCTTCAGGCGCTCTCACCGACTGCGTCTAGGAAATAACAGATTGCACTCTCACTACCTGTCAAATGAACAAAATTAGAAATCTGATCGTAGCTGAGACAAATGGCGGGGGGGTTAACAAAACCTCTTCTGGAAGTGGATCACTCTGGACCGGGTGTGGACCCTGAAAAATCTATATGGGCGGCTGACCCCGGTGTACAGCAGCTGCCACGGGTCCTCGACCAAAAACCACCAACTAGCATATCCTACAAGGAATCCCTAGATGCCACCAGCTTTCCAGCAGAAAAGAGCTCAGGCCCCTGCACCACTGCAGACCCACACCCAGCTCACCCACAAGCTCAGGGCTTACACCAACCGGCACCACAACAAGCCATGTATCTTACCACCGACTAGCTGTTCAAGGTCCAGACAGTCAATTCCTCCCCCTGCAAAAGCCAGGAATAGTAATCCACAGTTCTTCTCTTGAGTTGCTTCAGACCAAATTCAAGTTTATTGCAGGAAAACTCCATTGAGCAAGCTCATTCACAAGGAGGTCCTGAGGCAGGTATACAGACAAATACACAATACATATAGAGAATAACATAACAGCACTTAATATGTAACTTAGGTCCATATGGTACATAGTACTCAGAATAAAAAGTATCAGTGTAGGTATAAAGAGTGTGAACCTAGGGAGAGGCGTAAGGAACAGAAAGAGTAGGGAGTACAGTAAATAGGAGGAAGGATTAGGAGATGAAGGAGTGGGGACTACAGTAAAATGGAGGAAGGGTTGGGAGTTGGGGGAGGGGAGTAAGAAAGGGCTGATGGAGCAAGATGTTAAGTAAGGAGAGGGTAAGATCAAGGGTCACTGACAGGGGGAAGGTAAGGGGAGTGTACAGTACGGAAGAGATGAAGTGGGACAAAAAAAAGGTCATGAGATCAACTGCAGGGATAATTTTTGGTAGGCCGCCATAGTCTAATAGAGCCAGAAAGCCAATGATAATGCTAGGCGAGATGCGAAGGGGCTAGAGCTGTGTCAAGTATGAAGGGAGAGTGGGAGGGAGGATAAGAAGGAGAAGGAGTTTAAAAACAGCTACAAGTATCTTTTAGTTTGTCAGTAACTAACCTCTTGAAGCAGTTAACAGGGACAATACTGGATAGTTTCAGCAAAGATTGTAACCGATTCCAAATGGTTGGAAGGGAACATGAAATGGCACATTTGCCAAAGGAGGTACGAGTCCTAGGCACATCCATCAAGGAGGATAAAGTCTGACTTTCTGAGTGAATAAGCACTGCAGTAGATGTGGACAAGAGAACTTAGGTAGCTTGGGGAGTTTATTCAGAAGAAGGTTTAGAGTCCATATTCCAGCGTGGGCATGCGTCTAATGGTAAGTGATGTCCAACTAACAGCTGTGTACAGATCACAGTAGTGAGTTCGGTACGAGGAGTTTGTGATAAAACACAGGGCACGGTGGTAGAGGATGTCCAGTTTATGGAGGCTGGTAATTGCAGATGAGTTGTAAATTATGTCATCATAGTCAAGTAGGGGGAGGAATGTGGCCTGGACAAGCCTGGTTCTGATCTCCAATGGAAAGAGACCTATTGCAGAAGAAGAAACCTAGCCTGATTTTTAATCTCTTGGACAGGTCATCGAGGTGATCATTAAAGCAGAGCTCATTATTGAGCCAGATGCCAAGATATTTGAATTTTGAGATCATTTCCAACAGTTCACCTAAGGAGGTGATGATAAAGTCTTTAGGTGGGTCGAGAGTAGCAGTGGAGGAGGTATATGGGGAGAAGATCATGGCTTTGATTTTCTTGGCATTTAGGAGAAGTTTGGCATTGATTAGATCAGTTTCTAACTGTGAAAAGTCAGCTTGGAGGCAGTCCCTGACTCCAGACAGAGTGGGACCAGAGGTGTACAGAACTGTATCATCTGCAAAGAAATGCAGGTTTGACTTAGTTATCTGATGGTCGAGATCGTTGACATATAGGGAGAAAAGAATGGGACCTAGGGTGGAGCCTTGCAGAACTCCCCTGGCAATAGGCAGGGAGGATGAGAACAAACCTCCTGCTTTAACTTTCTGGGTCCTTCCAGATAATTAACTATTAAACCACTGAGTGGTGGATGGGGTGGTACCTATTTTTATAAGGCAATTCACTAATAAGTTGTAATCTACGGTGTTGAAAGCTTTACTATGATCTAAGAATACTGCTCCCGTTATTTTCTTAGAATCCTTTGCAGAGACCCACTCATTGGCAACTGGCCAACGCTGTAACGGTGCTGTGATTAGAACAAAAGCTGGATTGTGCTGGGTTTAAGAGAGAATAGGTTTCGATGTGATGTTTTAGTTGTGTATAGATCAATTTTCTTCGAAAATGTTTGAGAGGATGGGCAGAATTGAAATGGGCCTATAATTATTTAGGTCGCATGGGTCCCCTGACTTGAATAAGGGAAGGATGTGAGCAAATTTCCAGTAAGAAGGAACTGTGATGGTGGAAATAGAGAGGTTAAGTATATAGAGGATGGGGGCAGTAAGGTAGGTGTAACCCAGTTTTAGGACGAATGGTTCAAGACCATCTTCTCCGGTGCTTTTTTTGGTATCTAAGTTGATAAGCAAGTCTTCAACTACTTTGAAGTTGAACGAGAGCAGCTGTAATGAGCAGGCTGAGGTATGCAGAGTTGTGTTTGAACTGTCTTGGTTCTTAACATGATCAGCATACTGTGAAGAGTCGAAGGCTGAGCCGGCAGTGACGAAGTGGGAATTGAATTCTTCAAGTATTTGGTGATTACTTTCCACAACTGTACCATTGCTGTGGATCTTAGATGGAATGAAGGGGGCAGTCGACCAACCTTCAATGGACTTAAGGGCCCTCCAGATTTTTTAGGAGTTTCCTTTAGCCTGTTCTATGGTGGAAACATACAAATTTGCTTTGGCGGAGTGAATACATTTTACACAGGCATTCCTAACTGCTCTAAAGGCTTGCCAATCTACAGGACTCTTGGTACGCCTAGCCTGGGCCCAGATTTTATCATGGTTTGTCTGTGCGACCTTAAGTTCTGGTGAGAACCAGGGGTTGGAGTTTTTGGGCATCCGAACCTTGATAAAAGGTGTGTGTCTATTAGCCAGTGTAATGAGGTTGTCATTGAGGACAGTAACAGCCTCATCGACTGATTTTGCAAGATAGATATCTTGCCATCTGACCTTACTTAGGTCGGTCAAGTAGTTTAAGGCATTGAACTTACAAAAAGACCACTTAGTGATGAACTTGGGCTGATAGTGAGCTTTAGCTTGCGATCTCTTACAGACTATGATACTATGGTCACTCATGTCTTTGTGGAAGACCGCTGTGTGTGATATTTTGTGAGGATGAGTGGTTAATATCACATCGAGGAGGGAGCTATTTGTGATATCTGAAGTCTTGATCCTAGTGGGTTTGCTAATTAACTGGGCAAGGCCAAGTTTGTTGCAAAGGGATTACAAGCTGAGCAATTTAGGGGACAGCCAATCCAGGTTGTATTGGCATTGGTGGCAAGGGATTTAAGGATGTTAAGGACATCGGTCCCACCAGCAAGGAGCCTATAGCCACCAAGAATAGTGATGTTTTCTGAGGAAGGAAGGTGGAGCTTCAAGATACAATCTCATATTCCTTCTGTTTTGATTTGCAATAGATATCGCTAATTGTGAACTTGGATTTAGTGTAGACAACTACTCCACCCCCCCCCCCCGAGTCCCTGTCTGCCCTGTACAGAGAGTAGCCTGCTAGAGTAATATGTTGGTCAGTAATTTTTTAGAAAAGACTCAGTGATAACAATAAGATCAGGCTCGGTGTGGATGGCCCATATTTGTAGATGGTCTAATTTTTGGGGCAGGTTCAAGATATTAACCAACATTATTTTTAAGCCAGCCGCGTCTGCAAATTCGATGGGAGAGGTGAGCAGAGATAGAGGGCCAGGGTTTAGCTCAACATTACATGAGCAGAAGAGAAGCAGGAGTAACAGTTTCTTTAAGGAATTCAAAAGGGATCTGAGCACTTTTTTCCTTTGGGGATGACTGCTAGGTGTTGCCGAAGACGACAGCTGAACACTAGTTGAGGACAGGCTTGCATGACAATTTAGGGATAAAAGGAGGAGAGATTTAAGTGACTTGGGAGAAGGGAGTAAGGAAAGTGAGGAGGAAGAAGGTGGGGTGTAAGTAAAGGGAGGGGGGGGCATGTTAAGTGGAGAGTAGTACAATGATAGGAGGCAGTGTAGGTAAGGGGTTCCAGGACTGGTCTTGAGTAATGTGTTGTTTTAAGGTAAGATACATCAGGTGCGCTACATATTACATCAAAGTGGCAAGAGTGAAGTATGCCATGACTCCAGGGAAAGTAGACTCTAGAGGAAAGAGGAGAATAAGACTGAATAAATATGAGGGGGAGGGGTTGTGGTATGGTCTTTATCCCTGGTGTGGACCTATGGATGGCAGAACACCAAGGAGGGCAGGGCTACGGTGTATTTAAAGGAGGTGTGGGAGGGGGTGGGGAGGTAGGATGAAAAAACTAGCAGAGATTAGGCTCAGAGGTGGAAAAGTACAGCCCCAAGCGGCAGAAGCAATGTTGGAAAGGTCTGGACCAATCGAGGCTTGCTTCAGAAAAGTGCCCATGATCCGGTTGGCTGGCTTGGAGCTGTACCTTAGTGCAGGAGGAATCCAGGTTTCAGGATGTGGCCGGCAGCTTGTGAAATGCCGTTGGGCCGGGGGGCAGAAGTCCAGTAGTGGAGCATAGGCTAGCCCTGATCAAGGGCAGTGGCTTGGGGAAGAAAAAGGCAGGAATTTAAAGGCAGCTAAGACAAAGGGTCAGACAGAGAAGCGAGGGATCAAGAAATTAGCAGAACAAAGGTGTAGTTAATTTAGGTGCCAAGAGCAGTGGGGGGAAGGGTAAATCAGAACAGTCTAGCTTCACCTAACAGGGCTGTAAATTATTTTAAGTCAATTCGGCAGCTCTAAAAATTCAACAACATATAGGCAAATTGTTCTCACATTAAATTCATGGAGTTAACAGTAAAAACTATCAGAGATTAGGCTCTGTTGTCCACACTTCAGCCTCCTTTTACAGCATTCCCACTCCAACTCACATCCAGTCCATATAGAAGCTCCCAGTGGTGTAAACAATCCAGTCCCAGAATTACAGGAAATAGCAGGCCGAGCCGCTGAAGATACCAAAACTGTAGTGGGGGCTGACCGAGATAACACACGGGACACTGACGATAAATGGAGCACTGACCAGCATTAAACAGTAGTCCAGTATTACAGGACAAAGAACAAAGTATTGTGCAAGCATCCCAGTAGCAGTAAATGGCAGTAAACAGCAGTAGTAGTACACGGGACACCGATAGTAAACGGAGCCCCAACCGATGCTGTACAGCAATCCAATATTACGGAACAGGGATATGAGCAATATACAGCATACAATCATCCAAAAATACAAACAAAAAATAAAAGAACGAAATGAAAAATAACAAAAAAACTAATCTAAAAACAAACTAAAATTTAAAAGCAATCACGGAACAATTGATGTTTTGCAAAATGGTTTTGAGTATGAAGAAGTTTGAGGAGAACCAGAAGGACCTTTGGGATTTACAGATGAGAACTAGTAGGAGTCTGCCACTTCGTATTGCACTTCAGAGGAATGAACCCCAGTAGGAGCAACCCATGCCTTTAATGAACCTTGGGAGAATAGGGGACAGTATACTGTCTCCAAGATCATGGGGAAGTGTTGTGACCGGCAGTGCCGAGAGGGAGAATAAAACCCAGGCAGCCAGGGCCAGTTACTAAACACTGTCATGGATGGAACAGATCCAGTGAGGCTGCATTCACTTCAGGCATGCAGGTTGCAGAATCACACTATTGCTGGATGAAGTAGAGCCCTGAATCTCATATTAGTTGAAAAACTGCTATAACAGGAATGAGATGTGAGTGCAAAACATTGCAGTTTACTTGAAAGTGTGCGGTCTCCAATCTAAGGTGGACAAAGTCGAACCTTACTTATACTCGTAGAGCTCAGAGGGTATGAGTTACGGAAATGGAGTCTGTTAGGACTGCTGGTGAAGCACAACTGAAGGAGTAGGTATGCAGTCATTTTGAGCTATTATATCCCACTGTGAACATCACTCAAGGGCTGCACTGCATTACTGGCTGTCTTCAGTGGTTGTGAGTCTTGGCACCACTGATGGAAACTGCTACCTTGGTGACTTCCTTCTGTCTTGTTCATTGATATGTTTCAGGATCCCACTGCATGTACATTTCTTAACATGAATGCACTGGATACCTCAACATTTCAGGGAACAAAAAATAATGAAAAATAAGTGATTTGGCATAAAACAGGCATACTTTTGAACCGTGGCTACAGCTCTACCACAAACGGAAACACACAGTAGACGTAGATGTGCTTTCCTGATAAATAAAGGATGGTATTATGGGATTTAACTGATAGCAGGACTCAAACAGCAATTATAGGCACCATTGATTTTTTTTAAATGTGATCAGAAAGCTTGGGCATACAAAATGGACATTCTAAACTAAGTCCAGCTATGCATGAGGTTCCATTTAGACTGCTGCTGCACTCTGTATTCTGTATGATGTGCCTGCAGAGTACATAAATGCAGATGGCACTCCTCAAGTATAAATAAATGTTGTGGCTGCTGTAGCACCGCTGTGAGGTCCCAGATGACTATGGTGCTCTCCTCCACCCATCTTACCAGCAGCCGGAAGAGGTGGCATTGTTGCTGAAGCTGATTGCCACAGCCCTCTCTGTCCATTACATCTGGATGGCAGCCTTCCACTCAATAGGCACCAGTGGAAAGCAAAACACAGAACTCAGCCAGTGGGGGACACAGGACAAGGGACACAGGAGTGACATTATATGTGGAAGAGAAGTACTAATGGCTGACACATTGACTGCCATATCACACATACACCCATATGTGGAGGGACTCTAACAGCCACAGTAAAATGGGCATGGCATACCAGAGACAGCATTGTGTACACCACAATAGAGGACTGCACACACAGTGGGCATGCCATGCTGCTATGCAGAAGAACACAGCCATGCAAAAGACAATCAACACAGGCAGGCATGACAGATGTGGAACTGCAGCACAAGCAACAGCAGCTCCAAGCCATGGTGTCCTAGGTTGTGGAATGGCCGGAAGTGCAGGGAGCTTCACACACACCCTGCACATTGCACACCTGCAACACAGTGCACAGCCTTAGACAGGTATGCTAGACAACAGACAACTATGAGATAACTTTGTCAGCTGCAGGGTCCGTGCCAGTCATACACGTTATACATTGCGCAGTCATATATGGATGACACCAGTGTGCCACACTGTGCAGCAGCAGCCAAAATTCCATGAAGGCTCTGTGGTGGTGTACAAAGATGAGGCACTGTATGCACTCCCCTTTGAGGCATAGCAATGGTGTAGTATGTAGACCCGCCCGGAGACACCCTCCCCACCCTGAAGATGTTCTCACTGCCTTAGGTACAGGGACGCCACTCACACAGAGCCAGTGAAGGACAGTGGCTTTCTAAAGACCCAGTCATTTCTGAATGTATGCATGGCCCTGCCCATATACAGTGGATTCATCATACTCTAATCATGACTATGTTAGTTAGACACCACCAACTCTACATAACAATGTTGATCACATATGGTAAACTACATGCACCACCTACCAAAGCACCTTCCCGTCGCTGACCCCATGCCACATACGTCAGGCTCCACTGAGCCACAAAGGCATGACACACAGTACCTGTAGCACCGGGGATGGCACTGCTGCATGGGGATTGCTGCAAGACTGTCTGATGTGCATGGCAGGACACAGTGGTGTACCAGTACCACAGTGGCCCATGCCTACCTCTTGATGCTAGCCACACATACATAGTCCAAACCATATAGCAGTACAGACCTGACTAACACTGATAAGGTCACAAACAGGGTGAGCAATACTATCAACCCCTTGTGGCACATGGTCAGTGATACAGGGGACATGCCAGTGCATGGTGAAAGACATGCCATGGCATGATAGGCAGACACAGGGCAACATGCCAGCAGCATGTACATGCACAGTAATAGATTGTACAGACCATGACACAACAACAGTGTTATTGGAGAGGCAGTGCTCCAAGTGCAGGGTAAGTGTGTCCTACCACAACTGCATAGGTGAAGCCCCTACAGGCATGCATTCTTCATGGCAAACCACACATGGAAAGCCATTGGCAGCCACAGAGGCATGCAGCATAGTGTAGACATGAGTGGCAGGTAAGTCAAAACAGTGGCAGGCCCAAGGATTTAAGGGGTAAAACCCTCACTTGAGAGAGTTCACCCACACCCATATTGTTTTCTTGATCGGATGAATGGGGTGTAACTCCACCTCACCAACTGACAGCATCTTCCTGTGTCTTGATGCCCCCCCCCAAGACCAAGACCATTGTTTAATTAAAGTCTGACTATTGTGCCTTCGCCCAGCAGACCATGATCCCAGCCCACTCCATCAAGAATACTCAGGCCTTCACTGTCAACAGTTCTGCTAACACCCTGCAAGCCACACAGAGGGTGATGAGTAAGCAAAATTATTTACAGCACCTGCTGCAAGTTTAAGGCACAGTCCTCCATTGTAATAAATTACTATTATTGGAACTACTGATTGGGCCAGGCCCTACTACTTATGAAATTGGTAGGGCCATGACAACAGTGGCTCAACCTGTTTCAACACTAATGAGTGTAAACATGGAACCCCGGGTACAATGCACAACAGAAGGTACTTTCATGGATGCCCCCCCCCCCCCATGATCTACTTCTCAGGGCCCCATCAAGCCTGGCAAGTCTCTTGGACAGTCCACCCAACTACTCTTCTGAACTAGTTGATCTGTGGCCCTGGCCAGGGCCTGCTGTTTGCTGAACTCTGTTGCAGAGGGAAAGGTGGATGTGTTCAGTATCCTGCAGGGCAACACAGTGCACTGTTCTGTAAACCCTACTCAGTATAAACACCCATACACCTGTACTGTGCACCAGCAACTACATGTGCATGATGCAGATGGATAGGTCTGAGCAGGTCTGCAATGTACCTGTGTGACCACCTGTGGCACCACACACATGTGTGCAATGATCCAGGAAAAGCAGGTATGGTATATCCCCCTGTGGTAGGTATGGCCTTGCACTCTGTGCGCTAGCCCATGTCGTGGCCTCAGCCTGCCAACCCCCCAAATCCTGTGCAACAGACTCACACATGTTGGCTAGTCTTGTACATGACATAGCATGCATTTGTAGGCATGGTGCAACAGGTCACATACTACAAGGGCAGACAAGGGATACCTGCACAGTGGCTGGGTGGGGGCAGGTTTCTGTAAGTGTGGCCCTGCCCAGTGGCTGTTACCCCCTGTGCACTAAAACAGTATCTAATGCTGCATGTCATATACAAGTGCCCATGTGGCATAGCATGCTCATAACACAACAAAAACAGTGGCCACATTCACATCCTGATGGATATTCCTACTGTACCAGGACAGCTACCTGTAGGCCACACATTTGACAACCTCCTAGGTCATACCCAGTACTGGGCATTGACGTGTCCAGGTCACTGTTCCTAGTAACTAAATCAAGAATAACTTTCCATGACACAATACATGGGCCTGTCATGCACCCTGACACTGCTGTCATGTCAATGTTGTAGCACACAGAAGTGTAGCCCTGGCAGATGCACAGCTCAGACAACTACAGTGGGCCCTACCATGTACAGGGCATGGTGATGTCACATGGGCCAGGGGGCCCAGATCCTGCATATGTATGGGCAGACCAAGCTGTGGGGCATGCCTCATAGCAAAGAAGGACACACAAGTAATGTGTATAGTGCCTCAGCGACAGTACATCTGTTGCATACTATCATGACTCAGGCCTGCACAAAGGCTATTACACACAGTGCACATAGAGCCATCTGTATTCACCTAGCCTTGGAACATTGCCATCATTGCCCTCAGCTGCTGCAGGTGACATGCCTCCCTCCTCTGGAGGTCTTTGCACCAGTGCTAACCCCGGTCGTCAGTGCGGGTGCCGCCAGTTCATCATTTGAGATGCCGCCCCACAGATGACCACATCTCGCTCTGTGGCCTGTCTGACCCTGCCCCATCCCCTAGCAATTGGTCCTCTCTGGCCCCCAACAGCTCAACCAAATTGGTCAACTTAGTGTTGCACCACCCCTGGTCCAATTGATTCATGGCCCTGTGCTGTCAGCTTGCCAGTGTGTCACCCTCTGACTAGGCCTTGCACTCCCACCAGACTCCTGCAAGGTTTTGGGCTGTCTGAGTGTGTCCTGTAGTGTTGCACAGTATGTTGCCATGATAGTGCTGTGCCATGTCACTTTATGCTGTGCAATACATATGCCTGAGGGAGCTGTAGTGGGAGCATGTGCCAGGCATGGTGTGTCATGTCCATGGGGCACGCATGTGTGTGTTGCGCATGCACAGACCTGTGCAGGTTTGATATGATGTAAAGGGACATACAGTCTGATGATGTCATATGCAGTATGTGATGTCATGACTGTGTTACAGACCGACATTTCGCAATTGCAAGCACAGCACATGCTTAAACAATCATATTAGTCCTGCAGGCAAATGTGCAAAATTCAGACAAGGTATGCAGATGTGTCAGTTTTGCAGTTAGTGGGCAAACAACCATATTTGCATGTCATTACTGGCAAATTTGCATACATTAACATGAATGATTGCCCTATGAGTATATAAAGGAGTACAGTGCACCACCTGGAGTCCATGGCTGTATTGCAGCTGGATGGAGATTGGTGTCCTGTGGAATGGCCTGGAAAAGAACATGGGTGAGCATTGGACTGTGTGTATGCAGTGGTTGTATTGGAAATGTTTAGGTAGTGGAACTCTCAAATCCAGATTTCTAGGAGGTGGAACTGTCATTTGTAGATGTGGAACTCTCCCATAGCAATCAATGAAGAAAGATGACATAGATGGTAGAACTGTCATACATTTTGTTGAGAGGTGGTGGAACTGAGTTCCTGTGGGCTCCTTCTCAAAGTTACCCCTGTGTGTATGCTGTGTGCAGTGGTACCCTGGACATGCTGAGGTGGTGGACCTCTCACATCTACATCTACTGGTGGTGGTATTGTCATACCTAGGTGGAGGCACCTTTCTACAGTAGTCCATATTGCATTCTGACAGCTGAGATGATACCCTCACATGTAAGCATAGGTGGTAGTTGTCCTGGGTTCCAGTGGGCCTCTGCACAATTTCACCCCTGTCTGTGATCTTGAAAATGGCTGTGTCTGCACATGGGCAGGGCTGTGTCAAATGGCTGATGGCTGTGTTAGGCCAATCATTGCCAGGGCACCTATGTGTCCTACTCTCTGATCACCTGTATTCCACTTCCCTCTCCAGCAGGTACCATGGTGGACACAGACAGACTATGGACTCACATCTCCTCATAGATGTTGCAGGTGCTGGCACAGGCCTACATGGCCAGGGAGATGGTGTTGCCCCCCTGGAAGCAGGCCATGAATGCCCAGGTATGGCAGGCCTGTGTAGTGATCAGTGATGTGATCAGTGCTGTCAGCGATGAGAACAGGCCCCTGGAATCTGTAAGAATGTGCTTCAGGGGCATGAGGAGGGGGACAAAGATGGTCATGGTGACACACCACAGGGAGATGCATGCTATAGGTCGGGGCCCACAGGCCTTGGCAGCTGCATGTACCCCGGATCCTGTAGAGGAGGCCATTGCATCTACCCTATGACCCATGGAGGTGATGGGCATGTTGGGTGGCAGCTACAAGAGCCAAGCGGGAACAGCCTAGCCAATGTGAGTGACTAACAGTACAATATCCCCTCAGCCATGTGTGCAAATGTGTGTACATATATGTATGGATACATGCATATGCTAGTGCAAGATGACACATTGGGTGCATACCACATTATTTTTCCATGTCTCCTGGTGTTTAGCCATTTGTGTGGTACTCCACAACTGTGCCTCAAGTGTTGTCACTCATGTGCTCACTGGTTCTGGGATGTGAGCTCCCTAGGGATGGGGTGTATGCACACTGATGCAGGGATGTGTACTCATTGGTGCTGAGATGTGTACTCCCTGGGAATGGGGTGTGTGCACACTGGTGCTGGGCTGTGTGCTCACCAGTCCTGGGCTATATGCTCTCTGATGCTGGGCGTGTGTACACAGCTGTTGGAGAGTGCGCACACTGGTGCTTGTACATGTACGCACTGGTGCAGGGTTGAGTGTTCCATGATGAGGAGACATTTTCCCATCTGTCTAGGGGTGTGTGGTGTGCAAGGACACAGTGGGTATAGGAATTGCACCACACATATAGCATGGGTGATACCTCACCATACGCTGGCCATACATGCTGCCTCAGCTGGCACACGGTTCTGTATGTTATATGCTATATAACTCTCCTCTCCTCTCCCAACAGCACACCATGTTGTACCGGACATGGCAGAGGATTCCCCAGGTCCCATATCAATGGCAGCTGCCCATGCTGCCCACCCATCTGCACCTTCCAGTGGTCAGCAGTGAGGAGGATGTGGAAGAAGAGGACAACAAGGCCTATAGTGGGGGCTGGGGACAAGAGGGTCAGCCTCAGGTGAGGAGGGGTTGTCTCCCCACCATCCTCCATACTAATGGGGCCTAGCTGTTGTTCCCATGTGTCTCTCTGGTTACAGCTGTGCAACCCCTCACAGGCCCTGGCACAACCACTGTTGTACCACTACATGACTCCATCTCTGGCATGGCCATCACCCTGCTGCCTGCAACTGAAACTACAGGACCAGCCACCATTGTGCCTTCCCTTGATCAATCTGCTGGTATGGCCACAGACCTGCCACCACATGCCCATACCACCAGGACAGCCAAAGTCAGCCTGCATCACCCACAATCGACCTCAGCATTGATGGTGGTGCAGCCACAGGCCATACAAAGGCTGAGGGTTCAGCCTTACACTGTCTTGATGGACAATCCACAGCAACATCAGGATGCGGCTACCAACCATCAGCTGCTGCAGTTGACCATGGAGGCATGGATGGTTCACTGCAGAAACTGATGCATCCACCACATGCTGCTCAGTGCAAGGATGTAGCCAGGTATGTTGGATCTGCACACCAAGTGGACTCACTGCCCCCCGGATGTAATCAGACAATATACAAATTTACACCAGGACCGTGTTTGTTGTCTCATTTGGCACAATAAATACAACTTTTGTATCTCATGACAGTGGCTGTTGCCATGCATGGGTAATTACTAATGCCATGCATTGTTCCCTAAGACACCCACATACCAGCCCAGAGCCTGTAAAGTTGTATTGCCCTTGGGATGCAAAGAGAGTATTAGTGACCAATCCTAGTTTCGACTCCAATTAATAAAATTACAGAAAGGTTCAGTATTTTCTTGGTTAATTTTCATGGAAAAGGGAAGCAGTTCAGAGCCTATTTGCTACCCCCTTAAATAAAATTGCACACCATGGAGTGCTTGGAGTATGCCTGCCTACACCCATGGCTCAGTGACATGTGCTAAGGAGTGGGCAGAGGCATGTCATGCAGAGCATGTGGTAACCATCTGTGACCTTCACGAGGATATTGTTACCTGCATGGATCACCTGAATACCACTGTGCTGGAGACTGCAACCATGGTCCTAGGCACCACAAAGGCTGGCCATATCCCCAGCCTGTCCAGTGGGAGTACACCACCTCACGGCAGACAACACAGCATACACCCACACCAAGCAGTGCAAAAATGAGAACACCCAGCACATCGGGGACTCCAAGGATACCAAGGACACTGCACACACCAGGTTGCAACCTGCTCCTTGGGGGGGGTCAGTACCTAGCGGGGCAAAGGCTGAGGGTGCATAACACCATCCCCATGCTCATCTCCAACATCATGGATGATGACCCACCCAACCACACTGAGTGCAGCACACACATATTGTCTGTAACAGGGGAGGTGGGAGGAGATGCATGTAGGTTGTGCATGGCCAACTCTCGTGAACATGTGACACTTCTTCCCCCAGTACCCATGTGACACCACCACCTGACACTGTGACTTAACCCAGTAATTCCTCCCTCCAGCCTGGATGGCCTGTACTATGGCCAAACCCTTTTAACCTGGCTGGCATGTATCTGTGTACAGTCCTTTGGAACCTCGCAGCATGGCTTGTGTTTGTGTATGCTCTATTTGCTACCCCAACGTGGATGGCCTGTATTTCCCTCAGTCTCCATCTTTGGACCCTCCCCCCCACCAGGCTGGCATGTGCAAGCAATAACACCTGACAGGGTGGGTGGTATTGGGCTATACTGGACTGCCTAGGGGGTATAATAACACTTGATGCAGCAGGCGGAGGGCCTTCTAGCCCCTGGAAGGTCTGGTATAGCCCATACTGCCCACAATGGTAGGTATTATTGCGCTTAGAAAATGGGCCACTGTATTATATATGGTTGGAAAAAAGTTTATGTTTATATGCTAAATCTATTACATTTTTATTTTGTAAGTAAATAGTTCCTTTGCCTAAATTAGACTATTGTGTTGCTTTTTTTGAGGTGGAACTTTTGTCCTACTGGAGCCCCCATAGTTGTGAGTATGGAGCTGGTTGCTACGATTACCCCATCACACGCACAGAGCTTAACACACACACACAAGTTAAAACAGTTTTGTTTTGCTGCTTTTTTATCTATTTATTGATTCAATGCTTTTTTCAACTGCCATTTTTTGCTCCTTAGTGTCACTGCGATCTCAATGGTAGGGTTGGGAGAGTGGCATGCGCTGTTCGGGGCTAATTGCATTAGGCAGCCAAGGAAGTGAGGTAGTGTGATTTTTTTACTTTTTCTATATTTACAGTATGGACGAGGAGGTGCTTTCTTGGTTGAGAATGTAACTTGCCTATAAAATCGGAAAGTGAGGTGGGCAAGAAAGAGAGAGAGAGACAGATCATGCTAGCTCCGGTAGCGCTTGTGTGTGACAGGAGCGGTACTTTCTCCATTTTCCATACTGCAGCTGCACGTCAATCTGCGGTATGGAAAATGAAGAAAGTACCACTGCTGTCATATATAGTAGCTCTGCTAGAGCTAGCGCTCACTGTCTCACTGAACTCTGTTTGAGATTTTGGAGATGAGCTTCATTTTCCCCAAAACTGTGCTTATTTTTCAATTTTGAGTGTGAATCTTGCCTGGGAGACATGGGTAAATCAGTTGCTAGTTTATGGCTTGCTTAGCAAGTGAAAAAAATTGTAGCTGCTCATAGAAAAATAGAATTTGATGGCAGATAAGGACCGCTTGACCCACCTAGTCTGCCCATTTTCCTACCTAACTGATAAGCTGCAGATCCTAGTTAACCAATAGCCTACGTCCTCCTACCCCCCCCCACTAGAATTGCCTTATGTCTGTCTCATGCATTCTTGAATTCCCCCCACTGTTTTTGACTCTACGACCTCCTCAGGAAGGCTGTTCCATCTATCCACAACCCTCTCTGTGAAGAAATACTATCTCACATTACCTCTGAGCCATCCCTGCTCTATCTTCAAATTGTGCCCCCTTGTTTTTACACATCTCTTTTTCTGAAAGATGCTACCTTCTTAGACTTTGCTGATTCCCTTGAGGTATTTGAAAGTTTCTATCATGTCCCACCTCTCCCTCCTTTCCTCAAGGCTATACATCTTTAGTTCATTTAGTCTTTCTTCATATGTCTTCTGATGCAGACTCTGCTTCATTTTGGTTGCCCTCCTCTGGACAGCCTCCACCCTGTCTATGTCTTTGAGGAGATGGGGTCTCCAGAACTGTACACAGTACTCCAGATGTGGTCTTACCAACTGTCTGTACAGAGGGCCAACAACTTCCTGTTTTCTACTGGTGATGCCTCTCCCTATGCATCCCAGTATCCCCCCCAGCCCTCCTTACCGCCTTTTCACATTGCTGGCCCACCTTTAGGTTGTCTGATATGACTACCCCCAGATCCCTTTCCATTTTTATTGTTGTCAGTATCTCACCTCCCACCGTGTACCCTTCCCCTGGGTTTTTGTTTCCCAGGTACATTACTTTGCACTTCTTTGCATTGAATCTGAGCTGACATACATTTGACCATTCCTCCAACCTTGCCAAGTCCCTTTTCATCTTTTCCACCCCACCTTGTGTATCATCCCTGTTGCAGATCTTTGTGTCATCTGCAAAGAGACATACTTTCCCTTCCAGTCCCTCTGCAATGTCACTTATAAAGACATTAAAAAGGACCAGCCCCAGTACTGAACCCTGGGTATCCACTAGTAACCCTCCTTTCTTCACTGTGGACTCCATTTACTATTACCCGCTGTGTCCTGTTGTCCAACCAGTGTTTTACCCAGGCTACCACCCTAGGACCCACTCCTAGGCTGGCTAATTTGTTTATTAATCTTTTGTGTGGGACTGTGTCAAATGCCTTGCTAAAGTCTAGATAGGCCATGTCCACAGCCCCTCCCTGCTCTATTACTTTGATCACCCAGTCAAAGAAATCAATTATATTTGTCTGATATGACCTTTCCGCTATGAATCCATGCTGCCTTGGGTCCTGTGCCCCACTGGCTTCTAGGTACTCAACAATTCTTTCCTTCAGAAGTGATTCAATCATTTTCCCGACCACTGAGGTGAAACTGACAGGTCTGTAGCTTCCTGCCTCTGTCTTCCTCCCACTTTTGTGAAGGGGAATCACATCCACCCTTCTCCAGTCCTCAGGGATGACACCATCATCCCATGATTTATTAAAAAGGGTAGTCAGTGGTGTTACTAGTTTTTCCCTTAGTTCTTTTAGAATTCTGGGGTGAATCCCATCAGGCCCCATTGCTTTATCCACCTTCACTTTTAAGAGTTCTTTCAGAAACCTTTCTTCTGTGAAAGGACTAATATCCATCCACTCCCCCCCATACAGAGTGCTTCTATTGACTGGATTAGGTATCTTCCCCTGCTTTTCCATTGTGAATACCAAGCAGAAGTATTCATTCAGTATCCTTCTTTTTCACTGTTGCTCTCTGCTCAATCACCTCTTTATTCAGCCTCAATATCCCTGCCTTCATCTTTCTTTGCTCCCTAATGTACCTATAAAAGATTTTATCCCCCTTCTTAACTGAGTTGGCTATCTTTTCCTCAGTTTGGGCCTTTGCTATTCTGACTGCCTTCCCTGCTTCCTTATTCTTTAACTGGTAGGGTTCTCTGTCCTGCTCCTTCTGTGTTTCCTTATACTTCCTGAATGCTATCTTTTTCTCCCTTACCTTCTCTGCCACTTCTTTCGAGAACCATATTGTTTCTTTCTTTCATTTTGATTTGTTTATTTGCTTCACACAAAGGCTTGTTTCCTCTGTGATGGCAGTTTTGATGTTTTCCCATTGTTGCTCCACCCCACCTTCTTGCCTGTTTGCTAGTGCTTTTCTGAGGCTTTCTCCCATTTTGACAAAATCAGCCCTCCTGAAGTCCAGTACCTTCACTGTTGTGTGGCTTGACTCTACAGCTAAGTTTATCATGAACCGCATTGTTTGGTGGTCGCTTGTTCCTAGATGGCTACCCACTTCAAGATCAGAGATCCTCTCTCTGTCCCCATTTGAAAGTACCAGGTCTAACATTGCTCCCTCCCAAGTGGGTTCCAACACTAGCTGTCAGACGCATGCCCCCTGTAGGGCATCGAGAATGGCCCTGCTCTTGGATGTGGCTGCAGCAAAGGTGTTCCAGTTAACATCTGGCATATTCAGGTCCCCCATCAGCAATATCTCACCTTTCTCTGCCATCCCAAGGATGCCTTCTATCATTTCCTTGTCCATTACCCCCCCGAGATGGGGGTCTGTATACAGCCCCTGTGCGGATTGTGGAGCCATTTCCAGTCTCCAGGGTGACCCACAGTGCCTCATATCCTCCCTGTTTACCCTTTAGTTCTGTTGCCTTGATCCCTTCCCTTACATAGAGAGCTACTCCTCCTCCTCTTCTTCCCTCCCTGTCCCTTCTGTAGATTGTGTACCCTGGTATACTGACATCCCAGTCATGGTTCTCTGTGTACCATGTTTCTGTGATTGCCATGATATCAAGGCATCCCTCTTCCATTAAGGCCACCATTTCAGGGAGCTTTTTACCTAGACTACAGACTATTTCATTCCTGTACTCAGACTGTTTCTACATACCACTGGCACAGGCATTGCAAAAAGGACTGTGGGCCCCATCCCTAGGCGTGCTCTTGCTCACTTTCCCTGGCTGTCAATGAAGTACCTCCCCAACAACCAAATTGCTCCTTGGTAGGCTGGAACACCTGCCATGGACTGCTGCCTAAACCTCTGCTGTGGTCTGGTACACTTGTCCCACCATGGTGTCGGTCCTGTCCACCACTGCTGTGCTAGAGCTGGTGATGGTGCAGGAGGCTGTTTTACCAGCTCTGACTAGTCTAACCACAGCCATGGACTGCAGCAGCTGCTGAGCTCTAAAATTCCCACAGTAGGGAATACTGCAGCCAACGTGTGGTGCACACACCCTCAGGGCTATTGGGCAGCCTATGTCTCACTGTAAGTCTAGTGAAAGGCCACAGGCACCATCAGAAATTTATGAATGATGCAGGGTGTGATACAGTGTGGCCCTTGCATCATGTCTCTGATGCAAGAACCTTGCATAATCCTGAAGCTTTGAAAATCAAACCCATTGTGTTGTATCACTGTCAGAACAATCCATTTCAGCTAATTCCGTTTGTAAAATTGAAATTAAAAACCTCAGATCAATGCCTGGTATTGTTTGAGACCTAGTAGGCACCTATCCTATCTGTCAGTCTCAAATAGTTGAGCTCTTTAATGCATCACCCCTAAGGGGAAGAGATTGTAGCCAGTAAACATAAAGAGATGAAAAAAGCAAATTCAAAAATTGGTATGTTAAAACACAAAATAAAGAAAATGTAAATGAAACAGTCACATTAACTAGAATCTGCCCTCTCTGTTCTGCAGTCAATAACATTGACTTGACCCATGGGGTGAAAGTTGAATTACAAACTGGAAGTGATGTTTTCCAGGTACCTCTGCCTAGACAACATGCACAACAAGCAGCACCAATGAAGATACAGTATATTAATAAATGTTACACTTCAGGTACACATTTTGTCTGATGATAAAAGTGGTTCTCTAGCAGGCATTGGCAGAGATTTTTGTAATATGCTGGCAACAGGTGAGGATCTGTTCTCCCGACTTCAGCTGCAGGAACATTTCCTAGAGTTGATTTTGGACAAAGGTCTTATAGAGCAAACCACAAGTAGGAGGCTTTTCCTGTAAATAAAGTTGCATCTTGGAATGTCAGGCGGTTAGGGATCTCCCATTAAAAGGATAATGGTTCTAGGATATTTAAGTAAGAAAAAAATAGATATTACCTTATTGCAAGAAAAACATTAATTAAAACAAGAAGCCATCAAATTAACCAGAGGCTGGGTGGCACATTTGGAATTTAGCACCTTCAGCACTAAAAAGAGTGGGACAGCCATCTTGGTTAGAAAGGGTACATTTTGTGAAATTCAAACACCAGTCAGATCCAAAGGTAGATACCAGATACTATGGGGAGCAATAAATAGCACAAAGATTATTATCTGTAACATTTATGCCCCTTATGCAAATAGAGCCCTCTTCTTTGACAGTATGGTGAGACATCTTTGTGATGTCATTGACCACACACTTCTTATAGGAGAGGCTTTAGTGAAGTGGAAGATCAGTGGCTTGATCAAGTCAATAAAGAAGTTTCCAAATCAGGAAATGCTTTTTAAAAAAAAACTCACTGAGGACCTGGGCATGGAAGATAATTGTAGAATACTTATCCTACAGTGCCATGACTATTCCTACTTTCTCTACCAGGCACAACTCCAACAATCACCTACATTATCTTTTGATATCAAAAGAGCTGAACAATGATATTGTGAAAGCTCAAATTAACAATATTGTGAGTTTTGATTGCGCTTTAGTAACTCTGAGTCTTACTTTCAGAGGGAATAGGAGAAAGATTTCAAGTGGAAAATTAACAGTTCTTTAATATAGGATACAGGTTTTACAGAATGGGTTAATAAGGAATCTACTGAGTTCTTTAAGAACAATGACAATGTAAAGGTTATGACTGCTTGACTATGGGATACGTGCACAGCATTTTTAACAAGAGGAATAATTAGCTATGTTACTAATAACAGAAAGACAGACAGAAGGAGTTACAAGGAAAAGAAAATAGAGTCAATCAATTTGTAACAGATTACAAAAAAAAGCTAAATTAAAAATCCTCAGTTATTTCACAGGATCACTGTTTTAATGTAGGAAATAAATAAGATTTACTCATTAAAAGCCAAGTTTGCAATTTCTACAACACAGCAAGCTTACTATGAGGTAAGAGAAAAGGCAAGGGAACTCCTAATGTTTAAACTTAAAAAGCAACAATCTCAGACTTTAATTGCTGGTATCAGGAATAAGCAGATGCAGGTATTAGTCTCAAATAAAGATATAAACACTGAATATAAAAACATTCTATGTGGAACAATACAGTTATAAGGAGAACTGACCAACATGATTGATAAAAACATTTTAATCCAATCTTTATATTCCCAAACTAACATAGAAAGAGATAGTCTAAATCAGCCAATATCTTAAAATGAAATTACAGTAGCAATCAAAGAATTAATATCAAACAAAAATCCAGGACATGCTTGAATATCAAAAGAACTTTAAAGGATCGTAGGACCCTTTCTCTCTAACTATCTGGGTCAAATGTTTAAAGAAGGATTAACAAAACAAAAACTACAGAATTGCTAACTAAAGCTTTCATTATGCTAATACCTAAAAATGATAAAAATCTGCTTTATTGTGAGAATTACAGACCTATATCACTTCTTAACAGTGAATATAAGATTTGAACAAAAATCCTAGCTGAAAGAATTGATTGTCAAAGTTAAGTTAGTAGGAAAAGAACAGATAAGGTTTGTTCATGGGAGAACAGGAGCAGAGAATGTTAGGAGGCTGTTTAATATAATATGGACAACAAATAGATCTAAGATACATTCAGCTATTCTTGCTTTACATTTCTTTAAAGCATTGGAATCCTTAACATGGGATTACCTGCATAACAACTTGGAGGAAATTAACATGGGCAAAAATGTTTTAGAATGGATTAAATCCTTATATAGTGCATCAACTGCCAAAATCATAACAAGTGGGGTAATCACTACACCTTTTGAGTTACACAAGGGTACAAGACAAGGTTGCCCACTGTTTCTGTATATCATCATTCTTGCACTAGAACCCCTTATTATTAAAGTTAGAGAAGAATCTGAAATAAAAAAAAATAAGTGCTTTGGAAATTTATGAGTAAAATATATGCACATGCAGACAATCTATTAATAACAGTCAGGAATCCCCAAGATTCCATTCAAGAACTTATTAGACTATTAAATGAATGTGCCTTGTTCTCTGGCCTAGAAGTTAACTTGGTTAAAACCCAGTTAATGGTTTTAAATATCAAGCCACAGAATATTCCTGATCTTGGAAACCTCAATAATGAATCAAGTAATAGTGATTCCATAACCTACCTTGGCTTACAAAATCCAAGATACTAGAAAGATTATAGACCTTAATTATTCCCTTTACCGTAAACAGATTGAAGCAGATTGCAACAGATGGCAGACACTTAATTTATCTATCTGGGATAAGATCAGGTCGATAAAATTGATGGTAGCTCACAATACATTTTATCTCTTTCAGAACCTTTCAAAATTACTAAGTATAACATTTACTCTAAACTGAATAAAATGTTTACAAATTTCATATGGGAAGGAAAGCCTTCAAGACTGTCTCTCAGTAAACTCTGATGCAATTGGAGAGAGGGTGTTTGGCCTTCCCTGGTGGGAAAACTACTATCTTGACTTCCTGTTTAAACAAGTGGTTCACTATTTATAAAACCCATCACACTTAAATATGACTCTGTGGTATGTAGCTGAACAACAATTGGAGTTTCCCCATAAGCTTTCAGATTTGCTTTTTGTGCCCACTTCACATTACCTCAGAGACAGAAAATTAATAAGCTTCTGAATATCTCTACCCTCACAACAGAGTCAAATACTCTTTGGAACAATTTGAATATTTTCACAATAAATACTGGAAGGCCTGGACTGGGTCCACTTGAGAATTACTAACATAAATGACATAATAGATGCTAAAACAAAAATTGTCTTCCCTCTTGGAGATATGAAAGTAAAATACAAGCTGCACAGATTCCAGTTTGCAAAATTCTTACAGGTGAGGAAGGCATTAATGGATGTCATATTACAGTAGATGGGCACCATAAGTTAATTGAATAGAAGTAATGGAACTCAGTAGTCAAGGTAGCTTTATTTAAAAAAGAAATGGGTTTAGTCTATAAATTTTCTTCAGAAGACAATAACCCTAATTATACAATGGCAAGAAAATTTCCTGGACTCTGATTGGTCAATGTGTGCCTGAGACAGTGATGTTATTACACAATAACATCACTGTATTGCTTTTCTATGGCTCCTGAGCTCCATTATCATGACCATTTGGATCCCTTAAAATCATTTTTTTATCTTTATTTTTTTATTTTGTATAACAACAACGAGCCATTGTATAATAGCAATAAGGCACTCCAGGGATGTGTGTTATCGTGTAATAACGTCACTCCTGGGGTGGTGGAAGCACTCGGCTTCGCCTCGTGCTTCAACCCACCCCAGGAGTGACATTATTACACGATAACACACACCCTGTCGTGCCTTATTGCTTAAATGTAATGCAGTACTCACCAAAAGAGAATGGAGAGAAGAATTAGCCATGCCTGTTTACCTTAATGAATGGGTCAATAGCTAGGCAGAATGCATACAATAGTTGTGAAGAAGTCTGAGGTTTGATCATTCAATTTAAGGCCCCTACATTACTATTACAATACCCTAGATAAACTTTAGAACAGGGGAATATTCATTAAGTCGAGAATTCTGGAGATACCAAGCTCCTAATATTGATCTGTTACATGTGCTATGAAACTGCATACACATAAAACAGATTTGAAAGGATGTTCACAAAACATGTGAAAAGATAGTTATCAGCAAAATACCTTTCTCACACTTATTATTTATTATTGGAATCTCTTCCATGTTGAAACATTTAAGAAAGTAGCAAACCTACCAGATTCTAGTAACATCCTTAACCCTAAAAGACTTCTTTTAGTTAGTTGGAACATGGCTTAAAACTCATCTTATAGAGAACAGTACAATAATTTGAGTGTAGCATCAAACAATGAAATAATCTCTCTTTTATATCGGGCAATGTAAATGTATTAGACAAGACACTGTTCTTTTCCCTAAAGATACAACTTGATTGACAGATGACTTCTCTTTAAAATAACAACTATTTCTGAACATGCTGAGATAAAAGTTGATTTTACTTTACTGAATGTATTAAAGCTATTAAAAATGTTAGTTTAAAAATGAGGTTACTACTATATGAGGGGAGGTAGTATAGCGCAGTAGGTTAAGGCTTTAAGCTACAAATCTGGAGACCTGAGTTTGAATCCCACAGCCCCTGCATGCATACTGTGTGACCCTGAGCAAGTCACTTAACTTCCCTGTGCTCCCAGGTAGCACCTGTAAACATGCTTCCAGCTTAGTGTGCCATTCCTCGTTAAACAATTTGAAAAAAATATATGCATTTTCTTTTTTTTTTATATATACATTTTTCTGCCTGTTCTCCCCAGGTTGCCTCCTTCTAACCAACCCCCCTCAGACCTATCACCGTAGCTCCTACAGGTCTTACCTTCTCCTGTGCCCTCAGCCACAGGGCTGTGGCAGTGCCTGGCCACCAAGTGTGGAGCCTGTGGAAGGTTGGTCATCATCTGCAGCCTGGGGTGTTTTCCCTTATTTTCTCCTTTCCCCGTTGCTGGAGCACACACATCAGCATGCATGCATGCATGGAGGTGCACACATGCTGCAGAAATACCACAGCACGCTCTCTTTGTTGGCATCCTACAGCCCTGCACTACCCTCGGACTGTCCCCTGTGGGCAGGCATTTAGTGGAAATGCCAATCCTCACTCCTGGGAGAGGAGAGCACTCCTTTGGATGCTCAATCCTCTCCCTCTCCAGTTGACCCAAGGGCAACCTGCTCACACTGCAAACAAGGGTTACTGGTGAGATAGGAGGTAAGGCATAGATGACTCAGCCCTCCACACCACTGGGCCAGCCCCTGCATTTTAAGCTGCTCATGAGTATTGCATAAAATATCAATCAATTGTTATACTTCCGCTGGAAAAGTTTAATAACACTTTTATTGGAAAAAATGACACTTCATTGAGTTTTTTTAATAATAAAAGTTATGGCACTTGAAAGGGAATAGATAAAAACATGTTAGAATGCTGAAAGTGTATTTAAACAATATTCATGGACACAAAAATAATGTTATACTAAACTGTGAAATGGGTAGAAAGAATGTTGGATTCTGAATGGCCAAGAGGTACTTTCAGTCAGACCATTATACAAACACAACAGTCTGGCTGAAAGTAGCTCAGCAAAAATATGTATAAAAATACATTCAATTCACTAAAAATGAATCATTTCATAACTTCATGGGGTGCATTACAATGGTTTAACATGCCGTTTCAGGTGGTGGAAACACTCGACTTCACCTCATGCTTCATCCCACCCGAGTCAGGTTATTACCCATCATTATGCACCCCACGTCATGTCTTGTTGCTTAAATAACATGTTCAATGGGGTTCTTTACTGCTTATATGTTATTTCTACATATGTATGATACATTTAAGAACTTGCGATTTATAACACAAATGTAAGATAAATGAGATATATCAGTCTGTCAGTTCATCTCTCACACCTCACTCTACTCAGTCAAAAAATGCACAACACTTACAGTAGTTGGATAAATAGGACACATACTGCAGACTTGTGTAATACACTATGAAGACACAGAACAGCATTTGCAATTTAGAAGTCTTTCTTTTTTTTCTTAGATCAGTTGAGATAATTTTGGGGGTGAAATGGCTCTTCTGTAGATAAATAATGTGTCACACTTGATGCCTTTGCATGTCACATTATTATATTATATAGCAGATCCAACCACAAACGAAAAAAACCTCACCACCAGTACCACACAACCCCTGGAAGTAACATGTAAGAAGGTACAGCACTTTTTTTTGGCTAAACAGGTCATGTAATTGAGAGATGTGCTATACATTATGTAACTATTCTCCAGCAGCTTAATGTCTGGTATATCCCTCATTCCTTACACCACTTTTGAGGTACCCATGATGACACTGCTTATTTTCTGACAAGTAATATACCACACAGATCATTAATTTATGTTATGCTCATATAAGGCATATTTCATTTGTGGTGGTAAGACACATGTTTGTCTTTTACTTACCATGCCTGTTGATGAATGATTTCTAGGATGCTAATCTGTATCAGGATCACTTATTTTTGCATTTATTCTTCTTTTTTGTTTTGTTGAATAATGATTGCCTAAAAAAAAGGTGTATATAAAAATGAAGAAAACTGATTTTTATTGTGGTTTGTTGCTGTTGTTGTTTTGGGTGAATTATGATATTACATACATCTTACCTTGAGTCACATTAAAAGTGATTTTAGGCCTGTCGAAACAGGAGCTTTGAAGTCTTCCATTGCCTTTGGTGAAGTTTCAAATGTTGAAGGCTGAACTTCTAATGTGTTGGTGGTAGTATTTTGAGTTTGCTCTGCTAATTATGCTGGATATTGATTGTTGTATTTGATCACTGATTCAGGAATAGTCATTGAGACTTTGGATCTGTTTATGTCCTAACATTTGAATAATTTTGGTTGGTGCTACACCTGTGTCATTTATGTTTTGAATTAAGTGTTTCCATGTGATGTGGTTGGATGGGCAACTGCTTGTCCATTTGTGTACTAGCATCTCTAATCATGTTTTTTATGATTTATCTGACTTTGTTTATTCCAAATGGTTGATTTATATACCACGTTGTTGGAAAGTGGTTCTTGTCTGTATTTTGATTTACAGCCAGGAAAAATGATGTATCTGGTGTCAATGTTTTTTGCAGGACATTCCACCTTGTATTTTTTTATTGTTTTGTTAAGTATGTTTGTTTTGGATTACATTGTACTGCATATACTCTGGGATTTATACGCCTGGTTTCCTTTGCATTCTTTTCTGTTCCTATTTTTTTTTTTTTTGTCGTTGGCATTAGTTCAATGTACTCTGTGTTGTTTTCATCTTGTTGCAGATAACGTTACCCATCTAACACTATCATGTTTAGTGCTTCCTCTGATGACAAAGTATGTGCACACAATCAACCACTGTGTAGAGTAGTGAATCAGGCATTTAGCGTCCAAGGTGCTTGTTTTCATACAGCAAGTTACTGACATCATCGGTCAGCTATTACTCTTGCCCCCTTGCTCCTGCTTTTTAACTGTTTTTAGTCTTGATACCAGTACTTGTTTTTTCAAGGTTTTTCTCAACTGGAAAGATAATCTGGGTAGTTCTTCTTTTTAAGAAAGCACTCCATGCCTGAAAAGAGAAATGTAGTGTCAGAGGTTCATACTCCTCACCATTATTCTTTCTTATTGCCATGACATATCTGCAAAGGTGATAATTTGGTATGGTTGGTGAAATTTCTTCAAGTGGCCTGCTTTCTGTGAAGTTGTCCCTGAAGTAATGTGATATCATTTTAGCATCCCAAACTACTTTTTTCAAGAAGTATTCAAGTTTTTTGTGCAGTCTATAAAGTTATTTATCTCTTCTGTTGGCTGGGTAGTCACAGTGCTAGTGGTTTGTAGGTCATTATTAATAATCAGAGGTTGTTAAGCAGACAGATGCATATGTAAGTGATGAGCTGTTAGTGGTATGTCTTGTTCTGCTTATGGTGTCTAATGCAGGCCAGAGCATATCTACCGGGGCCCAGATATTTAAACTGCACCAGGCTGTGGTGCAAGCTTGGGCGCAGCTCAACTTAGCTGCGCAGAGGTGTGGACTGGGTGATATTCAATGGAGCTGCGCCATGGCTCAGCAGTGTTGAATATCACACCCTGGCAACTCGCAGTGTGCATGGCGCAGTGGCACTGCATTAGCGCAAGTGGCCAGAGTGGAGTGTGGGGATGCGCTAGCGCAAGTTCCATTGCGCCATGAACAGCAACCGCAATATTCAAAAGTTAACATGCAAATGGGGCCATAATGTATGCAAGGCGCACATGGGGCCATTTGTATGTCATTATGGACCCATTTGCATGCAGCTGCGCTGATCCTCAATGACTTGTGCCTGGCGCCCTGCTAGGCAGCAGCCGTCGGGAACTGATGCCCCCTGCAGCCGGCAATGTGCTCCACAGCCCAATCGCAGGCATTTGTAAAAAAATAGAAATAAGCCCTATATCCCTGGTGGTCCAGTGGACCACTATCTGCCCGATTGTGGGCATCTGTACAAAAATAGAGATAAGTCCTATATCCCTGGTGGTCCAGTGAATTGCTATCTGCCCGATCGTGAGCATCTGTAAAAAAATAGAAATAAGTCCTATATCCCTGGTGGTCTAGGGTAGCCCCCTCCCCACCCGTCCACTGAGCCCCACCGTCCCGCTCCCCCCTGGTCAGCCAGCGGGCGGCAACACCCACCCGCTGCCTGCTGACCCGGCACCGTCGATGGGGCTGTATGCCCATTGGTTCTGGCGTGAGCCAAACAGGTGTCTGCTCATACTGTACTACATTCAGATATGTGAATGATTCATTCACATATCTGGAATAATAGTACGACCATGGGCTACCGCCCATTGCTCACGCTGGCTGAACCAATGGGCGTACAGCCCTACAGATGGTGTCAGTCGGCGGTGGCGGGCGGCAGGCGGTTGGTGCTGCCGCCTGCCGCTGACCGGGGAGCGGGCAGTGGAGCTCAGTGGGCGAGTGGGGATGGGGGTACCGTAGACCACCAGGGTTATAGGACTTATTTCTATATTTTTACAGATGCCCGCGATCGGGCAGATAGTGGTCCACTGGACCACCAGGGATATAGGACTTATTTCTATTTTTTTACAGATGCCTGCGATCGAGCAGATAGCGGTCCACTGGACCACCAGGGATATTGGAAGGACATTTCTTTTTTCATAAATGCCCACGATCGGGCAGACAGCGGTCCACTGGGCCACCAGGGATATAGGACTTATTTCTATTTTTTTACAGATGCCTGTGATCGGGCAGATAGCAGTTCACTGGACCACCAGGGATATTGGAAGCACTTATTTCTTTTTTTTTTACAAATACCCACGATCGGGCAGATAGCGGTCCACTGGACCACCAGGGATATTGGAAGGACATTTCTTTTTTCACAAATGCCCGCGATAGGGGCAGACAGCGGTCCACTGGACCACCAGGGATATTGGACAGTTTTATTATTTTTTTTCACAAATGCCCACGATCAGGCATGGGGGGGTGCTGCCAGGTGCAGTCGGAGCTCGAGTGGCCACCCACAGGTGGCAGCTGCCGTGTTGCGCCCTGCAATGCGCAGCTCACCTGTGGGTGGCCATCAGTTGTTCCTTTTTTTTGGGATCAACTTTGTGCTGGTGCAGGTAGGGGTTGCACATGCATGGCTCTGCACATCCCGGGCTAAATATCGGGCTGTGCAGGGTATGCATGGGCACGCCCCCCCCCCACCTGCGCCTGCATACATTACTGATGCGCTCCGGTGCATCGGGATTTGTGGCGTGCACTTTTCCCTTTTGAATATCATGCCGGGGCGCATCAGTGGGTTGAGCATGGAGCAACCCTTTTGAATATCTGGGCCCTGATGTCTTAGTTGTGGTAGTGATTCCTTATGGCACTGACTTTTTTATTAATGTAACACTGTAGTTGCTCTTGAGTATTTAAAGAGAAACTTCCATGTAGGATTAAATTTATCAGTATTGTTACCATTGGGAATTTACTTTACGTAAGCTCTTGACCTAACCCGTAACACTGTTAGGATCAGAATTATAACTCATTTAGTTGCCCTCCTCACAGCTGCAGGCATCCATTTTCTAAATCACAATGTTGTGAATGAAAGCTTACAGTATCACTTAAGTCCATTGGTTGACAGTGTCAACCAATGGTATTGCAGTGCTTACTGTATGCTGTCATTCAGTGACAACGCAGTTGGCAGGCAGTCATCGAGGTGTGTGAGTGGGTTTTGCTGCCAGCTGGCTAAAATGGCCTTTCTGGGATGGGGGGAGCTGGGTGTGGTGTGGGTGCCTCAGAGGGTGGGGGGTCCACTGGACTACCAGGAAGTGCTTGGAATTAATTACATGTTTCAAACGGGGCTGGGGGGGGAGTACCACTAGACTACCAGGGACATGCAAATTACAATTATGCTTCAGAAGGGGTTCAGGGATGGGAGTGGGGTACTACTAGACTACCAGGGGCATATAAATTATGATTATGCTTCAGAAGGGGTTCAGGGATGGGAGGGTATTGCTAGACGTCTTTACGATGCCAGTTCAACAAGAAAAATATTGACTGGCATCACAGCACCAGGCTCCATGTCGACAACAATTTACAGTCGGCATGGAGCCATGTGTTTTTTCTTCGGGGGGGCTTTGCCCTCCAAACACCCCACATGGGGGGCTCCGCCCCTTGCACCCTCTGTACTTTAGGATTCTAACTCCAGGTCAGAGTTAGTTCAGGGAAAGGTTGCAGGTTGGGGATCCGAGCAGCACTTCTATGGCGACAAGGCACTATTGTTGATAACGACGCATGTCACCATAGAAATGTTGCTGTTCAGGGGGTATACTCCGCAAGACTATCAGGGATCTCTGGGGGAGTTGTTTTTCTATATGCTCGGGGATGGGAGAGGGACCACTAGTCTACCAGGGGGTTGTGGTTTCTTTTGGTTTTTAAAGGGACATTGCAGGGTGCCTAGTGCATTCTGCTGGGTGCATCCCTGCCCCAGGTACGCAAATGTGGCCATAATGACATGCAAATGGTCCCATTTGTGCCTTTCATTTGCATGCTATGGTCTGAATATCTAGAATTTGCACATGGCGCATCCTAATGATGCACCGCACATCGCCATTTCTGATATTCAGACCACACAGGAGGTGCACTGGTGCATCTTCGGCAACCTCCATATGCACTGCCCTCATCCTTTGTTATATTCAGATGAGATGCGCATTGGCATCTCTTTTGAATGTAGCAAGTTTGTGCTCAACACAACTCAGTTGTGTTGCATTCACACACTTGCGCCCATTCTGTGCACCGCTAGAAAATCCTGGCCATAACGTTGTTGGTTTGTTTTAATAAGCACTTGAACATAGCTAAATGGGACCAGTTCAGCTAGATTCCAGTGTGTTTTTTTTAAATGATCCAAAATTATTTTTCTGGTCACCCCAAAATATTGGGTACCCAGCTTAGCGAGAGGAACAGTTCACCTGCGTTTTCTGTAAGAGAACAGTGGGACTTTCTTAGTTTGTATAGCTGCAGCTAGAGTCATGCTGCCAGTATGAGTGGGAGCAGTGAGCATATAATCGGTCTTTCTCTGTTTTTCTCTCTCTCAGTCTCTATCTTGTCTCATCTCGTCTTGTCTCATCTTGTCCCACTCGTCTCGTCTCATCTTATATCTTATTTTAAATTACCTTACCTTACTTTACCTTGTCTGGCTGTCTTACTGTCTGATTGACTGTCTGCATGCCTATCTATCTATCTATCTATCTATCTATCTATCTATCTATCGATCTATCTATCTATCATCTATCTAGTCAGTTTTATTATTTTTTATTACCTTCCCCTCCCAGTTCAGTCAGCTCACCATCATTCTTTCCCATCTCCTAATACTTTTAATAATGCTGACTGGGATGCCCTTCCCCAGTACCATTTGCCCACCCCCCCATTCACAATTCTGGACTGTGTAGTACGGGACGTGCTGCAAGCCCATTGTCCCACACTGTGGACCAATGGGTATACAGCCCTACTGTACAGAGTCAGTTGATGGGCGGTGGGGCGACTTGTGGGTGGGGAGCTGCCCCCTGCCGCTAACCGCGGGGAGCAGGGTGGTGGGGCTTAGTGGGTGGGTGGGAGGGTACTGCTGGACCACCAGGGATGGATTGGTTTCTGATATTGTATTACTGATGCCCGCGATCAGGCTGGACATGGTCCACTGGACCACCAGGGATATTGGAGGGGTTTTGATTATACTTCTGCCTGCGATCCTGCTGGAGGCGGTCCACTGGACCACCAGGGATTTAGGAGGGTTATATAATTGTACTTCTGCCTGCAATCTGGCTGAGAGTGGTCCACTGGACCACCAGGGATATAGGAGGATTATTTTTCATACCACTGCCCATGATCGGCAGTGGGGCACTTCTCGCTTCTGCAGGGGCGTCAGTCCCTGACGGCTACAGCCTGGCAGGGCGCCAGGCGCAAGTCGCTGGGGATGGGTGCACCTGCATGCAAATGGGGCCATAATGACATGCAAATGGCCCCATTTGTGCCTTGCATGCATTATGGTCCCATTTGCATGTGCACTTTTGAATATCATGGGTGATGTGCCTAGTGCAACGGCACTTGCGCTGGCGCATCTCTCTGCCCCTCTCTGGCCACTTGCACTGGTGCAGTGCCACTGTACCATGCACATTGGGTGGTCACAGCTACGATTTTTCAACAGTGCTGAGCCATGGCACAGCACCATTGAATATCACCCTGTCAGTGCCCTAGCACATCCCAGTTGTGCTGCGCCCAGGCTTGCGCCACAGCCTGGCACAGTCTGAAAATCCCACCCTTGGTGTAAAAATATGGTAAAATAAACAATTTGTGAGTGAACAATTAAAAATGTCAAAGTTCATTCATAACATCAGTAATATTCAATACTTATTCACCAAACTTTCAACATGGTCTTTTTGGGACCTCATCTCACAAGTAGAGATGTAGTGAAGTTTAAATTCAATAACAAAGTGGTGAAAATTCACGCTACGTGGAGTTTCACAAAGCTTCCTCTGACCTGAGAAACTTCGATTTCACCCAAAATAGTGATTTTTTTACCATGAAATGTGTAATTTTGCTGTGAAGTCAGAAATTTCACAGGCAAGATTCCACACTTCGCAATCCACAGAGTCTGAATTTTGCGAATTCTCACTTTGCAAAATTTATGAAATTCATGGATTGATACAGGGAGAGGATTTTGATGACTTTGCCCATTGCTACTCACAAGACAGGTGAAAATTTTCAAATATGTGCTAAAAAGTTATTTCACAGACTAAGGGCACTATGCACAATGTGGGCAGGGGTTTGTGGAAAACATGCGTACTCCACCTGCATAGCTCTCCACCCAGGGACAGGTGTGCACATGCCAGTGTTCACAACTAGCCCCCATCTGTCCATGGCCCTGCCTCCCCCAGTGCAGAGGACAATGCAGGGAAGCCAACGGGAGGAGTTGTGCACCCATGTGGTCATCTAATCGGATGCCCATCCTGGGTCCAGGAGTGGATCAGCGCAGGTCTGGATTTTGCATAGCCTCTGTGGGTGCCTGGACCTGCATAACCATACTCCAGTGATAGGCCATCCCAGGCGACTGATCCCCACCCCAGCACAGTGCAGCCATGTCCCTGGAATCTGTCAGCAGACCCCTATTCTCTGTGGCACCGACACACCCCTGGTCCCTGTACATGTTGCCAGTACTGCAGCTTAGCTGCCCCAGCCTCCCCATTCTGACTTGTGGGCTGGGGAAGCACTGCAGGATGTGTCCCAGTCCCCTCACAACTGGTGGGTGAGGTCCATGGGGGAGCAGAGTGAGTTACAGCAGGGTCCCGGTTCCCTTAACCTACTTCCATCTCTGCACCCATGTGGCAAGCAATATGCAGTTTAGTGTATACAGCATAGTGCTGGCACACCCCCAAAATTCTCCTGGTGCACTGTGGTCCACAGACATGGAGGATCAGGTGCATTGGTCTGCACTCCCCTGTTTATGCATCCCATGTGGGGCACAATGGGTCTTGGAGTGGCTACATGCCCAAGATACATGGCCCATAGCCACTCCACCCTTCATCCGTAGGTCCCAATGTGAATAATTACATTTTGGGTAGGATTTGAACCTTTTCACCACTAGGCTCATGAGGTGTGCTCATAAGAGGCTATGTTGAAAATTTTGTGTAAAAATATAGTAAAATGACAAAGTTATGAGTGAATGTTGAAATAATTCAACATTCACTCATAGATTTACTAATTTTCAATATTTTGACTCCAAACTTTCAACATAGCCATTTTTTCACCATCTCATAGATGTGATAGGTGTCAGTGAGATATCATTTCATACATGTGGTGTGAAATGACATTTCAGCCAGTATTCTATAAATGTTACATGTCATGTTTATAATGGGGAGTTGTGAAGGTGTGGAATAAAACAGACACATCAAACCAGAAGTCAGGTGCATAAAAGTGCAAACAAGCATTATTTTATTCAAATCAGAAAACAAAAAAAATTAAAATAATAAATATACAGAAAGCAAAAGGCTATTCAATGTCCAGTATCCAGCAAACTTTCTAATTTCAAAAATTACTGAGGCTTAGCTTCAGCATTTGCAAATAGAACAGTATGGAAACAAGCACATACTTCTGAGGTCTGCCTCACTTGGCAGCCAGTTTTCAACTCATTCCCCTATCTGTCTTTATTACTCCAAGTGCTGGTTTTTATACCTTTCATAGATGGCATCACCATCAGGTGATCCACCCCGGTTTGATAAAACCAGTATAAACCTCTTATTGTCAGGAGTTCCCATCAAACAGTAAAGCCATACATGCTCATACATGTCATTTTCTAGCCAAGACTCAATTCCTTTTTTGTTTTGGTAAAGGGGGCTTTATGTTAAGATTTTTTTAATTTTATGTTAAGAATTTTTTTTTTTTATGTTAAGGGGGTGTTATGGTTCCATTTTGTTTCATGTCAAAAGATATTTTTTAATAAGATAGCAAGTCCATAAGGGTTTCAATGGGTTTGCATGGGGAATGGGAGAATGAAGATGTGCTCCTCTTCTCCCTTCTACTGCCAACACTTGGAACTAATTACATCTTTTTCTTTTTATTAAATCATTAAATGTGATACCCTAAAACAGACATGCATACAGCAAATGTATTTCATTTTCATTCCCAGCGTGAGCGGTTTTCCCACAGAAACAAAGGGGCGAAAGGAATGGGGGGTCGGATATCTCAAACATGGGTATCTACCTTGGATAGGGCTCACCCTGTTACAGGAGTCATACAATGACTGTCTTGAAAATTTGGGATCAAAATAAAAAAATGATCAAGAAACATTGTGTGCAGTGCCAGCCTTTACCCCAGCAGGTAGTGCTTTATCATCTTGTGCCAGTTAGCTGAGTTAGGAGGCAAGCTCAGTGAGCCAGCTAGATGGGCTGATGCTGGGGGGATGGCAGTCATGCAACCACCCCAGCCTGGGAAGGAAAGTACAGGGTTGTCCACATGGGCCCAAGTTCCATATAGTAAAGAGAACACTTATTTTGGTTAGAGCCCTGTACCTCTGCACCCGTGGGTGCCACTGGACCCTGTACTACAGCTCAGAGATGGACTCTTTGCCCTGTACATATATATCTTTGGCCACATGGAAATGTAGATCCCAGAGAGCCCTGTGCTTCTGCAGCCCACCAGACAGCGCAACAAATCCCTGACATTCATTGCCACACAGAAGAGCAATTATGGGCCTGTTTGGCTCTCTGGCTCTAAATCAATCTTAGTATGGACCCTTTCCTCAATGGAGGGCTCAGAGGGCCCTGCAAATCTGAATTTTTTCATCCCAGAGGGACCTATGTGAATGAGGATACAATTCCACTGTCTCACAAAGAAGGAAATGCTTAGCAAAAAACTGTGTTAATGCACCAGTCAGGGTTCAACATAATAACAGGAAAGTAGGGAATGGTGATGATTGAGTTTCCAACCCTAACTCCCCACCCCCATGCTGCAGAAGTAAAAAAAAAATAGAGTTTTGGGTCACTGTAGTCCTGGTGAATTGGTTGTGGGGTCTTGTTTGGGGTCATCAACCCTAACACTCAACTCTCCCATTCCAGACCATAAGCTGCTGTCTGAAGCTCATGATACAGGTCCATGCCAGTGCCTCATAGTGATACACACTTCAAAGACAGAGAAGTATGTGTCTTCACATGTTGCCAACAGAATCTGTTGTGACTTTTTGTTTGAAGAAAAGAGATTATATCCAACTTTTGTTTGCATACAGGAGAAGGCTGGTATTAGGGTGAGCAAACCCCAAAGTTGACCTTGTCACTGATTCGCCAACATGCTGGAGACCAAAAACCCTAATATTTTTTTTCATTTTGCTGATCGGGGGGTGGGGAGTTAAGTTTAGAAACCCTAATGACACATTTCACTACTTTTGTGGCATTAAGTTGATCCCTAAATGGCACATTAATGCAGTATTTTTTGCAAAGAATACACACACATAGATAGCTAGCTAGCTAGCTAGATAGATAGATAGAGAGATAGAAATATATATATATATATATATATATATATATATATATATATCTCTCCAAGATTCCACCCCCCAAGTTCATCTTCTCGGGATGCTGGACAAATAACTCCATTGAAAATATAACACAGAATCTCAGCCTAGTCAACTGGTCATTCACTGCTGCACCAAGTAACCTCGACTCTATCCTTGAAAGATTATCTACCATCTTCAACAGTGTTTGTGACAAATATGCCCCTCTCAAAAAATTCAGGGTTTGAGGACGTGTTAATGCATGGTTATCATCCCACATCATTAAACTGATGAGAACCAGAGATAAGGCCTGGGACCATTACACCACACAAGGACCCTGCCCATCTCTATCTCTCTCTACAAAGCACTCAGAAATAAGTGCAAATCAGTCATCAGAAAAGCCAAAATTCATTTTTCCATAATAAACAACTCAGGAAGCTTCCAACCCCATCATCTTTAGGTTACACTCAACTCACTACTTGGGAAATGCAAGAATACTGAACCTATCACTCTTATCCATGGTGGCTGGCAGACCAACGACCCTCAGAAGTAGTAAATATTTTCAACTCATTCTTTGGTGATCTTGAAAATATAAACCCTCCCCTCCCTACCCTTTCCCTCATCAACCCCTACTCCACCTGCCCCAATACCACATCTGAGCCCAGCCCCAGATTCTATTTTATGGTGGCTCTACAATGCTGGTTCGACATCAATTTCATCGACCAGCATCACAAGGATGGAATATATGTTGACCACAAGTTGTGGTCAGCATTAATCCCAATGGACTTCTAGTCCGCTTTTCTAATGGGGGACTCTGCCCCCACGCCCCCCATTCTAATTATAATCAACTCTGAGTAGGAGTTGATTCAGGACAGGGGTGCAGGACCAGTAGACAGTGTGCTCCTGTCTCTGGCACACCAATATAGTGACCTGTCGATGAACTGGAGATTTTACCACACAGATCATTAATTTATGTTATGCTCATATAAGGCATATTTCATTTGTGGTGGTAAGACACATGTTTGTCTTTTACTTACCATGCCTGTTGATGAATGATTTCTAGGATGCTAATCTGTATCAGGATCACTTATTTTTGCATTTATTCTTCTTTTTTGTTTTGTTGAATAATGATTGCCTAAAAAAAAGGTGTATATAAAAATGAAGAAAACTGATTTTTATTGTGGTTTGTTGCTGTTGTTGTTTTTTGGGTGAATTATGATATTACATACATCTTACCTTGAGTCACATTAAAAGTGATTTTAGGCCTGTCGAAACAGGAGCTTTGGAAGTCTTCCATTGCCTTTGGTGAAGTTTCAAATGTTGAAGGCTGAACTTCTAATGTGTTGGGCTGGTAGTATTTAGAGTTTGCTCTGCTAATTATGCTGGATATTGATTGTTGTATTTGATCACTGATTCAGGAATAGTCATTGAGACTTTGGATCTGTTTATGTCCTAACATTTGAATAATTTTGGTTGGTGCTACACCTGTGTCATTTATGTTTTGAATTAAGTGTTTCCATGTGATGTGGTTGGATGGGCAACTGCTTGTCCATTTGTGTACTAGCATCTCTAATCATGTTTTTTATGATTTATCTGACTTTGTTTATTCCAAATGGTTGATTTATATACCACGTTGTTGGAAAGTGGTTCTTGTCTGTATTTTGATTTACAGCCAGGAAAAATGATGCATCTGGTGTCAATGTTTTTTGCAGGACATTCCACCTTGTATTTTTTTATTGTTTTGTTAAGTATGTTTGTTTTGGATTACATTGTACTGCATATACTCTGGGATTTATACACCTGGTTTCCTTTGCATTCTTTTCTGTTCCTATTTTTTTTTTTTTTTGTCGTTGGCATTAGTTCAATGTACTCTGTGTTGTTTTCATCTTGTTGCAGATAACGTTACCCCATCTAACACTATCATGTTTAGTGCTTCCTCTGATGACAAAGTATGTGCACACAATCAACCACTGTGTAGAGTAGTGAATCAGGCATTTAGCATCCAAGGTGCTTGTTTTCATACAGCAAGTTACTGACATAATCGGTCAGCTATTACTCTTGCCCCCTTGCTCCTGCTTTTTAACTGTTTTTAGTCTTGATACCAGTACTTGTTTTTTCAAGGTTTTTCTCAACTGGAAAGATAATCTGGGTAGTTCTTCTTTTTAAGAAAGCACTCCATGCCTGAAAAGAGAAATGTAGTGTCAGAGGTTCATACTCCTCACCATTATTCTTTCTTATTGCCATGACATATCTGCAAAGGTGATAATTTGGTATGGTTGGTGAAATTTCTTCAAGTGGCCTGCTTTCTGTGAAGTTGTCCCTGAAGTAATGTGATATCATTTTAGCATCCCAAACTACTTTTTCAAGAAGTATTCAAGTTTTTGTGCAGTCTATAAAGTTATTTATCTCTTCTGTTGGCTGGGTAGTCACAGTGCTAGTGGTTTGTAGGTCATTATTAATAATCAGAGGTTGTTAGCAGACAGATGCATATGTAAGTGATGAGCTGTTAGTGGTATGTCTTGTTCTGCTTATGGTGTCTAATGCAGGCCAGAGCATATCTACCGGGGCCCAGATATTTAAACTGCACCAGGCTGTGGTGCAAGCTTGGGCGCAGCTCAACTTAGCTGCGCAGAGGTGTGGACTGGGTGATATTCAATGGAGCTGCGCCATGGCTCAGCAGTGTTGAATATCACACCCTGGCAACTCGCAGTGTGCATGGCGCAGTGGCACTGCATTAGCGCAAGAGGCCAGAGTGGAGTGTGGGGATGCGCTAGCGCAAGTTCCATTGCGCCATGAACAGCAACCGCAATATTCAAAAGTTAACATGCAAATGGGGCCATAATGTATGCAAGGCGCACATGGGGCCATTTGTATGTCATTATGACCCCATTTGCATGCAGCTGCGCTGATCCTCAATGACTTGTGCCTGGCCCTGCTGAGCAGCAGCCGTCGAGGAACTGATACCCCTGCAGCCGACAATGTGCTCCACAGCCCAATCGCAGGCATTGTAAAAAAAATAGAAATAAGCCCTATATCCTGGTGGTCCAGTGGACCACTATCTGTGATGTGTGGGCATCTGGCACAAAATGATAAGTCCTATCCCTGGTGGTCCAGTGAATTGCTATCTGCCCGATCGTGAGCATCTGTAAAAAATAGAAATAAGTCCTATATCCTGGTGGTCTAGGTGCCCCCTCCCCACCGTCCACTGAGCCCCACCGTCCGCTCCCCTGGTCAGCCAGCGGGCGGCAACACCCCCGCTGCCTGCTGACCCGCACCGTCGGTGGGGCTGTATGCCCATTGGTTCTGGCGTGAGCCAATGGGTGTCTGCTCATACTGTACTACATTCAGATATGTGAATGATTCATTCACATATCTGGAATATAGTACGACCATGGGCTACCGCCCATTGGCTCACGCTGGCAATGGCGTACAGCCCTACAGATGGTGTCAGTCGGCGAGGGCGGGCGGCAGGCGGTTGGTGCTGCCGCCTGCCGCTGACCGGGGAGCGGGCAGTGGAGCTCAGTGGGCGAGTGGGATGGGGGTACCAGAGACCACCAGGGTTATAGGACTTATTTCATATTTTACAGATGCCCGCGATCGGCAGATAGTGGTCCACTGGACCACCAGGGATATAGGACTTATTTCTATTTTTTACAGATGCCTGTGATCGGGCAGATAGCAGTTCACTGGACCACCAGGGATATTGGAAGCACTTATTTTTTTTTACAAATGCCTGCGATCGGGCAGATAGCGGTCCACTGGACCACCAGGGATATTGGAAGGACATTTCTTTTTTTACAAATGCCCTCGATCAGGCAGACAGCGGTCCACTGGACCACCAGGGATATTGGACAGTTTTATTATTTTTTTTCACAAATGCCCACGATCAGGCATGGGGGGGTGCTGCCAGGTGCAGTCGGAGCTCGAGTGGCCACCCACAGGTGGCAGCTGCCGTGTTGCGCCCTGCAATGCGCAGCTCACCTGTGGGTGGCCATCAGTTGTTCCTTTTTTTTGGGATCAACTTTGTGCTGGTGCAGGTAGGGGTTGCACATGCATGGCTCTGCACATCCCGGGCTAAATATCGGGCTCTGCAGGGTATGCATGGGCACGCCTCCACCTGGCGCCTGCATACACATTGATGACCCGTGCATCGGGATTTGTATGCGTACTTTTCCTTTTTGAATATCATGCCGGGGCGCATCAGTGGGTTGAGCATGGAGCAACCCTTTTGAATATCTGGGCCCTGATGTCTTAGTTGTGGTAGTGATTCCTTATGGCACTGACTTTTTTATTAATGTAACACTGTAGTTGCTCTTGAGTATTTAAAGAGAAACTTCCATGTAGGATTAAATTTATCAGTATTGTTACCATTGGGAATTTACTTTACGTAAGCTCTTGACCGAACCCGTAACACTGTTAGGATCAGAATTATAACCCATTTAGTTGCCCCTCCTTTTACAGCTGCAGGCATCCATTTTCTAAATCACAATGTTGTGAATGAAAGCTTACAGTACTCACTTCAAGTCCATTGGTTGACAGTGTCAACCAATGGTATTGCAGTGCTTACTGTATGCTGTCATTCAGTGACAACGCAGTTGGCAGGCAGTCATCGAGGTGTGTGAGTGGGTTTTGCTGCCAGCTGGCTAAAATGGCCTTTCTGGGATGGGGGGAGCTGGGTGTGGTGTGGGTGCCTCAGAGGGTGGGGGGTCCACTGGACTACCAGGAAGTGCTTGGAATTAATTACATGTTTCAAACGGGGCTGGGGGGGGAGTACCACTAGACTACCAGGGACATGCAAATTACAATTATGCTTCAGAAGGGGTTCAGGGATGGGAGTGGGGTACTACTAGACTACCAGGGGCATATAAATTATGATTATGCTTCAGAAGGGGTTCAGGGATGGGAGGGTATTGCTAGACGTCTTTACGATGCCAGTTCAACAAGAAAAATATTGACTGGCATCACAGCACCAGGCTCCATGTCGACAACAATTTACAGTCGGCATGGAGCCATGTGTTTTTTCTTCGGGGGGGCTTTGCCCTCCAAACACCCCACATGTGGGGCTCCGCCCCTTGCACCCTCTGTACTTTAGGATTCTAACTCCAGGTCAGAGTTAGTTCAGGGAAAGGTTGCAGGTTGGGGATCCGAGCAGCACTTCTATGGCGACAAGGCACTATTGTTGATAACGCCGCATGTCACCATAGAAATGTTGCTGTTCAGGGGTATACTCATGCAAGACTATCAGGGATCTCTGGGGAGTTGTTTTCTATATGCTCGGGGATGGGAGAGGGACCACTAGTCTACCAGGGGTTGTGGTTTCTTTTGTTTTTAAAGGGACATTGCAGGGTGCCTAGTGCATTCTGCTGGGTGCATCCCTGCCCCAGGTGCTAAATGTGGTATAATGACATGCAAATGGTCCCATTTGTGCCTTTCATTTGCATGCTATGGTCTGAATATCTAGAATTTGCACATGGCGCATCCTAATGATGCACCGCACATCGCCATTTCTGATATTCAGACCACACAGGGGGTGCACTGGTGCATCTTCGGCAACCTCCATATGCACTGCCCTCATCCTTTGTTATATTCAGATGAGATGCGCATTGTGCATCTCTTTTGAATGTAGCAAGTTTGTGCTCCAACACAACTCAGTTGCGCTGCACACACACTTGCGCCCATTCTGTGCACCGTTAGAAAATCCTGGCCATAACGTTGTTGGTTTGTTTTAATAAGCACTTGAACATAGCTAAATGGGACCAGTTCAGCTAGATTCCAGTGTGTTTTTTTTAAATGATCCAAAATTATTTTTCTGGTCACCCCAAAATATTGGGTACCCAGCTTAGCGAGAGGAACAGTTCACCTGCGTTTTCTGTAAGAGAACAGTGGGACTTTCTTAGTTTGTATAGCTGCAGCTAGAGTCATGCTGCCAGTATGAGTGGGAGCAGTGAGCATACAATCGGTCTTTCTCTGTTTTTCTCTCTCTCAGTCTCTATCTTGTCTCATCTCGTCTTGTCTCATCTTGTCCCACTCGTCTCGTCTCATCTTATATCTTATTTTAAATTACCTTACCTTACTTTACCTTGTCTGGCTGTCTTACTGTCTGATTGACTGTCTGCATGCCTATCTATCTATCTATCTATCTATCTATCTATCTATCTATCTATCTATCATCTATCTAGTCAGTTTTATTATTTTTTATTACCTTCCCCTCCCAGTTCAGTCAGCTCACCATCATTCTTTCCCATCTCCTAATACTTTTAATAATGCTGACTGGGATGCCCTTCCCCAGTACCATTTGCCCACCCCCCCATTCACAATTCTGGACTGTGAATGCAGGACGTGCTGCAAGCCATTGTCCCACTGTGGACCAATGGGTATACAGCCCTACTGTACAGAGTCAGTTGATGGGCGGTGGGCGACTTATTGGGGGAGCTGCCCCTGCCGCTAACCGGGGAGCAGGGTGGTGGGGCTTAGTGGGTGGGTGGGAGGGGTACTGCTGGACCACCAGGGATGGATTGGTTTCTGATATTGTATTACTGATGCCCGCGATCAGGCTGGACATGGTCCACTGGACCACCAGGGATATTGGAGGGGTTTTGATTATACTTCTGCCTGCGATCCTGCTGGACGCGGTCCACTGGACCACCAGGGATTTAGGAGGGTTATATAATTGTACTTCTGCCTGCAATCTGGCTGAGAGTGGTCCACTGGACCACCAGGGATATAGGAGGATTATTTCTTCATACCACTGCCCATGATCGGGCAGTGGGGCACTTTATCGCTTCTGCAGGGAGCGTCAGTCCCTGACGGCTACAGCCTGGCAGGGCGCCAGGCGCAAGTCGCTGGGGATGGGTGCACCTGCATGCAAATGGGGCCATAATGACATGCAAATGGCCCCATTTGTGCCTTGCATGCATTATGGTCCCATTTGCATGTGCACTTTTGAATATCATGGGTGATGTGCCTAGTGCAACGGCACTTGCGCTGGCGCATCTCTCTGCCCCTCTCTGGCCACTTGCACTGGTGCAGTGCCACTGTACCATGCACATTGCGGGTGGCCACAGCGCGATCTTCAACAGTGCTGAGCCATGGCACAGCACCATTGAATATCACCCTGTCAGTGCCCTAGCACATCCCAGTTGTGCTGCGCCCAGGCTTGCGCCACAGCCTGGCACAGTCTGAAAATCCCACCCTTGGTGTAAAAATATGGTAAAATAAACAATTTGTGAGTGAACAATTAAAAATGTCAAAGTTCATTCATAACATCAGTAATATTCAATACTTATTCACCAAACTTTCAACATGGTCTTTTGGGACCTCATCTCACAAGTAGAGATGTAGTGAGTTTAAATTCAATAACAAAGTGGTGAAAATTCACGCTCGTGGAGTTTCACAAAGCTTCCTGACCTGAGAAACTTGATTTCACCCAAAATAGTGATTTTTTACCATGAAATGTGTAATTTTGCTGTGAAGTCAGAAATTTCACAGGCAAGATTCCACATACGCAATCCACAGTCTGAATTTTGCGAATTCTCACTTTGCAAAATTTATGAAATTCATGGATTGATACAGGGAGAGGATTTTGATGACTTTGCCCATTGCTACTCACAAGACAGGTGAAAATTTCAAATATGTGCTAAAGTTATTTCACAGACTAAGGTCACTATGCAATGTGGGCAGGGGTTTGTGGAAAACATCGTACTCCACCTGCATAGCTCTCCACCCAGGGACAGGTGCACATGCCAGTGTTCACAACTAGCCCCCATCTGTCCATGGCCCTGCCTCCCCCAGTGCAGAGGACAATGCAGGGAAGCCAACGGGAGGAGTTGTGCACCCATGTGGTCATCTAATCGGATGCCCATCCTGGGTCCAGGAGTGGATCAGCGCAGGTCTGGATTTTGCATAGCCTCTGTGGGTGCCTGGACCTGCATAACCATACTCCAGTGATAGGCCATCCCAGGCGACTGATCCCCCACCCCCAGCACAGTGCAGCCATGTCCCTGGAATCTGTCAGCAGACCCCCTATTCTCTGTGGCACCGACACACCCCTGGTCCCTGTACATGTTGCCAGTACTGCAGCTTAGCTGCCCCAGCCTCCCCATTCTGACTTGTGGGCTGGGGAAGCACTGCAGGATGTGTCCCAGTCCCCTCACAACTGGTGGGTGAGGTCCATGGGGGAGCAGAGTGAGTTACAGCAGGGTCCCGGTTCCCTTAACCTACTTCCATCTCTGCACCCATGTGGCAAGCAATATGCAGTTTAGTGTATACAGCATAGTGCTGGCACACCCCCAGAATTCTCCTGGTGCACTGTGGTCCACAGACATGGAGGATCAGGTGCATTGGGTCTGCACTCCCCCTGTTTATGCATCCCATGTGGGGGGCACAATGGGTGCGGAGTGGCTACATGCCCAAGATACATGGCCCATAGCCACTCCACCCCTTCATCCGTAGGTCCCAATGTGAATAATTACATTTTTGGGTAGGATTTGAACCTTTTCACCACTAGGCTCATGAGGTGTGCTCATAAGAGGGCTATGTTGAAAATTTTGTGTAAAAATATAGTAAAATGACAAAGTTATGAGTGAATGTTGAAATAATTCAACATTCACTCATAGTTTTACTAATTTTCAATATTTTGACTCCAAACTTTCAACATAGCCATTTTTTCACCATCTCATAGATGTGATAGGTGTCAGTGAGATATCATTTCATACATGTGGTGTGAAATGACATTTCAGCCAGTATTCTATAAATGTTACATGTCATGTTTATAATGGGAGTTGTGAAGGTGTGAATAAAACAGACACATCAAACCAGAAGTCAGGTGCATAAAAGTGCAAACAAGCATTATTTTATTCAAATCAGAAAACAAAAAAAATAAAAATAATAAATATACAGAAAGCAAAAGCCTATTCAATGTCCAGTATCCAGCAAACTTTCTAATTTCAAAAATTACTGAGGCTTAGCTTCAGCATTTGCAAATAGAACAGTATGGAAACAAGCACATACTTCTGAGGTCTGCCTCACTTGGCAGCCAGTTTTCAACTCATTCCCCTATCTGTCTTTATTACTCCAAGTGCTGGTTTTTATACCTTTCATAGATGGCATCACCATCAGGTGATCCACCCCGGTTTGATAAAACCAGTATAAACCTCTTATTGTCAGGAGTTCCCCATCAAACAGTAAAGCCATACATGCTCATACATGTTCATTTTTCTAGCCAAGACTCAATTCCTTTTTTGTTTTGGTAAAGGGGGCTTTATGTTAAGATTTTTTTATTTTTATGTTAAGAATTTTTTTTTTTTATGTTAAGGGGGTGTTATGGTTCCATTTTGTTTCATGTCAAAAGATATTTTTTAATAAGATAGCAAGTCCATAAGGGTTTCAATGGGTTTGCATGGGGAATGGGAGAATGAAGATGTGCTCCTCTTCTCCCTTCTACTGCCAACACTTGGAACTAATTACATCTTTTTCTTTTATTAAATCATTAAATGTGATACCCTAAAACAGACATGCATACAGCAAATGTATTTCATTTTCATTCCCAGCGTGGCGGTTTCCCACAGAAACAAAGGCGAAAGGAATGGGGTCGGATATCTCAAACATGGGTATCTACCTTGGATAGGGCTCACCCTGTTACAGGAGTCATACAATGACTGTCTTGAAAATTTGGGATCAAAATAAAAAAATGATCAAGAAACATTGTGTGCAGTGCCAGCCTTTACCCCAGCAGGTAGTGCTTTATCATCTTGTGCCAGTTAGCTGAGTTAGGAGGCAAGCTCAGTGAGCCAGCTAGATGGGCTGATGCTGGGGGGATGGCAGTCATGCAACCACCCCAGCCTGGGAAGGGAAAGTACAGGGTTGTCCACATGGGCCCAAGTTCCATATAGTAAAGAGAACACTTATTTTGGTTAGAGCCCTGTACCTCTGCACCCGTGGGTGCCACTGGACCCTGTACTACAGCTCAGAGATGGACTCTTTGCCCTGTACATATATATCTTTGGCCACATGGAAATGTAGATCCCAGAGAGCCCTGTGCTTCTGCAGCCCACCAGACAGCGCAACAAATCCCTGACATTCATTGCCACACAGAAGAGCAATTATGGGCCTGTTTGGCTCTCTGGCTCTAAATCAATCTTAGTATGGACCTTTCCTCAATGGAGGCCTCAGAGGGCCCTGCAAATCTGAATTTTTTCATCCCAGAGGGACCTATGTGAATGAGGATACAATTCCACTGTCTCACAAAGAAGGAAATGCTTAGCAAAAACTGTGTTAATGCACCAGTCAGGGTTCAACATAATAACAGGAAAGTAGGAATGGTGATGATTGAGTTTCCAACCCTAACTCCCCACCCCATGCTGCAGAAGTAAAAAAATAGAGTTTTGGGTCACTGTAGTCCTGGTGAATTGGTTGTGGGGTCTTGTTTGGGGTCATCAACCCTAACACTCAACTCTCCCATTCCAGACCATAAGCTGCTGTCTGAAGCTCATGATACAGGTCCATGCCAGTGCCTCATAGTGATACACACTTCAAAGACAGAGAAGTATGTGTCTTCACATGTTGCCAACAGAATCTGTTGTGACTTTTTGTTTGAAGAAAGAGATTATATCCAACTTTTGTTTGCATACAGGAGAAGGCTGGTATTAGGTGAGAAACCCCAAAGTTGACCTTGTCACTGATTGTCAACATGCTGGAGACCAAAAACCCTAATATTTTTTCATTTTGCTGATCGGGGTGGGGAGTTAAGTTTAGAAACCCTAATGACACATTTCACTACTTTTGTGGCATTAAGTTGATCCCTAAATGGCACATTAATGCAGTATTTTTTGCAAAGAATACACACACATAGATAGCTAGCTAGCTAGATAGATAGATAGAGAGATAGAAATACATATATATATATATATATATATATATATATATATATATATATACATATATATATATATATATATATCTCCAAGATTCCACCCCCCAAGTTCATCTTCTCGGGATGCTGGACAAATAACTCCATTGAAAATATAACACAGATTCTCAGCCTAGTCAACTGGTCATTCACTGCTGCACCAAGTAACCTCGACTCTATCCTTGAAAGATTATCTACCATCTTCAACAGCGTTTGTGACAAATATGCCCCTCTCAAAAAATTCAGGGTTTGAGGACGTGTTAATGCATGGTTATCATCCCACATCATTAAACTGATGAGAACCAGAGATAAGGCCTGGGACCATTACACCACACAAGGACCCTGCCCATCTCTATCTCTCTCTCTCTCTACAAAGCACTCAGAAATAAGTGCAAATCAGTCATCAGAAAAGCCAAAATTCATTTTTCCATAATAAACAACTCAGGGAAGCTTCCAACCCCCATCATCTTTAGGTTACACTCAACTCACTACTTGGGAAATGCAAGAATACTGAACCTATCACTCTTATCCATGGTGGCTGGCAGACCAACGACCCCTCAGAAGTAGTAAATATTTTCAACTCATTCTTTGGTGATCTTGAAAAATATAAACCCTCCCCCTTCCCTACCCTTTCCCCCTCATCAACCCCCTACTCCACCTGCCCCAATACCACATCTGAGCCCAGCCCCAGATTCTATTTTATGGTGGCTCTACAATGCTGGTTCGACATCAATTTCATCGACCAGCATCACAAGGATGGAATTTATGTTGACCACAAGTTGTGGTCAGCATTAATCCCAATGGACTTCTAGTCCGCTTTTCTAATGGGGGACTCTGCCCCCACGCCCCCCATTCTAATTATAATCAACTCTGAGTAGGAGTTGATTCAGGACAGGGGTGCAGGACCAGTAGACAGTGTGCTCCTGTCTCTGGCACACCAATATAGTGACCTGTCGATGAACTGGAGATTTTGTCATCAGTGTTGTAGGTCGCTTAATTGGTGTTGCTGTCAGGGGTGTATATCTTTTAAGGTCCTAAAACCCTCAGTTACCATAAAGTTCCTCCGAAGTAACAAACATAAACCCAGCAAAGAGGTGGATGTAATTGACTTTGAAATCCTTATACTGGCCATTAATTCATTAGCGGTCCCGCTCACCAGCATAGTAAACCATGCACTCTGCTCCAGCTATTTCCCTAGCACCTGGAAAACTGACACTGTCAAACCATTGTTCAAGTCTGGGTCATGGAATAAAGTAGGGAATTACTGACATAGCTCCTTCCTTGCTCCCCTCTCCAAAATTATTGAAACAGTTGTTTGTCTAGCTCACTGCTTTCAGGTTCATGAGTAATATCCTCAAGGCAAGCGATAAGGGCAAGAACACAGGCTTTGTCTTCATGGACCTGATCAAGGCATTTATTTATATATTTATTTATTAAGTTTTTGTTGACCGGGTAAGTGCACTAGACAAATCCTGCCTATTTTCAGGCACGACCCGGGGTGGAGGGGTATACAGATGAATGCCAACTGACCTTGAACCAGATTAAGCTGTTAGTGGTATTTTTAGTGAATGAGGGAAATTTGACCTGGTTGACCATGGCCTTCTCCTGGACACCCTCAAGGGCTTGTACATATCTGAAAATGTCAAATGGGTGGAAAGCTGCCTCTCCAGCAGATCATAGAAAATTAATGTCAACAGACATTTTTCTGCTGAATGTCCGATTAAATATGGGGTACCCCAGGGCTCCATTCTGGGCCCACTCCTCTTCTTGATCTTCATCAATAACCTCCCTTCCATCTGACAAACCACCCAACTTGTCCTTTATGCTGACAACGTGGCCATCAACTGCAGTGACACTAACCTTTATACAATGTTCAGTAACTTGCAGGCTGACTTCAGCAGCCTACACACTTGGTTCTCTTCCAAAGACATGGTTCTCAATTCCAAGAACACCAAGTTTGTGATCTTCTCTGGTCCAAGAAAAGCCCCATTCATGGGCAGATCCCTCTCAGACAACCTTGGTAACATCATAGAACAAGTCTACAAATTCAAATACCTTGGACTGTACGTAGACCCTCACCTGACCTACAATATCCATATTATCAACCTCATCAAGAAAATCCATTTGAGGCTAGGTCTCTTATACAGCATCAGAAAGTTCCTTATCCCCATCTCCAGACTAAGGCTTGCCAGCTCCCTTTTTCTGCCATCCTTGATTATGGCTCTATTGTCTACTCCCCCCCCAAACATCCCCCCTTTTCTTCAAACTCAAGACTACATACAGTAATATTGCATGCTTCGTGACAGGCCTCCCCTGGATGACCCATCACAGTACCCTCTATGCCTCTCTCAACTGGCTCATCCTTGAAGGCAGGTTCCAACTTAAAATGCTTTCTTTCCTAAACAAAGTTCACCACAACCTGCTACCAATTAGTGTTAACTCCCTTTTCCCCTTATTGGTTCCCAAGCGCAGTACAAGAGGGGCCACCTTACCATATCTTCAACACCCCTTTTTACGACACCAAGCATGCACAGAACTCCATCATGTACAAGGGCCCTAGGTTTTACAATAAACTGCACCCTGAACTTCAGGCCTGTAGTTTAATTGGCTCATTCACCTCCTCCCTCAAGGACCACCTCCTCCAATTCACCACTTGTGCCTGTCCTGGTAGGCAACCCCCTGAATATCCACCAACCCTTGAGTTACCTTATAGTTTATATGTATCTGTTTATTGGCTCTTTTGTTGCATGCTCTGTATTTTTTTTTCTAATCTAGATGGTCCTGTCATATGCACTGTTCCCATTTTAAATACTGTAAAATTTTGCAGATTTTGTTTTACCTTTTTCTCTGTATCATCAATTTTCTGTACCACTGGAAGTTTGTGAAAATGGACATTTTTGCTCACATACTTTTTAACATAAAAATAAAAATGAATTGAATTGCATATATATATATATATATACATTATGTATATATATATATATATATATATATATATAAAATATTTGTTGCAACAAAACTTTATTAATGCATCAATTAGAGTTCCAGTGAAAGAAATTGGGAAATGTGGTGTTAGGGCTTCCAATCCTAATACCCGACCGCACCCTGCATGTAGCAATAGGCATGGAGTGTGTTTTGGGGTTGTCAACCCTAATGCACATCACATTCCATGAGTAAATAACCTGAGATGAGTACAGTATAGGAGAATGGTGTGGACATTAGGAATGACAACCCCAAGGCACACTCCTCATGCCTCTTGCTGTGTGCAGGGTTGGGGTAGGGTGTTAGGGTTGGAAACCCTAACAATACATTTCCCAACTTATATCACTGGAACCCTAACTAACTAACTTTAACAAAATATTTTGCAATGAATTTCTGTACTTTTTGAGATAGTATAATTGTAGCCTTATTTGCATGTGGGAGTGTAGGCCCCTCTGAGCCCTGTGCTGTCATCCATCCATAAGGCCTCAGCTCCCATCACTCCATTGTGGTATTCATATTTGTGTGTGGGAGTGCATGGTGCCATCTATCTATAATTGCTGAGGTATTGTAATTGTATCCCTATTTCCCCCATAATTGTTGAGATATTGTAATCGTATCCCTATTTCCCAGGACCTGTGCTCCCATCAGTCCATAATGGCATCCAACATAATGTTTGAGACAGTGCAGTGCTACACTTCTTTGACTGTGGGAGCACAAGTCCCTCTATTCTCTGAGCTTCCATCCCGTAGTGTGCAGACCCAATGAAACACCTGACATTGCAATGTGATCCTATAGAAAACACAGGAACATTTTAAACATGTGTAACTCAACACCGAATTTATATATTTTCATGAAACCAGAAAAAGACACATCAGTGGGAAAATCTGTTGTACCCTTAAAATGTCAGAACAAAATTGCAAACCATTTCTTCATAGTAGAGTGACAAATAAATGACTGGGTAAACCTTCAATTACAATGTTATCCAAGGGGAAATTAAACAAAATTTAACCTTGCAGAACTCTAGACCCAAGTTATATATTTTCAACAAACCAGCAAAAGGTACATCTCTGGTGCAAGTCTTTTGTACCCTGAACGTTTCAGACCTAAATAACAAACTGATTTGTAAATCTGCAGTGACAAACAGCTGTCTCAAAAATTATTTTCTGCAAATTGTGAAAAAGAATCCTTTTTTGTGATAATTTTTTCACAATTTGCATTAAAATTAAATCCTTTTTCCCAAATTGAGGAAAAACATCCTGTTTCACGGCATACTTTTTCAGCGGTTTGTGAAAACAGATTTCTGCTGCTAAAAAAGCTCATTACTGACTAAGTAATAAAAAACTAACCCACAAATCTGATTCTATGGTCCCCGATTAGGTAAACACATCTGTTGATGCTTCTTAAAGTCCTCTATTGTTTTAGCAATTTTATTTTTTTGTCACCGCTAACTGAAAACAAGATGGCAGCAGCATGAAAAAAGATTCTGCATTTGAGGCAAAAGATCCCGTGTGTGCAAAAAAGGATTCCACATTTGCTATAATGAATCCTTGTTTGAGGTGAACATCTAACTTTTCCCATAGGAACTAATGGGAAACTTTGAAATTTAATAACTTTGGAATGGGTTAATATTTTTTCACTAAACCATCAAAAGGCACCACTGTGACCCACAACCTATATACCCTAAAAATTCAGACCAACATTCAACACCATTTTTTGTGCAGTGGTGTGACAAAGAATTTTACAGAAAATGGTAATTTAAGCATTTTTTTGAAACTCAGTTTCTCCCCACCCACACATCTGACCATAACGAATCTTGCCACATCAAGAGATCTTTGGCCCTGGTAGTGCAAGCAAAATTTCATGTGAAGCATTTGAATGGTTGCAAAGTTATTGAAGTTCCAAATTTTTAGTTTAACAAAGAAGTGAAGACTTAAAGCTAATATAGGGGTGCGATCACACTTCTATAATAAATCTTTGCAACAAACTACGTCAGTGCACTAGTTAGGATTAAACTGACAAAAGTATGGAAATTTGGTGCTAGGGTCACCAACCTTAACACCCCACCCTGCAGGCAGCAACAGGAAAAAGCCACTACGGTTTGACCCCTCCTGTGTCTTTGTAAATGAGTTGCAATGTGTGCTTTGGAGTTGTCAACCATAACCCTCACCCCATTCCATTAGCAAATAAGCTGAGATGTGTACAATGTATGAGAACTGGGTGAGCATTAGATTTGACAACCCCAAGGTGCATGCCATTCCTCATTTATGAGGACACAGGAGTGGTCAAACAGTAATGTTTTTTACAAACATATGAACATACGAATGTGCCAGCAGAAACAAACCACCAGGTCTATCTAAGTCTGCTTGAGTGTGCAGCTAGCACCTCTAGTTTTCAGCTGCCCCACCCCCTCCCATTTGTCATCCCACTGACACCCCCACCTCCCCCACCTCACTCTCCCCTGTTCCCTGTCCCATGCCCTTTTGATACTGTTCACAGATTTACATGAAACCAGCCATTCTGATGGGGTGTTCCATTTTGCTACCACCCTCTCTGTGAAATAGTGTCTCCTCATTTCCTTCCTAAATCTCCCCCCCTATTCTTAGTGCAAGCTCCCTGGTGCCCCTCCCCCTCCTTAACTTAAAGACCCCAACTGCCCCATCATTATTGATTCCCCTCAGATACTTGAATGTCTCTATCATATCCCCCTGTCCCTTCTGTCCTCCAGGGTGTACATATTCAGATCTCTCAGCCTGCTGTCACAGTCTGTCCCTTCCATTGCACATATCATCTTTCTTGCCCTCCTCTGTACCCCTTCCAGTAGCCTGATATCACACTTTAGATATGGCCTCCATAACTGCACACAATACTCTGAGTTCGGCCTTACCAGTGACCTGCAGGGGGCCAAATCACCTCTCTTTACCTATACAAAAACCCCCTTGCTATGCACCCCAGCATTTTGTTCACTTTTGCAGCCACTCTGCTGCACTGGGCAGTGTTGTCCATGGTCCCTGTTATCATTACCCCTAGGTCCTTCTCCTCCTCAGTGATCCCCAGCTTAACCCCTCCCAGCCAGTATTCTCTCCTTGGGTTCTTCACCCCAAAGTGCATAACCTTACACTTCTTTGCATTGAACCCCAGCTGCCACCTCTCTGACCACTCATCTAGCTTGCTTAGGTCCTCCTGCAGCTGCTTCCATCCCTCCTCTCCATTCATCACTGCTCTGATTTTGGTGTCATCAGCGAACAGACTTATCTTGCTCACCACCCCATGTCCAATGTCTGCTATGAAGAGCCCGAACAATACTGGCCCCAAGACAGAGCCCTGTGACACCCCACTCATTACTGACCTTGGAGTTGAGAGCTCCCCTCTCACCACCATCCATTGCAGCCTCCCACTCAGCCAGCTTGTATCCCAGTTCATCATTTTTTCCCCTACTCCTATTCCAGTTAGCTTCCCCTCAAGCTGCCCATGAGGCACAGAATCGAAGGCCTTGCTGAAGTCCAAGTAAAGAACATCCACCGCATGACCCTTATCCAGCTCACCTGTCACCCAGTCATAATATTGTATCAAGTTGGTTTGACAAGACTTCCCTGAAACAAACCCATGCTGCCTCACATCCTGGAGGCCATTGTCCTCCAGGTACGACACCAGTCTTTCCTTTAGTATTGTCTCCATGAGTTTGCAAACTATGGAGGTGAGACTTACTTGGCGATAATTACCCGGCTCATCCCTTGGTCTGCTCTTGTGTAATGGTACTACATGTGCCATCCTCCATTCCAGTGGCACACATCCTGACTCCAGTGAGGTGCTGTACAGATCTGCCAGTGGCTCCGCCAACTCCTCTGCCATCTCCCTCAGCATCCTGGGGTGGATACCATCTGGCCCTGGTGCCTTGTCTACCTTCAGTGCCCTCAGTCCCTCTAGGACTCTATTTGCCTCAATTCTTCCATCTGTTGCCTCCTCTCCCCCTGTCCCCACCCTCCCAGTCCATGGTGGTAGCGGTCCCCCTTTTTCTTCTGTGAACACTGAGAAAAGTATTAATTCAGTGCTTCTGCCTGCTCCTCACCCATTTCTGTCCACTCCCCACCCCTTTTCATCCTCACTATTGTCTCCTTGTACTTCCTTTTCTCCCTGATGTATCTGAAAAAGTCTTTCTTCCCCCCTCCCCATTAATTCCCTGTGCTAATCTCAGCTCCCTCCGGGCCTTGGCTTCTGTCATTTTTCTGGTCACCTCCCTGGACCGTCTTGCATACTCCTCCCTGTCCACTTACTTCCCCGTCTGTCTATACCTCTGGTGCGCCTCTTGTTTTGCTCTTACTACCTCCACTACCTCACTGTTCAACCAACATGGTTTTCTTGCTCTGCTCCTCTTACTCTGTGTCTTGGTGCAGGCTTCTGTTTCCTCTGTAATCCCCCTTTTAATAATATCCCATTTCTGCTCTGCATCCATCTCCTGCCTTATGACCAATAGTTTCCCTTTCAGTACTTCCTGCATCCTCCCAAAATCTGCCCCCCTGAAGTTTATTACCTGAGTAACTGATTTCTCTGGCTCCCTGCACATCATGATATTAAACCACACTGTTTGGTGATCGCTGTCGACTAGTGGGTCCTACACCTTTATTTCCCTTACTGCCTCCCCATTCGACAACACCAGATCTAAAGTGTTCTTTAGCCTAGTAGGTACACTAACCAACTGTGTCAGGAAACCCTTCTGGATTGCATCCAGGAGCTCTTGCTCCCTAGGACTGGAGGTGACTAGAATGCTCCAGTCAACCCCCGGCAAGTTGAAATCCCCCATGATGACCACCTTCCCTTTTCTACATACCTTTCTGATTTGTCCTGCTAATTCCCTGTCAAGCTCCTCAGACTGGGACGGTGGCCTGTATACCATCCCAAATGTCAGTTTTCTACCTCTTGAGTCTAGGAGCTGCAGCCAGATTGCCTCTGTTCTCCTTTCTTCCCCCTTGTCCCTTGTGCATTTGATCCCATCCCTCACATAGACTGCCACCTCACCACCCCTCCCTTCCTTGCAGTCCTTCCTGTATGCTTTATATCCTGGGATTGCCAGATCCCAGTCCCAATGCTCAGTTGCCCACGTTTCTGTGACAGCTGCACTATCCACCCTCCACACTGCTAAGAGTGCCTATAGCTCAGCAGATTTGTTGCCTATGCTTCTTGCATTCAGCGAGACCACACTCCATCCTGCCCCTTCCCTTCATTGGCCTCCATTTCCTTCCTTCTACTCCCTGCTTTTTTGACCACTCTGAGTGCTTCCCTGCTAGCCTGGGGGGTAGGCTCCACTCTATCAGATCCCTGCATACCTGCTGTCCACTTGCCACCCCCCATCTAGTTTAAATCCACCTTTATCACAATATACCTCCCGTCTTTGCTTTTACTCTTTGCTTCCACAGGCTCACTCTGAGATTATACCACTTGTGTCCTGAATGTCCTGTATACTTTTAACAGTGAATCCTGGGCCTTTCTAAGCAAATCAAGCCATAATCAGCACGTCTCAAACAAATGCTAATAGCTCAATAACTGTACATGCTAGACACAAAGTATGAGTGGCAGAGTTATTCAGCACAAAATTTCCTTTCCAGTGGTGGTATGCATGTAATGATAAGTAATTTATTTATTTTTTTATGCTGATCGAAACCAGAAAAAAAAATATTTCTTTCACAAATAAAAGGCAACATAAGCCGTTTTTTATTGCAAATTACGTCAAATATCAACACCAAATTTAGCATGCAGACATTAGATGGTGTTTTACTATTATGTTTGTTAAAAAAAGATTTCTTTTTACTGTGAAACATATTTTTTCCTTATTTTAGTCAAGTTGCTTTGGTGAGATTTCAGGGATGTATCTCAACCACACACACCATATCATAAGCAAATGCATATAACTCCAAAAGTATACATGATACACACAACGTATCAGCACGTATCAGCATGAAAGATGATCAGCACAAAATTGCCTTTCCAACGATGCTATGTGATCAACTGTACTCATTACGGTATTTTTCTTATACCTGCTGAAGTGTCAAAAAGGTGCATTTTATTCAAGCTGCTTAGGTGAGTCTTGATGGGAAACATGTCAGCCATTCACACCATGCCATAAACAAATGTAAACAGCTCCTAAACTATACATAACACACACAAAGTATCAGCATGAAAGATGATCAGCACAAAATTGCCTTTCCAATGGTGCTATGCATTCAATTGCCATCTATACGTTTTTTTTATACCCGCTCAAGTGTCAAAAAAGTGCATTTTGTTTAAGCTGCTTGGGTAAGTCTTGACAGACAACTGTCAGACACAAACACACACACACACACACACCCCACCGCAAACACATGTGCATAATTTTTATTTTATATGCGAAAGACAAATATCAGCAGATAACTTTGTCAGCACAAATAACCTTCCTAACGGGTCCAAGCATTCAGTTATAATCAGTACTTTTTTGTACTACCTGAAAAACAAATTCAGTTTCCTGAGACTAAAAGCAGTTATTATACAATAGGAGTGAGCAGAACAAGTATTCTCACTGCATTATGAAAACGCCAGATGTCACAATGTCTCCACATATCTCCACATATCACACTAATTCTCCATTTATTACTGCTTACTGCAAACAACCAAAATCCAGCACAAAACAGTCTTCTTGAATAAAAGCACTGGAATGGCCAAGTGTATGATACAGACTACATCTGAACTTGTCGTAAGTGAACTCAGTCAACTAACGGAACCATCACTGGTGTCATCGCAATGCTCCATCATTCTTTCATGATATTCCACCATCTCACTTGCCAATCATTCAGATATATTCTGCATCACACCCCCTAGCCATCATGTACCCCTTTAGTCCTTCGGTACAAAACACCAAATTTTCATGTCTTTCTATCGCACCAACATGTGCAATGACATTCAACACAGGGTAGTCCCAAATATCCGAAGGTGCATGGCGGCCCACTCTTGCATACACCCACATGTAAGAATGAGCATTCATGACATCAAAACACATACAACCATGTGCACGGCGGCACCCATGGTATTTGGTACAATGCTCACAAGTCGCAACACCGAAAACAGAACAGCAACAAATGTCATAGATGTCCACAAAATTATTACAATCACAATTACATTTTTTCTTACCTTTTCAGATGGCGTCCCATGATGATGTCACTGCACTGAAGCGAGCTCAACATCCTTACCTGGTGTCATTCCAACCTCTCCTCTGTTGACTGTCATCTTTCTGTAAATAAAGTAATTCTATCCTCTCATCTGTGTCATCCTTCTGTAAATAAAGTATTTCCATCCTCTCCACTGTTGTCTGGGTCATTTTTCTAACATGAAAAAGAAAAGAAAAGGTCCTACCTCTACCATTCTGTCTTTGGTGTCCTGTGATGAACAAATAAAAAATTTGTTCCAACCGATTTTCTGTAGTCTGTGTCAGATATTTGCCTTTCCGAACTCCTCTAGCTGTGCTCCTTTAGTCCTCTGTGGCAAATTTGTCGTCTTCTGTGGTCCTCTGCTGTTCACTCGTTCTGTTCCAGTCACATAAATGCAGGACCACCACCTCTGCATGTCTCTCCATGCCATGCACTACCGGAAGAATCAGTAACAATACCTACATCAGCGACTTTTAGATTACACATGCTGTGGTTTCACAGTGTCCCACCTCCATTCCTACAAAACCAGCTTATCAACTTTCTCGCTTCCACCACGGCCTCCATCCAGTCAAGTGCTCTATCTCCTCCTCTGTTTTCATATCCTGCTCCACTATGCACCTACCACCACCTCTGTGTGCATCTGCATTCCATACATTGCAGCTGCTGTAGCTGTTGGTGACTGGGAACGCGGTCCATTTGGTGTCTTCCGATGTTCGTCTGCCCCCGGCATGACTCTGCTTCAACCAAATATTCTGCGCCACACACAAAGCCAGAAGAATCCGCATTTATATAGCGCTTTTCATACACAGTGTATCCAAAAGCGCTTTACAAGCAGTGTTTCACTGGTAGTGAAGTGACTGAATGTGTAGTGGTGGCCATATCGCACATTACCCTACCACATATTTAGATACAAAATTTAAATGGGACAGTCATATAGATAGTACCTTGACTAAAGTTGGTAAGTGCTTGGGGTCATTATATAGAGTAAGAAATAGTATGTCTTTGGAAATTAGAAAATTAGTTGTAACTGTTGTTGTACTACCCATATTGGAGTATGGTAATTTGATATATATGGGTGCGTCTAAAGAGCAACTATATAAGCTTGATGTTATGTATAATAAATTAATTAGATTTATACTGGGAGCTGCAAAGAGGGCACATAGAGTAGATATGTATAAAGAATTAGACTGGCATACTTTGTCTCAAAGGCGGGCTCTTAGTACAATTATGTTAATGTTAAAATGTATCTCAGGAAAAGTCCCTAAATATATGGCTGAGTCCATTAAAATGAAAAGACCTATTGAGGGTCTGCACTCTGCTAATTGCTTGGACTGTGCAGTCCCAAGTCATAGAACAGCTTGGGGGGGATAAGCATTTTTTTAATATCGGACCTTCTGTATGGAATAAATTGCCTGGGAAGCTTAGACCCCTTGAGGGGAAATTTCCAGTTGCACCAAATTAAACAATGGCTTATCGAAAATAGTAGTTATGATGGGAAATAGTTTGAATCTTAAGATGGCAGATTGTAACTTGTATTAAATGTATACTGTGAATTAATCATTGTTTTTTGTATGTTTTTTTGTCCTAGTTTGTTTCATGATTTGGAACTGTGTTATATTTATTGATGTATAATTATAGTGTATATGTGTTTTCCATCGTTATATATTGTTAACTTATAAGAGTAACTGGAAATAACACCTGGATCTCACTGTAAAGGAGCTTCGGCTCAGTGGAGATATCCTTATTCATTTTTTGTATGAATAAACATTTTTTACTACTTTTACTACTACTTACTACTTACTACTTACTACATCCGGCACAATCGCATGAACCACTTTTATGGGAAGGGGAATGTTGGCGCTGACATCGGTAATGTTCCCTACTCTTTGCGAAGACTGCCCTGTGTTCTTTTACTTCCACCTGGACACCCACCAGGATGAGTAGAAGGGACCCCGGTTTAACGTCTCACCAGAAGGATGGCAAACCTCAGCAGCCCAGCACCCCACCCCCCAATTCTGCATGCGAAGAATGATTGTTGTTTGGTGCAAGTCCAATCCCGGTGTTGGACGAGAACCCATGACCTTGTGGTCCACAGGTGTATGTGCTACCAACTGAGCCACACTGACACCTCCTGGCATCACAATGGACAGTGTGACACACAGAACAGGTAATGTTGCAGCCAAATTAAAATACAAAATACTGAGCTAAAACCTCCGCTCCACATAACTTTTACTGAAAGAGGTACTGGAGAGAAACGGGCACACTGGCATACTCACTCGTCACTCTTATTTCTGAAGTTTTGTTCTGTATTCCTTTTGATCCTTTGAGTCGTATCAATCCTCAGTCTGCCGGACGACACATCAACCCCTATGGCACCACACCACCACATCATCATTGCCATCGCTCAATGAAAACACTTGTCAGTACACTATGAGATGCTGTGGTGGGTGGCCATTACCGATATGTCCGCAGTCAGGCAGAGAGCTGCTATGCTCATCACACATTATGGGCGGTGACAGCAGTTCTGGACTGACCCAAAGGAAAATAAACTACTTCAGATAGAACAAGGAGATGGCTGACTCCCAAAGTAATGCAAGTTTCATCCCTCCATTAGCCCTTCCAGTTGGCCCCCTTGGTCTGGTGAGTGAAATCAGCCTAACACTGTCATCTGCACTGTGAAGCCACACTCGCTATTCTTTCTGAACACTCCCACTTGTCTCTCACCTACCGGCAACTTGGCAGTACCGTTTCTGTCACTTTTACCCTTTACTTTCACTCACCAGACCTCTTTTAGCTCAGTATTTTGCATTTTAATTTGGCGCAGCCCATTCAACGACTGGCATGACACTGCACTGCGTCTGAAACACCAACGGACCTAACCTACTTTAACCAACAATGCACGCAGATACGTTGCCCGCCTATGGAAACTGCATCTCTGTGACTTTTTGTGGCGCTGCACACAGTGTATTACACAAATCAGTAACAATACCTACATCAGTGACTTTTAGATTACACATGACTGCTTTCACAGTGTCCCTCCTCCATTCCTACAAAACCAGCTTATCAACTTTCTCGCTTCCACCAACAGGCCTAAACTACTTTCGCCAAGATCCGCCGGCAATCCATTTAATGCCTATGACACTGAATATCTGACATTCATTGTTACACGACTCATGAAACTCTATGTTTTCTCACAAACTCTCAGGCTCTGTACTCTCGCTCACTGTTCTCTCTCAAACTCTCTCGCTCACCGATCTCTCTCAAACTCTCAGGCTCTGTACTCTCACTCACCGGTCTCTCTCAAACTGTCTCGCTCGCCGATCTCTCTCAAACTCTCAGGCTCTGTACTCTTGCTCGCCGATCTCTCTCAAACTGTCTCACTCGCCGATCTCTCTCAAACTCTCAGGCTCTGTACTCTTGCTCACCAGTCTCTCTCAAACTCTCTCACTCGCCGATCTCTCTCAAACTCTCAGGCTCTGTACTCTCGCTCGCCGATCTCTCTCAAACTCTCAGGCTCTGTACTCTCGCTCGCCGATCTCTCTCAAACTCTCAGGTTCTGTTCTCTTACTGTCACTCGCCGGTCTCTCTCAAACTCTTCCTTGTACCATGGTCTGCCTCCCCTTGCAGCTCCTCATCATGTGCACTCAGAGAAGCTGCAGAGGGACTATTGTGGGCAAGTCTTTTGTGTCACTAGTGTGATCCTCGTTATCTGTAGTTGTGATACTCTGGAAAGCAATCAACACAGAGGTGTACATTGCACGTGCGGCATGTATATGATGGTTCAGTACGTTTCTTTTTCAGTGCACAATTTCTCCGCCTCCCCTTCTTCCCTTTCACCGGGTAGTGTAGTCCAGCCGAAGTAGGATCCTGCTCAACTACAGCAACTGGGGCACTTTGTCTCCTATTGGTGAACCCTTCCAGCAGATGCTCCGAGAAGGCAATGCGAAAATTCAGCTGCCTATGCTTGTTCACCCTCCCGGTCTTGGATCGTTGAACATGATGCACACTCTCTCGAAACAAAGTGAAAGCATTTGCTAATGCCAGGTCTCACAAAAACCAGAAAAGATATATCCACCACTTCTTAGATTTTCTGCTACTGTGGTACTGTCCCCGAAGCTGGTCAGCGACATCCATGCCATTCATGTGCATGTTGTACTGCTTCAGCACTTCAGGACAGGGAACAGATACTTCAGTGCCATTTCTTTGTCGCCTGATCACAGATGTTGCTGGTAAGGTCGGATCTTGATGAGTTGAGAGAAGGAAAACAGGATTGTTGTCTTTCCAAGCTGTGGCGATGAGTGATCCATCCTGTAGCTGTTCACAATGGCCACAGTCTTTCTTCTTCATTGCTACCTTGTTAAGTTCTGCAGGCCACCCAACCCTGTTGGTATGCATTGTGCCACACGCATACATGCCAACATTCAAAAGTTCTTTTGCCAGGTGAACTGATGTGAAAAAATTATCATAATACACATGGTGTCTTTTGTCACGCAGATCTTTAGTCAGGTCTGTCACCACCCTCTCTCCAAGGCCCACTTCCACAGTGCCAGCAACCTTTCCTGTGTAGACTTGGAAGTCTGACACATAACCATTGTGAGGATCTGCAAGAACCCACACCTTTATTCCATACCGTTGTGGCTTGCTTCACATGTACTGCTTGAATGAGAGCTGTCCTCTGAATCCTACCATGGCCTCATCAATTGACACTTCTCGGTGTAGGTGGTATTCAGTCTTGCAGGCCGTCCGAACATGCTCCAGGATGGGATGCACATGATGAAGTTTGTCCTGATTTTCTGATCCTCTGGGTGGATTTAGCGTGCTATCATTAGCATGTAGATACTGAGTAATCTTCTCATAATGCTCACGGGTCATTACCTTTGAAATCGGACAACGTCCATAGAGACGGTGCTTACCCCAGTACATACGGTAGAGTGGTGCCTTCATAATAGACATGTACAGCCGTAGTCCAAAAAAACATTTTATGTGAAGCTGTCACGGAGTCCATCGAGTCCACTTTGTTTGCTTCTGCCTGCTACGGGCACTGTACCAGTTTGTCTCATCAGCTATCAGTTCGTAGAGGATCGGTGGAAATGTGAGGTTCATAGAAATCCATTGCAGTCTTCTCTGCACCCATCACTGTGGCGGACCCACAGGCTCCTTGAAGTCTTCAACATGCACTGGCTGTAGCAGACATGTCCAACCATCATTGCGAACCTCATCCAGATGTGTTGAAAGTTGCTTATGTTGTTCTGCAGCATCCACTTCAACAGGGCTACATGCACGCTGCAGTCTAGCCAAAGGGACATCATCTTCACTGTCCGTGTAGTTTCTCTTCCACCGTAGCTTGGCTAGTGGAATATCATCCTCTTCGCTGTCTGAGGAGTGCCTCTTCCTGCGCAACGTGGACAGGGGCAGATCATCTTCTTCACTGAATTCACTATCTGGTGTACTCAAAGGTGTCATGCGCATCAAGTCCACCTGGATGTCGGAATCATCAGAACTGCCAAAACCCAGAAAGTCCTCTGCCTTGTTGTCACTAGCACTATCGAACAAGCACAGCAGGTCGTTTTGGTAGACATTCTCCATATTCTTCAGTTTGATTGCTCTGCACTCTTCACAACGTACTTGGACTGCCTCGGCAAGGTCTCTCTGGAGGTTATAATGATCGAGGTTCTATCGATATCCGGCGGTTGTAACTATCTCTGGAAGTTCTACCGATCTCTGGAATGTTCACGCACAGTCTCTACAACAGAAAAATAAAGCCATATCTTTGCACTGCGAGCCACACAAACTTGCTGAATCCAACATATGTTCTGCCTACAATGCTCCGTTACCGGTACCACAAAGACAAACCGTGTATAACAGTTTAGCCAGCCGATGGCACCACAAGCCATGGACCTGGCGCCAGCTCACACAAAATGGTTGCCACGCAACAACACAAAATGGCATTCTCTGTATATCACATCTGTCTTGTAACCATCTAGCCGCAGGTGAGAGGCAACCGGACCTCTGGGGGCTCCATTTTGTGGGATGGTGTCTTGTGTTTGTAGGTGGGGTGGAAGACCCCGACAGCGTGGCCACCATTTTGTGAGCAGGTGCAGGGTCTCAGCAGGAGAGGGAGCACCCAGGCAGTAGGTGCTGCTCTTTGTTGGATGCTGTGGGGCCTTGCATCGCCCGCCGCCATTCCACAAACAGCCACGCCTGTTGCCTGGGTGCCCCACCTCCTTCCCAGACCTGCCGCCAGCTCACACAAAATGGTTGCCACGCTGTCACAGTCCTGTCCCCCACTGGCAAATGCATGCCACCACCCCACAACATGGATTCCCTGGTGGCCAGTGTTCTCCACACCCCACGGTATCCAACAAAAAACATGATGGCATTCCCCACGGTGTTCAGTGGTCCCTCCTCCACCCCCCACAAAGCAGGCAACAACACAAAATGGCATTCTCTGTATATCACATCTGTCTTGTAACCATCTAGCCGCAGGTGAGAGGCAACCGGACCTCTGGGGACTCCATTTTGTGGGATGGTGTTGTGTGTTTGTAGGTGGGGTGGAAGACCCCGACAGCGTGGCCACCATTTTGTGAGCAGGCGCAGGGTCTCAGCAGGAGAGGGAGCACCCAGGCAGTAGGTGCTGCTCTTTGTTGGACGCTGTGGGGCCTTGCGTCACCCGCCGCCATTCCACAAACAGCCACGCCTGTTGCCTGGGTGCCCCACCTCCTTCCCAGACCTGCCGCCAGCTCACACAAAATGGTTGCCACGCTGTCGCAGTCCTGCCCCCCACCGGCAAATGCATGCCACCACCCCACAACATGGATTCCCTAGTGGCAAGTGTTTTTCACACCCCACGGTATCCAACAAAAAACAGGACGGCATTCCCCACGGTGTTCAGTGGTCCCTCCCCCACCCCCCACAAAGCAGGCAACAACACAAAATAGCACGCCATCACCCTACAACATGGATTCCCTGGCCCATCACCCTCCGTGAGTCCCACCCAGCACATTGCAGAACCAAATACAATCCCTCAGTGGCCACCCCACTGAATTGGGGGAAAGGTACCGTTACCTGGCCATTACCCACCCACAATGCCCTCCCCCAACCACAGCCTAGTAAATGTATGCTTGTGGGCAATGCACAAAACAAAAAACACCATACATTACATTTGAAGAAGTATCTTACCTGACTAAACCGGAGCACAGAAGAGGACACCCATACACTCCAAACGCCAGCCCACAGATGCATAATGGCATGGAACAGATGGCAAAACACGGAGAAACACCGCGACCTACCCCCTCCACCCCAAACGCCATCCACCAACCGCATACCTCTTGGAACACACGGGAAACAATGCGGAAGCCAAACTGGAGCACCAAGGAAACCAGGCCGACCTGTCCACTCCACCCCACACTCTCTCTCCTAACCACATGACAGGAGCATACAGCTGCAAAAGCATTCTGCAGCCTCCACGCCAAAAAACCCCACCCACGCGCCCCCCCACCGCCTCTGTGGGTCCTGCTGTAAGGAAGAACAAATGGCAAGCCAAACACCAAAATGCTGAAAATCCCCTTGCCGTTTAGCAGATGCCCAAAGACACAATAAAAACAAAGGGGCAACTCGAAAAGCGGACTTTCAAAAGAAAACAGCCTGCTCCATAGGCGGCTAGAAAATTTGGAAAATGCCGCTAGAATGCCACTAGATCTACTCACCTTTGTCTCCTAGGGCCACCGGAGGAACTGGAAGGTGAAAAACCATCACCTTTCCTATATGCCTGGCTGAAGGAACTACTTGCTGTTTAGCAGCAGACACAATAAAAACAAAGGCGATAGAAGCTGAAATGGCAAGCAGGAGCACAGAGTAAACATTCCGCAGCCTCCCCCCGCCGCCAAATGCCAAAACGCCGAAATCCTCTTGCCATATAGCAGCAGACACAATAAAAACAAAAGGGATGCCCAAAAAATTAAATAAAACTAAATAGCCATTTCTGTAATGATTTGAGTGTTTTCAGGGGCTTTCATTGGAGTCAGAAACAGGAAGTAGGGATTCTGGCTGAAAACGACTCAAAGACAGACCCTGAAAACAGTCAAATTGAAACAGAAATTAAATAAAAGTTGGCAAATTAAATACCTGTAAGTGTGCAGTTTGTCAGGGAATGCTATCAGGTAGCTTCAGCGGGTGCAGCAAGCGGCAAACTGGGATTTGCTGTAATCGAGCTCCACGCAGTACCGAAATGAGGACGTACAGTTTAAAACGGCGTTTTATAATCTTTTTTCAATTGGACCCCTACACTTATCAGCCAATTAGAGGAGGCTACCAGTGTGAGGTATCACACCAAGAGTTTCAAAACACAATAGTTCTATTGGCTGGCTACGAATGGCAGAAAAAGCTACTGACGACTCCACACGTAGCAGGGGCACACTGGGACTCTACAGCTGACGTCTGCATTCATCCTCGGACACATGAGGAAAAGTGATCTGCCGACTCCAAGCGGCGGCTAGGACACAATGAGTTAATTCCTCCTTCCCCTTCCCATTCAGGTGCAGCCTATCCCTTGCAAACAGATTGTTATTATCCCAGGTACTGCCCCAGCCACCCACAACCCCATATCCCTTAGTTTCACACCATTCTACCAACCATGTGTTCAACTCTCTAATCCTCTCCTTTCTCACTGTGCTTGCAGAGGGTACTGGGAGCACTTCAGAGAATGCCACAGACTCCACAGTCTCCTCACACAACCTTCCCACTTCTTCAGTTCTCTCCTTTGTTACCTCCACCGTTTCCCACTCTAGGTCATTTGTCCTCACATGTACCACAATGTGTAGTTTCCTCCTACCCCTCCTTATGCACCTTAGGCTTTCCTGTCCTGCCTTGTTTGCCTTTAATCCTGGTATGGACTCCAATCATATCTGACTGTGCCTCTCCCTCTTGCTGCCCCATCTGATCCCCTTGAGTATGGAGTCCCCCAACACTAGTACACCTCCCTCCTCTTTTCTTGTGCCCATTGCCACCCCCCACCCAGGTTCTCATTTCTGGGGCCATTCAAGATGGTGCTTTTACAGTGTGCCTCAGTGTCTTCCTCCCGCCCTTCTCAACTGAGATTCCTCCCCTCCTCTTGTTTGACTGCCAACCTTCTGCTCCCTCCTCACCTCTCCGAGTATTATCCCTTCCCCTGCCATGCCATACTCAGTCTTTCCACTAGTAATGCCCCTCTCTCCCTTCTCTTTGTGAGTACTATCCCTTGTGCAATCTCTTCCTACGTCCTCTTTCCCAATGTGTTGCTAGCACAGCAAACATGTTCCCTCCTCCCTTTGCCTTATTGTGTATTTCCTCCTCTCTCCTGCCTACTGCTGCTCCTCTTTTTCTAGGTCCTACTAGAATCCATCCTTCATCAACTGGCTTCCTATCTACTGTGCCTCCTCCCACTAACCTGTTCCTTGCCCCACTGTTCCTTCTCTGTGGTGCCCCCACAATACTCTCAGATGTCTGCCATCCTACTGATGCAATCCTCCCCTCCTCCCTCAACCTCCCCAGCACCTTGCCAAGCCACTGAACCTCTTCCTCAAGCCTCCTTAGCCTATGGCATATTGGACACCCTCCCAGCCTCCACAGTATGTTCATCTGCATTGCAGCGCCACAACCATTGCACCCTATAATCCTACCCATGGTCCACACTACCTATACAGCCTCTCCACACCACTCTCCCTACAGAAAGTAGAATTAACTAATCCTAGCCCAGCCTCTAACAGAAATTGTTATCCTAAATGCCCTTGCATGCAGCATAAGACAGTCAACTACAGTACCAACTGGAAACCACAATTCTACTCATAAGGACTCTAGATCTATTTTTTTATTTTATTTTATTGAAGTCTTGGATTACAGGATCTACTCACATGTTTTGTATATTTATATGTCCTTAAGACTTAGCTCATATGGCTGTTTCTTGTTTCCTCCTTCCTGACCTGTTCTGAGGTCTCAGATCAGTTTCCAGCTCCCCAAGCTCCTCCCTCACAGCCTTCAAACCTACCCCCCAGTGGTATTTCAGTATTTAAGAAAGGCTGGTGGAAGGTGGTGGGTGGAAGAGCTTTTACAGTCATTCCAGCCATAGAAGCCTTTAAGCTAAATTCTACTTTGAGCTAAATTAAAAGAAAATAAAACAATAACAAAACTTACAAAAATCCTCTGTACATTAACTCCCTCAACAGCAAGCAGAATTAACTAATCCTTCTGTCCTGTAGTTTAAAAAAACCATAGCAAAATTTACATAAATCTTCTCCACGGCCAGCAAGCAGACTTAACCAGTCCTTCTCCCCTGCAGTTTTCCTGTTGCTGCCAGCATGGTGGGGGAGGGGTGTTAGGGTTGGCAACCCTTGCACCACATTTCCCAACTTTTTTCAGTTTAACCCTAGGTAGTGCATTAACAAAGTATTTTAAAATAAATGTCCTTACTTTTTGAGCTAGTATAATCATATCCTCATTTGCCTGAGGGAGTGCAGGGCCTCAAGTCCCTTTACTTCTATCCCTCCATAGATGCATAAATGTATGTTGCTGCTGAAACAACAATTTATTTCCTTTGTTGTATGGCTTAAGTTCCAATGTTTTCCTATAGGAATTTGCATATCTTTAATATTTTTTTATATTTTTTCATATTGCTCATAAATACTAAAGTGGGGGATATGTGTTATTCTTCTAGTACTCATTAAGGCCTTTTTATATATAGATTACCCCTTAAATCTAAATATTGAGGGAGTTATGCCTTGATGAAGTTCCAGTGTTATCCTATAGGAATTTGTATTTTTTTATTGTTTTTTTTATATTGCCCCTAAATGTTAAAGGGAAGGGGATCTTTCTTATTCTTGTCATACTCATTAAGACCTTTGTTTTCATATATATATTGTCTTTTATGTCCAAATATTCAGTGAGTTATGACTTGTTGAAATTCCAGTATTATTCTATGGGAATTTTCATTTTTGTTTTGTTTTTTATATTGTCCCTAAATATTTAGGGGAAAATATGTATTATTCTTATACTACTCATTAAGACCTTTGTGGACAAATTCACAAGAAATCGCAATGGCAGCATAACATGTTGCATTACACTTTGCAATTGCCCAGATGTTAAACAATGCTATCCACAGTTCCATTCAACTGAGAATTGAGCTAGGCAAAGTCAACAGTAACCCCATTACCACTACCTCTAATGCTACTAGCACCACCATAACATGCATCCCCAAGTATGACCCCACAGTGAACAGCACAGGTGTGCTGTTTGATAGTCACAAAAGCAGTCATGCAAATAAGCCCATTGGGCATGCAAGGCTCTAGGTGGCCATTTTCATGCCCATTATGTGCCTGCTGTTACTGGCTAAGATGGAGGTTGGCACCCCTTTGTCCCTGCCCCAGAAGCAGTTCTGTATCCATGTAGTCTTGTGTGCCCACCATTGCTGATTGCTGGCCAGGTAAAATAAGTGTAGGATTCCCTGATGATAGTGGTCCCACCTGATCATCAATCACCAGCCTGGTAAATAAAAATGAAGTTTCCCTGGTGGTAGTGGTCCCACAATCACAGATCACCAGCCCAGTAAATAAATTTTATGTTTCCCTGGTGGTAGTGCTCCCCCCCTCCATGATCGGTGATCGCAGGCCCAGTAAAAAAAAAGTAGCATTTCCCTGGTGGTAGTGGTTCCCCTGATCACTGATTGCTGGCCTGAGGTGAAAGACAGAAGTCACCCTTGGGGATAGTGGTCCCTCCCACTACCTGACACCTGTTCTGACATAAGAAGGGTAATTCCCTGTTATCCAGTGGTTCCTCCTCCCACCCAATACCCATTCCAACATAATAAAAGTAATTCTCTGGTGTCCAGTTGTCCCTCCCCCAACCCAACATCTGTCCAGATATAATAAAAGAAAGTCCCTGGTGGCTAGTGGTCCCACCCCATATCTGATCTCCAGTCCAACTGTACAAAACCACAGTCCCTGATAGCTGGTGATCTCCCCCACCCGCATCCATGCCCACAATCATGTCCCTGGTGCCTAGTGGTCCCTACCCTCACCCACAGCTCTTCCCAAAGAAAACCAAAGAAGTTTAGACTCCCCACACATTTTCACAGCTCTTTTGTCACACCTTTCCCCCTTCCTTCACCAAACTCTTATGCTAAGTGGGGACCGGAATTTAATTCTGGACCAGGATTTGGACTATTCTGGTAATACTAGAAAGGGTCTCTCCCTGGGGCAAAGGGTTCATTGGGACTTATTAGATATGGTGGGCCTCATGGACCCCTGGTGCCTCTATCACATATCTGAGTGCCAATATACTTTCTTCTCAGCTCCTCATCTCTCACAGTCGAGAATTGACTTCTTCTTAATGAGAGCCTCTATAGTACCTGGTTCACAAGACTGTGAGATCCTCCCTATGGTGGTCTCTGATCATGCCGCAATCTCCCTGAGTCACAGTCTCCTTGACTTGTAGGAACGGGACTCCACCTGGTGACTCAAAGTCACCCTTCTTAAAGATGTGGATACATTCTCGGATATTAGTACTTTTTTAGATAATTTCCTCTGGGCTAATGAGGGCTCTGTCTCTTCTTTAGATATGTTCTGGGGAGCTGCCAAATGTGCAGTTGGGGGGAACTGATCCGGATATCATCTACCCAGAAGAAACAGAAAGAGGGGAGGAAAGATGCTGTGCTTCAGCAAATTCATGCGCTGGAACACTCTCTTTCCCCAGCTTCAGATCCCACTGCCTGGCATCAGTTGACTGCTCTAAGTGCACAATACTTCAGCTCTTAGCATAGCAAACTGATATTGCCCTTCAACTCACTAAGTTCCGTGATTTGGTGACTGGGGAATGAGCCAGAAGGCTTTTGGCACTATGTCTTTGACAGATGGAGACCTAAAAAGCCATTTACCATCCTGACCCACAAGACCCAATCTTTACCCGCCCACAGGAAATTGCAGAGCCCTTTGCCAGTATTATCAAATTTTATACACTGAGGAGCTTACCTCTTCTGACTATCCCAACCTTATTAGGGATTATTTATTTATTTATTGATTGAATTTTGTTGACCCAGTAAGCCTACTGGGCCTAGAAGTCCCTTTTTCAGGGGCAACCGGGGTAGGGTGGATACAGATGGTAAGCAACTGAAATTGAACAAGATTAAGCTGTTGGTGGTATTTTTTTTAGTGAATGGGAGAAATATGGCCAGGACACCGGGGAAATTCCCCTACTCTTTTTCAATAAGTGCCATGGGATCTTTAGCATCCACCTGAACTACCATCAATCCAGGCAGATAGGACCTCGGTTTAATGTCTCATCTGAAAGACAGCATCTCAGAAGTGCAGCACCCCTCTCATGCTGTACTGCAGTGTCAGTATTGAGATATTAACCCAAGTGCCAGATGTGGGACCTGAACCCACAGCCCTCTGATCTCCCGGCCTCAGAGGTGAGTGTGCTACCTACTGAGCCACTGACAATGACATTATTTGTCTCCTTTGCAACTTCCACAGCTCTCCCCCACACAGGGTGAATTGTTGGATGTCATCATCACAGAAGATGATGTCAGAGACGTGATCCGTGCTCTCCCTATAAATAAAGCCCCCGGCCATGATGGATTTCTTAATAATTTTTACATTGCCTGCGGGGACTCCATCATACCCGTTCTCACCCATTTATTTAACTATCTCTGAACTTCTGACCTCTCAGATTTTTCCTTCACCCAAGCTTGGATCTCACTTATCCCCAAGTCAGAAAGGGATCCATTGACACCCAGCAATTACAGATCTATTTCCCTTCTCAACTCAGACATTAAAATTATGGTGAAAGTCTTAGCCAGTCATTTGTTACAGGTATGGTCGGGTCTTATCAGTCCCACACAAGTTGGATTTATGGTGGGTCAATCTTCATCAAACTTTGGCATTTAATTTCTGCGTCAGGTGAGAGCAGGACCCTGGCAGTGCTGGTTTCACTCAACGCAAAAAAAGCCTTTGATAGGGTTTCATGGCCCTGTCTCTTTACTACACTTCACAAATTTGGTTTCCCTGTTAGTTTTTGCACCTGGGTGACGGCCCTGTATTCTCATTCAATGGCTTGGATTTGTTGCAACTGTACTCAGTCGGCCTCTTTGATCCTTCCAGCATGGTACTCAACAAGGTTGTCCCCTGTCTCCCTTCCTGTTTAACCTTTACCTGAAATCCCTACTACATAATCTCCAAAATAATCCCAGAGTGGAAGGTATCAAGGTGGGGGGAATTACCTGTAAGCTGTCAGCATGCGCTGATGATTTGCTGCTGTATCTTCTCAACCCCAAAACATCTATTCCAGCAGCTCTTGATAAGATTTATAGGTTTTCCAAGGTAGTGGGGTAGCAACTTAACTTGGATAAGTCCAAGGTTCTCCCACTTAATGTCCATGTCCCTCGTCAGCATATTTTAGATATGGGGCTTCACTAGGAGTCTCACTCTCTCTCTCTGAAATATTTGAGCATTAGAATTACTCAGGCATTGGACACTCTAGAGAAGGAGAACTTGACCCCTTTGCTTAAGGATATTTCCCAGGATCTTCAGAGCTGGATGCACCTCCCTCTTTCTCTCTGGGGCAGGGTGCAAGTGATTAAAATGAATGTTCTGCTGTGTATTTTATACCTTTTGGGTATGTTAGATTCCTACCTACCCAAGGTCTGGTTTTCCAAACTCCAGTCAGCTATTTCAGCCTTTCTCTGGAAACAGAGGACAGCTTGAAGGATATACTTTAAGCTCACTTTGCCTAGGGAGAAAGGTGGTTTGCATCTCCTGAAATTTTTCCTATATTATTGCACCTCACACAGTTCCAAAGCCTTTTTTATGGGACTCCCCTACATTATGAACTCACAGCATAGAATATTGACCCTTCTGGCTGTCAACAGGACAGCATCTATGCACCCAGGCAGGTCTCCAGCTTCATAGCTTACTATATATTAAGCCCTCTCAACTTCCCCAGAAACTCAGGGGTACACCCATCTGGTGGTCCCTTAGAGCTCTTAGTCAACTCCGAGCTTATATGGGATGAGACTGGAGAAAAGATCTGTCAACCTTTATTACAGAACCCCAATATACAACTTGCCAACTGATCAATTTTGCCTGGTTTCTGTCCCCAGTTCCATTCAGCCACACTCTCCACCATTATTGAGAGTGGTGTACTTGCGCCTCTCCCTGTTATACCATCTTTCAGCACCCTTGGTCCACAATTATTACTTAATACCATATGGCTAACAGTAACTACTGTATGTATTTCAGCCTCCGTGGCAACACAGAGATGGAAAATTTAAAGTGGGGAGACAAAACTGGCAAGAGATGAAAAAGGAATTCAGTACTCAGAGTACTTTACAGAGAGCCAGACCAAAACAAGGACAGGTAGCAAACCAAAGTATGTACAACTACTAAAACCTTGTGCATATCAAGAACAAGAAAAAAAACAGTACCCTGTTAACTATTTAATTTATAAAGCCAAGCGTCCAGAGAAAAGCAACATTGACAGTGCTCCTTTTTTATTTTTTTATTTCAGTTAAAAACACGACAAAAAGAAAAATATAACAAAGTACCTTAAAAAACATAAAAGTACAAGTAAAAGCACTGTAAACTCTGAAACAAATATGGGAGAATATAGTACATAAACACAGAAATAAACAAAAGAAACAAAATAAAACTACCTGAATAAAGATGATGGGAACTAAATAATATCCTGCACAAAAGATAAACCATATAGCACAAATGTAAATAAAGCTCACATACTTCTTGCATCTGGAAACTCCACATAACCACGCCCACCAATGAAAACTAACCAGTCAATAAACACACACCATTCAGAACCAGAAAACTCAACCAATAGAAACATGCTGAATAAAAATAACATCCAACTAAAGGTTACAAACACCCCAATCACAACCTAACTTAACACACAATACAAACAACCTTTCTAATACTGAACAACAGGTGGAGACGTACCTGACAAAAAAATAACACCTAAAATGACACCTTACACAACACCGCAACTAAAAAAACAAACTGCTCAGAAACAAAGGGGCCCTATTGTATGAATCACACACACGATGTGGGACATGAGGAATATGACAAATATTAGCATGAGTGCAAAGTGAACTGTGATAATATCACTCATGGTTTCACCACTCATGATATTACCACAGTTCAGTCTACATTCAAGCTAATATTTGACATATTCTGCAATCGCCCATCATGTATCCCATATATACATATATATATATATATATATAAAATATATATATATATATATATATATATATATAAATATATTACCCTAATGCCCACCCCTCCAGCCTATAGCCTTCTGTCTGAAGCACAAGATACAGCTCCAACCAAATGCATAATAGTGATACAGTATTGCCAACATAATCTGTCAGAGTTTTCTTCATGCAGGGCCATACAGGCCCTGCATGAAGACATCACATGATCCAGGATAGGGGTAGTGCCACAGTTGGGGGTGGGCATTAGGGTTGACGGCCCCAAGTAAGACCCCCACCACTGATTTGCCAATACTCCGGAGACCCAAATCCCTAATGTCTTTTCATTTCCCATCTTTGTATGCTTTGCCTTTTTATAACCCTAATCTCTGCATTAACATAGTTTTTTTTGCAACTAATTTCCCTTCTTTTTGTGATAGTGGACCTGCATCCTCATTTGTGCAGGTCCCTTAGGGACATGTGCAAAATGAAATAAATACAATATTGAAGACAGTCCTGGAATTATATCTTCATTTGCACAGGTCCATTTGGAACCTGCACAAAATGAACTAAATACAATATTGGGGACAGTCATGATACAGTGCATACTGCCAGCAGACCCTGGCACACTTCTTGATACCCTGTAGGTGAGGTTCCCTGACCCACCACAGGGTGTGACATCTGTGCCAAAGCACTGCTCTGCCCCTACCCAGGCCACGAATGGTGTTACATGCTGCAGCACCTTCCACATCAGCCTTGTACCAGTAATCCGATTTATTGACTTCCCTCATGAACTCAGGACACTGGCACAGTAAGGTACTGTTCCCCAGAGGTGCAACAGACATCTCTGCAATCAATGTAACATAATAAATTATTTTATTCTTAATATTTTGACCCCAATCATTCAACATACTCTTCTTATGACCCCCACCTCATAAACCCCCATAGCTGAACATTTTCAAATCCATGCTGAAATGGCATACCATGCCACAGGTGTGAAAACACATTTCAGGCAGAATGTGAAAAATGACACCTGTACTGTTGATGAAGTGATGTGAAAAAATGGGTATATTAAAAAATCTGGAGTCAAATATTGCAAACTACCTAAGTTCTGCCCCTGAGCAGAAACTGTGCAATGTACACTCCTACCATGACCATGTGCTAATATTTTTTCACCAGATTTTCAGCATGGGCTTTCTGGGACCCCACTTCATGAACACTGACACTGTCATTTTTTTAATCAGTCCTGAAAGGTGATTCCATGCAGCGACTGCACTATTCCATGCCACAGATGCACAAACATGGTTTGGGCAGGATATGAGAAATGACAGCTGTACTGTTCATGAAGTGATGTGAGAAAAAGGGTATGTTGAAATTCTGGAGTGAAAATATTGTAATTACTAAAGTTATGCACTTGTGAGGAAATTGCACAACACACGCTCATAACTTGGCCATTTTGGGGAATTTTTCTACGAAAATTTTCAACATGGGCTTTTTGGGACCCCCTAACTCATGAGCTCTGGCACTGTCATTTTATAAATGGGTCCCAAAAGGTGATTCCACACAACTGCAAAATCACCTTCAGGGGTTGATTAACAAAATGACAGTGACATTGTTCATGAGGTGGGGTCCCCAATATGCCATGTTGACATTTTGGTGTAAAAATTCAAAAAAATGGCAAAGTTATCAACATAAGTTCAAAACGCCATTGAAATGCATTATATAGTATATACCTGCATTCTTCAGTTTGCAGTTTGGCTTTGAAGAGTGCAGACGTGTCCCAGTCCTTAGAAGATGAAAGTGCCTGACCTCCGGTGGTAAGTATAGGGTAAGAGAGGGGTGTTGGGTGCACAGTGGGAGGGAGGGTGGGCTAGGGAGATGGCAGGGATGATGAGGGACAATTTTTTTTTCCAAGTTAAAAAATGCAAAACAAAAAGTTGTGGGATATTTTTTTATTTCAAGGAAATTGTTTAACCAGAAAAGGCACACTAAGCCAGTACTTGTTCAAAGGGGGAAGTAAACTATTTAGGCACACTGGGGGTGGACTCCCCAGTGTGCCACACTGCTAGGTGGAGGGTGGCATGGCCATCCCCCCATCACAATGGCACTGAGCTCAGCTGCCTTAACTACTGCCCCTCACACTCTTACAACACCAAAGTAATATGATCCAACCTCAAAATGAATATCAGAACCTACACAGCTGCATTTGATATCAGCTGGACATAGATGACTTACTGGAAGTGCATTATAGTAGTCCAGCTGAGATGTGCCAAGTACATTTACCAACTTTTTGAAGTCACCCATAGAAACATCAAAACAAATACTTTATCAGCAGAAAATACCACTTGGCCTACTAAGTCTGTCCAGAGTAATGCCCAGTTGTGAGCACTACCTGGCAATATATTGAATGAGATATAAACAGATCCCATGGATCAGACACACAGGAGACCCTTCCTCACTCACGGACTTTGTACTCACAAATGCAGCACCAGAGAATGGGACATTCATGGAACTATTTAATAAGGAATCAACCAGAAATGTGGGGCCAGCGAGTATTAAATAAGCCTTAAACCAGTTCGAAAGTGTTGCATTTCAAACAAAATGGCTCCACTGGGAAAGAATTTCACTCTGAGCATATTTGGAGGTGGAACGAATCCTGAGGGGCCTGAGAATACTCAAAAAGCCCATGTTTGGATTACAAAGAAAAGACTTCCTAGAAAACTGGCAAAAAATAAGTCAGTGCCAGTAAGCAATACATATAACTGATACTAAAAGAAAATGCAGATATTCAGAAAGAAACAGAAGAACAAATTAAAGTTAAGGACGCAGCACTGAAAAGTTTCTGTAATCATTCCATGTTTGATGAACTAAGGTATAATTTTAAAGCAAACCTGATTAAATACAACAAAGAAATACAGGAAATAAAACAAAATTTGAACGATGTATTAATGACTACAAGAATGGTACAATTTTTGGATGGGGCAAGAGTGTAACATTTAGCACAGGGCCTGCCACACAAGGGAACACACCAACTAGATCTATTCTAAGAAATACTACAGAGACATCTGAGGGGAATTGTGGGCAAGAACTAAGCAGTACTGAGGAGATATACCTTGGGGAAGAGGAATACCTAGAGTCACCAAGTACCTGTACTACCTCAGAAGGCCCAAGATGCAGCCAGTGTATTAACTACAACCAGCCCTCAAAAATGGACCAGGAGGGGTGGCAGGAAGAGGAGGTGGTGGCAGAGGTTGAAGCAGAGGGAAGCAGGGATGGAACAGATGGGAGAATTTGAGGACCGGGTACCAGTAGACAACGTGATCAACATTTCTTCGTATACCCTTTCAGAGGTGGAAAGTTCATTATTAAACAGAATTATCTTTTGTCCCAACACAGATGTTTAATTAATTTGAAACTACAATGGACTGCTACAAATTTGTATGTAACTTGGGATTACGCTCTTTTTTTGGCAAGAAGAGGAGAAGAAGAAAGGCAGGAGACCGGTATGGTGGGTATAAATGACACACCAGAAAATTCAAATAATGACTCTGGAAATGATTTGAACATTCAAAAGTTTAAACCACTATCCATTTTTTGTCCACCTCTCGCATCAACTTTACAAACTTTTCTCAAGAGCTGTGAGAGAGATTTACAGGACTTGGACAAGAATGTATGTAATAATAGCAATGTTGTGCACTTTTCTAATCTTAGCAAGGTAGAAAGAATGGCACTGTATGATTTGGGGTCTAACAAATCTTTGACCGTTAAGCCTGCTGATGGGAGGGTCTATAGTGATAACGGATGTGGATTTGTACCACACTGAGGTGTGTAGACAGTTGTGGAATAGAGAGTTTTATGAAAAAATACTTACTGACCCTACATCCACATTTAAAGCAAAAACAGATAAATATTTATTTGAAATTAGGAATAAAGGATGGGTCAGTGAGGACACCTTTGCTTTCCTAACTGTTGACAACCCCGTGAGAGCATGCTTCTACTTTTTACCCAAAGTGCATAAATGTCTTATAACCCCCCCAGGCTGTCCCATATTTTCTGGCAACAATTCCCTGACAGAACCCCTATCCCAGTATGTTGACTACCATGTAAAACCACTTGCACAGCAAATTCTCTCCTACATAAGAGATACAGGGTACATATTGTATGTGCTACAGGAAATAGAACTTGAGGATGGTGGTATGTTTGCCACACTGGATACTGAATCCATTTACTCTAATATCCCCCATGAAGGGGGGGGGTGGAGGTATTGGACTATTATCTTACAAAGAGAGAATACAATGACCCATGCACAGAAATGCTTGTCACCTTAGCAGAATATGTATTAAAATGTAACACCTTCTTCTATCTGGATGGTCAATATGTACAAAAGAAGTGTACTGCAATGGGGGCTACTTTTGCCCCTAATTTTGCTAATATGTAGTTGGGGAAATGGGAGGAAGAGGTCATCAGAGACAAATCCCTTCCTGGACAAGATGATTTGTACAGTCAATTTATTGACTATTTTTTGATAATATGGACAGGCACTGAAGATGAACTTTTTAACTTTGTGAAAATTTTGAGAACAGTAACAGAAATTGACAATTTTTTCTTTTGTTTAGTAGAAAACAAGTCAACTTTTTAGATTTGATAATAGAAAAGGATGAGAAAGGAGGTATAAAAACTGACCTATTTAGGAAGAAAACAAATAGAAATACCCTCCTGCAAGCCAAGAGCAGCCATCCACAACACACTAGAGAGGGTATTCCGAAGGGTCAATTTATTAGAATTAAAAGAAATTGCAGTGACCCAGACACATACAGGAAAAGAGCAGATTAATTTAAAATAAGATTGCAGTACAGAGGCTATCCCAGCAAAATTATAGTAAAAGCAAAGGGAGAAGTTGACAAACTAGGAAGGTCAGAGGTCATGACACCAAAAACAGACAAGAGGAATAAAGGGGATCTGAGGATCAACTTTGTAAGCACCTACAATGCACAATCTAAGGAGATCAGTACAATAACTAAAAAACATTGGCATATGGTAGGTTTAGATTCTGACCTTAAAGATTTAAAACATACCACACTCAGAATGGTATACAGAAGGGGGAAAAGCCTGAAGGATAACTTGGTTCATTCTGTACAACCAAGAATGGACAAGCTTAGGATGTGGTTACCCAATAGATATGATGGATGCCACAAATGTGGTAATTGTAAGTTTTGCCCTGTTATAAGAAACACTAGGAATTTTGAGAACCCAGAAACAACAAGCATTTGTCAATGCCGAATGTTTGCCTGCTGATATTAGTATTGGATGTCCAGGAGTCAGATAGATACAGACTAGGAATGACAGTGAAGTACTGAACTCACACCAACCCCACCTCCACCCTGCAGAGATGGACAGGCATTGAGGTGTGCCTTTGGGTCATCGCCCATAAAGCTCACAGCATTTCACCTCACCCTATCCTGCAGACACTGACAAGTGTTGAGATGTGCCTTGGGGTGTTCGGCTTTATAGTCACCCCATTTCATAAAGACATACACTGAAATGGGTGCAGTATAGGAGAATGGGGTGAATTCTGGGGCCGGAGAGTCCATGGCACACCTCGATGCCTGTCACTGGCTTCAGGGTGGTGGTGGGGTTGGAATGGCATGAGCATTACAGCTGGCAATCAAAAGGCACACCGCTGATGCCTGTCAGTCTGTACATGGTGGGATGTTATGGTTCCATAGAAATATAGAAACATAGAAGTTGACAGCAGATAAGGACTGCAAGGTCCATCCAGTCTGCCCATTTTTTCTGCCTTATGAATGTGCCATAGGCCTTTACTCTGTCAATGGCCTATCTATTCATACTCATCTGTATTGCTCCTTTATGCCTACCCCATGCCTGTTTGATGCCCTGCATTGTATTCATATCCACCACTTCCTGAGGTAGGCCATTCTATGCATCCACCACCCTTTCTGTGAAAATGAACTTCCTCACATTACCCCTTAATCAGCCTCCCTCTAACCTCATGCTGGTTAGAAACCCTTTAGCCAAATGAGTGCACACTGTGATGTGGTGCCTAGAAACTACAAACCTGGATTTCCAAAAAAGTTTCCAGCATACACAAACCACCAAAATGGGATGCATCAAGTGAAATTCAAGTCATGAATAAAGGGTTTAATCCATATTTTAATAAGTTAAAAACTTTCAAGCTCATAGCAGGCATAACATAGCGTCTAACATGTTTTGGATAATCACATCCTTCATCAGAGACTGATGAAGGATGTGATTATCCGAAACATGTTAGATGCCATGTTATGCATGCTATGAGCTTGGAAGTTTTTAACTTATTAAAATGTGGATTAAATCTTTTATGTATGACTTCAACTCCACTTGATGTGTCCCATTTTGGTGGTTTGTGTGTGCTGGAAACTTTTTTGGAAATCCTGATTAGAAACCCTAATGCTCTGTGCATTTGTTGGTATTTGCACTACAAATTTTCAGCATGGCCTTTTTGTGACCTCCAGCTCATGAAAGCATTCAGGATCTCTACTTATGAACAGTGGCACTGTGAGTTTGTTAATCTTTCCCGAATGTTGATTTCTCACAGCGACCGCACCATTCTGTGCCCGATGTGCGAAAACACAGTTCAGGCAGGATGTGAAAAATGACAGCTGTATCATTCATAGTGAGGTGTGAAGAGATGGCAGTGTTGAAAATCTGGAGTGAAAATAAATAAAATGCTCAAACTTACGAACGTATGTGGAAACTGTGCAAGGCACGCTCATAACACAGTCATTTAGTGGAATTATTTCACCAAATTTTCAACATAGGCATTTTGTGACCTCTGCTCATGAACACTGTCACTATGATTTTCTTAATCTGTCCTGAACATTGATTTCCCACAGCGACTGCGCCATGTAGTGCCAGATGTGCGAAAACACATTTTGGGTAGGACATGAAAAATGACAGCTGTACTGTTCATAAGGAGGTGTAAAAAATGGCAATGTTGAAAATCTAGAGTGAAACTATTACAAATTTGCGAAGTTACGAGTGTGCATGGAAACTGCACAATGCATGCTCGTAACAGTCATTTTTTTTGAATTTTTTCACCAAATTTGCAACATAGACTTTTTGAGAGCCCACCTCATGAACAGTGACACTGTCATTTCATTAATTGGTTCCAAAAGGTGATTGCATTCTGTGACCACGAAATCACCCTTTGGGGCTGAGTAACAAGATGACAGTCACTGAATTCATGAGATGGGGTCCCAAAATCCCCATGTTGAAAATTTGGTGGTAAAATTCTGAAAAATGGCTGAGATATCCACATAAGTTGAAAAAAAAGCATTTATGCCGTTATACATTTTACTGGCATTTCTTCAGTTTGCGATCGGCTTTGAAGAGTGCAGACATGTTCCCGGTCCACTGAAGATCATCGTGCTGGATTCCGGAGGTAAGTATGGGGTGGGGGGTGTGGGAAGGTGGGGTGCACAGTGGGTGGATATGGCTTGGGGAAGGGGGCACCACTGACCATGAGGGACTGTTTTCTTATTTACAGGTTTAAAAAATACCAAACAATGAGGGAAGGCTTTCTTTATTTACAGCTTGTTTAGCATGCTGGGGTGGGCTCCCAGCATGCAACCTGAGTATTTCTTGGTGGGGGGTCTGTAGCAAATGGGATTGGTCACCCCGTCAGCACATACTGAGTGTATGGGGGGCGCATCAGCCAAGGGGGATTGGGCACCCCTTTTGGCACAAAACATATGGGGGGTTCATTATGCCAATGGGGATCGGGCTCCCCAATCAACAAATGAACTTGGGAGAGGGTATGCTGAAAGGGGGATTGGGCACCACCATTGACTTTCATGAGGCCTCTGAGAGGTAGATGGTGATAGCTGCTGCCATGGTTCTTTAAAACAAATGGGATATTATGCTGATGGAGATTGGGGTCCCCCATCAGCAAATTAACTTGGGAAGGGGAATGCCGACAGGGGGATTGGGCACCCCCATTGGCTTCATGGGGACTGTGAGAGGTGGACAGCGACAGCCACCACCATTTTTATTGAAACGGGACACCAGACAAGGCAAACTGTGACTTGCCACTGGAATCAGGGACCACTCCAGTAGCAAAAGCAGCTGATTGTTAATGATGGGGTGCTTCCTGATTGCAGCAATGAGTTTCTTTCAAGTTGGTGGCAGGCTACAATACTGCTGTCATGGACAGTATGCTCCTCTATTGGTGCCACAGAGACCAGCCCCAAAATGGACAGCTGGTATTTGCCACAACACTGCCGCACCTCCACAACTCACTACTACAGCAAGCTGCCACAATATGTTTCTTGCGCATGCAAGCAAGCAAACATAAAAAGGGAAACCAAAGTTAGAGGGTTCATCACTTGTGCCACAGAGGGGGTGGTATACTATATATGGCCACCAGCTCCTGTGCGAGCTTCTGTGTTGGAAAAACAAAAAGAAAATTTAAGGAACGGATAGGAGAACAGCTTAGGGCAATAGAACACAAAAGACCCTAAAAATGCATTAGCAGCACACATAAATATAGTGGCTAATACCCAAGACCATACTTGGACATTTGTGGGCATAGAAAAACTGATCAAGAGCCCGTGGGGTGGGGGGGCACTACAATAATGTTCTATTGAAAAGAGAACAGTACTGGATATTCTCTTTGGGGGGGGGCTGAGAAAACAGGACTGAATGAAAAAATCGAGTTGAAACCCTTTCTTAAAAAATAGCCCCCCCGCCTCTACAATTAAACTTAAAAATTAAAAATTAATTGTTCATGTTCAGTAGTTCATGGGAGTATAGTACCCTATAGTTCCTTTTACTAAAATGGTAAAACAATGTTACACTAATTGCACCTTCTATAGGATAACAAAGTTTTTGTACAGTTGTTGATGTATGTATTTCCAGAAGCTGTATGTTTGATACATATTTATTATGTTTTATTCATTAGGTCCTTATTCTGGAATCCTGTCACTTTAGTGGATCCTCATGGGAAATCATGGTTTAAATAAAAGGAGGACACTATTATGTGGACTTTTCAGTTGTGGTAGAAGTAAAAGTTAAACTATATTTATATGTATTTATGGAAAATATTTTAAAACACCAAAAGGTTTATGTGCTAAACCCAACTGAACATGAATAACTGGTCAGCACTGTTTTTTAATAATTGTTTTGTTGCTATTCAGTATATCTATACTAGTACATATGTTTGCTGCTGTATAGTATTCTTACATAAGTACTGTTTTTATCATATCAGCACTGTCACTTTGCCACTTTATTTATCGTGGGTTTTGAGGTTAGACTGCTATCCTATGATTAAGCACCAGGAGGCATGAAATGCGTAAGGCAGCTATCCTTGATGTGATGAGGAGGGGGCTTGTTTGGAGTCTCCACTATGTGCACCAGAAAATAAAAGTAAGCACTTTTCCAAAGAAACAGTGGGTTTGCTTCATTTTTCAAACCACCAGAGGCACATGGATTGCATTTACAAGCTGTGAGTAGCCAGTGCCAGCAGTTCATTTTCATTCTGCACTTTACTTGTACTACTAGCTAGGCACGGTGTCCCAGGTGCAGGCCCAACCTATTAAAAACTTTTGAGTTACTCAAGGTATGTCCTCTCTCCTATGTTAATCTTGATGAGTTCTATGACTGGGTGACGAGGACCCTGGACCAGGGTAGGCCAGTGGATGTCCTCTTTCTGGACTTTGGCAAGGCATTTGATTCAGTACCCCACAGTGGCCTGCTGGCTAAGCTGAAGGAAATGGGAGTAGGGAGACAGTTGTTAAGATGGATAGGAAATTGGCTCTCTGAGTGTACTAAGAAGGTAGTGGTTGGAGGGTTAGCCTCATCCCTAAGGTGGGTTACTAGTGGGGTTCCCCAGAGATCATTGTTGGGGCCACTCCTGTTCAATGCCTATATCTCAGACATCAGGAAGGGAATCAGTAGTGAGATGAGTCTCTTTGCAGATGACTCAAAGCTGGGTGCAGTGGTGGATGGGGAGGGGGAGGGTGGCCTTGCAGGAGGACCTGGAGGCTCTGAAAAGGTGGTCAGGAAAATGGAAACTAAATTTCAATGTGGGGAAGTGCAAGGTTCTGCACCTGGGAGTCAGAAATCCAGACCAGGGGTATACCCTGGGAGGTGACATGATTCAAGTCACAGAGGGTGAGAAGGACCGGGGGGTAGTGGTAGATGTCAAAATGAACAACTCAGAGACCTGTATGAGGGCAGCAGCAAGAGCATAGGATGCTGGGATGCATCACCAGAGAGATTACCTCCAGAAAGGCGGAAGTGATCCTTTCACTGTACAACTGCCTGGTTAGGTCACACCTTGAGTATTGTGTTCAGTTTTGGAGACCACATTTAAAGAGGGACATTACACTCCTAGAGAGGGTCCAAAGGAGGGCAACCAAAATGATCTGGTGCCTGGGGTAGAGGACCTATGAGGAGAGAAACATAACATAGAAACATAGACTTTGACGTCAGATAAGGACCACTTGGCCCACCTAGTCTGCCCATTTCCTTACCTAGAGGCTAAGCTGCAGATCCTATTTAACCAACAGCCTATTTCTTCCTACCCCCACAAAAATTGCCTTATGTCTGTCCCATGCATTCTTGAATTATCCCACATTTTTAGACCCCACAACCTCCTCAGGAAGGCTGTTCCATGCGTCCACCACCCTCTCTGAGAAAAAATACTTCCTCACATTGCCCCTGAGCTGTTCCCCCTCTATCTTCAGATTGTGTCCCCTTGTTCTTGCACATCTCTTTTTCTGAAAGATGCTACCCTCTTGGACTTTGTTAATTCCACTGAGGTACTTAAACATTTCTATCATGTCCCCCCCCTTTCCTCAAGGGTATACATATTAAGCTCCTTTAGTCTCTCCTCTATGGCTTCTCTTGCAGACCCTGCACCATTTTAGTTGCTCTCCTCTGAACTGCCTCCACCCTGTCTATGTCCTTGCAGAGATGGGGTCTCCAGAACTGGATGCAGTACTCAAGATGGGGTCTCGCCAACTGTCTGTACAAGGGAATAACAACTTCCTGTTTTCTGCTGGTGATACTTCTCCCTATACATCCCAGTATCCCCCCAGCCCTCCCTACCGCCTTCTCACATTGCTTGCCAACCTTAAGGTCATCTGATATGATTACCCCTAGGTCCCTTTCCATTTTTCTTGTTGTTACTACCCCCCCCCATTGTGTAATCTTCCCCTTGGTTTTTGTTTCCCAGGTGCATTACTTTGCACTTCTTTGCATTGAATCCAAGCTGCCATACTTCTGACCATTCCTCCAACCTTGCCAAGTCCCTTCTCATCCTTTCCACGCCTCCTTGTGTATCAACCCTGTTGCAGATCTTTGTGTCATCTGCAAAGAGGCATACTTTTTCTTCCAGTCCCTCTGCAATGTCACTTATAAAGACATTAAAAAGGACTGGACCCAGTACTGATCCCTGCGGTACCCCACTAGTAACCCCTCTTTCTTCAGAGTGGACTCCATTTGCAATTACCTTCTGTGTCCTGTTGTTCAGCCAATGTTTTACCCAGGTTACCACCCTGGGAGTCACTCCCAGGCTGGCTAATTTGACTACTAATCTTTTGTGTGGGACAGTGTCAAATGCCTTGCTAAAGTCTACGTAGGCCATGTCCACAGCCCCTCCCTGGTCTACTACTTTGGTCACCCAGTCAAAGAAATCAATTAGATTCATCTGACATGACCTTCCCACTGTGAACCCATGCTGCCTTGGGTCCTGTGCCCAACTGGCCTCTAGGTACTCAACAATTCTTTCCTTCAGAAGTGATTCCATCACGTTCCCTACAACAGAGGTCAAACTGACAGGTCTGTAGTTTTCTGCCTCTGTCTTGGTCCCACTTTTGTGAAGGGGAATCACATCCACCTTCTTCCAGTCCTCAGGTACCACACCATCCTCCCATGGTTTGTTAAAAAGGGTAGTCAGTGGTATCACTAGTTCTCTACTTAATTCTTTTAGAATTCTGGGGTGAATTCCATCTGGCCCCATTGCTTTGTCCACCTTCAGTTTTAGGAGTTCTTTCAGAACCCTTTCTTCTGTGAAAGGACTGGGATCGACCCCCTTCTCCAGAGTGCTTCTGTTAATTGGATTAGGCACCTCCCCCACTTCCTCTTTTGTGAATACTGAACAGAAATATTCATTCAGTATCCCTTCTTTTTCACTGTTACTCTCTGCCCACCCACCATCCATTCTATTCAGCCTCACTATCTCTCCCTTTGTCTTTCTACACTCCCTGATATACCTATAAAAGGTTTTATCCCCCTTCTTAATTGAGTTAGCTATCTTTTCCTCAGTTTGTGCCTTTGCCATTCTGACTACCCTACCTGCTTCCTTCTGCCTTAACTGGTACAGTTCTCTGTCCTGCTCCTTCTGTGTTTTCTTATACTTCCTAAATGCTATCTTTTTCTCCCTAACCTTCACCGCCACCTCTTTTGATAACCATAGTGGCTTTTTCTTTTATTTTGATTTGTTTATTTGCTTCACACAAAGGCGTGTTGCCTCTGTGATGGCAGTTTTGATATTTCCCCATTGTTGCTCCACCCCTCCTTCTAGCCTGTTTGCTAGTGCTTTTCTAAGGTACTCTCCCATCTTGCCAAAGTCAGCCCTCCTGAAGTCCAGAACCCTCACTTTTGTATGGCTTGACTCTGTAGCTGAGTTTATCATGAACCACACTGTTTCGTGGTCACTTGTTCCCAAATGGCTACCCACTTCTAGATCTGAGATCCTCTCACTGTCCCCATTTGAGAGTATGAGGTCTAAGATTGCTCCCTCATGAGTAGGTTCCAAAACTAGCTGTCTGAGGCATGCCACCTGAAGGGCATCAAGAATGGCCCTACTTTTGGATGTGGCTGCCGCAAAGGTGCTCCAGTTAGCATCTGGCATATTAAGGTCCCCCATCAACAGTATCTCCCCTTTCTCTGCCATCCTAAGTATGCCTTCTATCATATCTTTGTCCATTCCCTCCCCCTGACATGGCATGACAAGGAGCTTGACATGTACACCCTGGAAAAGAGGAGGCTCAGGGGGGACATGATAGAGGTCTTTAAGTACATGAAAGGGATCAATAAAGGAGGCCCAGTCAGGGTGCTCCAAAGGAAGGAGGGTGGGGCAACAAGAGGTCATGGGTGTAAGCTGGAAGGGGGCAGACTCAGAGGGGAGAGTAGGAGATGTTATTTCACTGAAAGGGTGGTGGAGCCACGGAATGCACTGCCCAGGGAGCTGGTAGAGGTGGAGACTGTGGATGGGTTTAAGAGGGGATGGGACAGGTACAGGGGGAGGGTAAATCTGACTGGGCCCAGTACAGGTGGAACATCTGGGACTGGGGACAGTATAACCTAAGGAGGAGGGGGGGGGACACCAAAAATAAGCCCTCACTGCTGGTGCTGAAAATTAAGCAGACTTGAGAGACCATTAGGCCTATTCTTCTGGCATCTTAGTATGTTAGTATGTTAATTATGGATCATCTACTTCTGCTGGGAAAGATAATTAACAGTACAGCATGGAGTTTCAGTGCTATGCTGATGTCACCCAGCTGTATATGTACTTTGTTGACTGATGCATTTCCATTAATCAATGTTAAGAGGAGAACAGATCTTTGATGGCTTTTTTTGGCTAGTTGTCCATGCCAGAAAGTACTGTTAATGGTTTTGGAGAGGCAGGTATTGGCCCAGAAGGGTGGCACTTCATTACCTTCTCTTGGTGATGAGGATAAGGTTGGTGGTTGTGATGGAAGATCACATTATGGTGGTGGTTCTACATAAGTGCCTTTCACTTGAAGTTTAAGTGTCCCCCACCATTACTTAATCCTGCTGATCTGAGAACTCATCCAGAATGTATTATGACAATGCATTGTTCAAGGGCTCACTTTGTGAATAGCTGTACAAATTGCAGCTGGTACAGAATGTTGCAGCAAGGCTCATGTCCTTTTTTTCAGAATTCAGATTGTATTACGCCTTCACTCTCCATTCTGTGCAGGATATCAGTCATGTGTTGCATGAACTATAAGGTACTTTTATTGACTTATGAAGTCCTGAATGAGTGGGTGAGTTGGGGGGGGGGGACTGGCAAACACATTTTGTGTGGCTGCAGGTATAGTGCCCAGGGCACCATTCGGTGGTCTGGGGTTTTGGTGGCACCTTGCCATTTCATGCCGTGCACTGACCACGGGGGTTTGGGTGGGTGATCAAGTTACATGCTGACATTGTAGTCAGTGATGTGTAGCCTACTTTGTTATGTGCGGCGATATTGTGTCCACAATGATTTCATCCGGTACCCATACTTGGTACTATATCAACACATTACTTTCCCCAGTGGCAGGATATAAATGATGCATCAATGCAGGGAAAGAATTAAAGGAAAACTACACCCTCATATCTTCTAAATTGTATTTGTTTCCATGTCAACAAATAATTCTTTTCAGTTTAAATAGTCTTCAAAGAAACAAGCTGTAAGAAGGCATGAAATACCACTTTTACCTTCAGTAAGCTTTGCAGACTATCTGAGTTGTAATGCAGGGTTTTTCCCCTTTAAACTCCATTCAGTTTATGTGTTTCCAGAGAGTTTTTGCAAGGTATTTGTTCTTCCAGCATATACATACATAATTTCAATGGTTGATCTGACATCATGTTCTAATAAGCTACTGCAGTTCTTATGGACAATGAGATTTTAACAACCATGAAATTGAAACCTCCAGGGTAGTGACAGGGGGCTACCATGAGCAGTGAAAACAAACTAAAGGTAACACATAATGCCCTAATAGCTACACGAAAGGAGTTGTCTGCTGACATGGCATCAAATAACATTTTAATGATATGAGAGTGTAGTTTTGCTTTAAGTCCTGTGCAATATCATAAATGAAAGAAATTGGCTTTGGCTGAAATGTTTTAAAACCCACCAGCTGTTCCTGGCCAGAAAGGAATGATTGGATGGAACCACATTAAGATGGTTACAGACAATCCAACATATGCTGCAAGAAGATTGATAAGCACCTGATGTTCCACCATGTCAAATGCTGATGACAGTTGAAAAAAAAAAGGATCCAGTTTGCCTTCCCCCATTCCAAATTTCTGGCCAGAATAAAGTAGTTAACACTCTGACAAAGGCAGATTCCATACTATAATGACATATGATGCCAGATTGGAATGTTAACATGCTCAGTATGTGATTGAAGCTGTATCATCACTGCCTTCAGAAAAGCCAGGATTGTATTTTTTTTAACTGCTGGCAGTTGTGGCTTCCAGTTTGTGGAATGCTTTACTGCAGATCTATTGTGATCTTTGTTAATTCCTTTAAACTTAGGTTGCAAAACTACATTTGAAGACAGATGTCTTTTATACTAGATCAATCTTCCTGCAGTGTTCTTGCCAGTCTGCTTTACTTCTACAATGAGTTTGTCTTACTTTCTGACTTTAGTTGCTGATGCTTGTATTTTGTTATGAAAGCTCCTGCTTATCTCATCTTTTTACTATGTCTGTATAAGGTAAATTGTAACTTTTATGACAAGCTTTGAGCATTGGAAGGGCATTTTAGAAATAAAGTTGTACTACAGTATATCAGATAGCTAGGATGCAAGTGCTAAACTGTAGTCAAATGCCACATCCATGGTTTTTAACAATCCACTGGCATAAAACTGGAATCATTTCCCCTTGGTGATGGCTGGTCAAACCTACCAGATTTGATGGGTCTTCCTTAATTTGGACCAACCAGTAATTCATCTGTTTGCTTGAGTTAGATTTCAGCCTATTGAAGACCATCCCATTATTGACATCAAACAAGAAGTAATCTAAACATGTTCCCTAATCTCTAATCTAAACAGAGTTTCATCAGAGCGAATGAATGATACAAATGGGTAACAGCAGTATAGCAGTGATACTCAGTACTATATCAACACATTACTCTCCCCAGTGGCAGGATATAAATGATGCATCAGTGCAGGGAAAGAATTAAAGGAAAACTACACCCTCATATCTTCTAAATTGTATTTATTTCCATGTCAACAAACAACTCTTTTCATGTAGCTGTAAGAGATGCACACAACTGCCTTAGTCTGTTTTCACACTTCATACTAGGCCCTGTAACTGTCCTGGGAGGCTCCATTTGGTGGTTGTTGAAATCTCACTGCCCCTGAGAGCAGCATTAGCATATGAGACCATGATGCATAATCAACCTTTAAATTCCCTGGTATGCCTCTCTGTTTTATTAGTCTTCAAAGAAGCACGCTGCAAGAAGGTATGAAATACCACTTTTACCTTCAGTAAGCTTTGCAGACTATCTGAGTTGTAATGCAGGGTTTTTCCCTTTAAACACCATTCAGTCTATGTGTTTCCAGAGAGTTTTTGCAGGGTATTTGTTCTTTCAGCATAGACATACATAATATAAACGGTTGATCTGACATTATGTTCTCATATGCTAATGCACTTCTCATGGACAATGAGATTTTAACAACCATGAAATTGAAACCCCCAGGGCAGACACAGGGGGCTACATGAGCAGTGAAAACAAACTAAAGATAACACATATTTATTTATTTAAAAGTCTCACCAGGAAGGCATACTGAGTGGTGCAATGCTCGATTCCAGATGTGTCCTGGGGGAGAAGGATTAGAGAGCAGACATAGAAAAATACATTACATGATGTAACTCATTACATTTTCGAGAGATTCACAGTATGCAAGATACTCCTACCTCTTGGCAGGGGAAGAGATATTAGTGCAAACTAAAGCATTAGAGATATCATTAAGGCTAAGTGTAGCAGCAATAGAGGATTGTTAACTGTATGAACAAACAAACAATCAAGCATACAAACATTTAAAAGCATCTGGGTTGCCATGTGGGGCTAGATGCATGAGCAGGCGGTGATGAAATGCTGCTTGAGGAGAAGGTTGAGCTGCTGAGTGGAGGTGGAGTATCTGATCACTGCTGGGAGGGAGTTCCATATGTAAGGCATACGGTACTGGAAGGCATGATGTCCTTTGGCGGAGGACATATGTGGGAGGGAGAGAAGCCTGGAGTCGGTGTTACAGAGGGAGTAAGTTGAAGGAGTTTGGGCTACTAGGGTAGCTGCAAGGTAAGGGGGGGAGGGACTGGGTCCAGAATTTAGCTGTTATCCTAGCACAATGCGCCATTCTCCAATTCTGTAGTAAAGGTAGATCTAAGGACCTGTATAGGTCACAGTGGTGGGTTGTGGGTGAGTAGTCCAGGGCAAAATGGCAGAAAGAATGGAAGAGAGGGGTCAAGCCTAGCAAGGGAGGAATTGGGGGACGTGCTATAAACTACGTTCTCATAGTCAAAAAGTGGGAGTATCATTTTCTGAACAATTGCTTTGTAGGTTGGCACGGTAGTAAGTGTGGCAAACACCAACATAGAGGTCGATAGGGAGAAGAGCAGGGGTAAATGGAGAAAGTGACAAAGGCAAGAAGGACAGGGATGGGGCAAAAGGAAGTAAGGCCATCAGGAAATGGAGGGTAATGAGTACCAATGCCCGTAGTCTGGGCAACAAGCTCCCTGAGCTGATGGCCTTAATGGAAGAGGGATGCCTGGATATCGTAGCAGTCACAGAAACATGGTACACAGAGAACCATGACTGGGATGTTAACATACCAGGGTACATACCCTACAGGAGAGACAGGCAGGGAGAGGGGAGGAGTAGCTCTCTATGTAAAGGAAGGGATAACAGCAACTGAACAAAAGAGTAAACAGGGAGGAGAGGAGGCACTGTGGGTCACCTTGGAGACTGGAAAGGGCACCACAATCCACACAGGGGTTGTGTACAGACCCCCATGTCAGGGGGAAGGAATGGACAAGGATATGATAGAAGGCATTCTTAGAATGGCAGAGAAAGGGGAGATACTGTTGATGGGAGACCTGAATATGCCAGATGTTAACTGGAGCACATTTGCTGCAGCCACATCCAAGAGCAGGGCCATTCTTGATGCCCTACAGGTGGCAGGCATTAGACAGCTAGTTTCGGAACCCACTCATGAGGGAGCAATCTTAGACCTCGTACTCTCAAATGGGTGCAGTGAGAGGATCTCAGATCTAGAAGTGGGTTGCCATTTGGGGACAAGTGACCATCAAACAGTGTGGTTCACATTAAACTCAGCTACAGAGTCAAGCCATACAAAAGTGAGGGTACTGGACTTTAGGAGGGCTGACTTTGGCAAGATGGGAGAGTGCCTCAGAAAAGCACTAGCAAACAGGCTAGAAGGAGGTGTGGAGCAACAATGGGGAATTATCAAAACTGCCATCACAGAGGCAACAAGCCTTTGTGTGAAGCAAATAAACAAATCAAAATGAAAGAAAAAGCTACTGGTTCTCAAAAGAGGTGGCTGTGAAAGTCAGGAAGAAAAGATAGCATTCGGAAGTATAAGGAAACACAGAAGGAGCAGGACAGAGAGCTGTACCAGTTAAGGCAGAAGGAAGCAGGAGGGAAGTCAGAATAGCAAAGGCCCAAACTGAGGAAAAAATAGCCAACTCAGTTAAGAAGGGGATAAAACCTTTATAGGTCACAGCGAGCGAGAAAGACAAAGGGAGGATAGTGAGGCTGAATAGAATGAACGGTGGGTGGGCAGAGGGGACAGTGAAAAGCAGGAATACTGAATGAATATTTCACTCAGTATTCACAAAGAGGAGGGAAGTGCTAATCCAATTAACAGAAGCACTCTTGATAGAGGTCGATTCAGTCCTTTCACAGAAGAAGGGTTCTGAAAGAACTCCTAAAACTGAAGGTGGACAAAGCAATGGGTCCTGATGTAATTCACCCAGAATTCTAAAAGAATTAAGGAGGAACTAGTGAAACCACTGGCTACTCTTTTAATAAATCATGGGCGGATGGTGTGGTACCGAGGACTGGAGGAAGCGGATGTGATTCCCTTCACAAAAGTGGGTCCAAGACAGAGGCAGGAAACTAAAGACCTGTCAGTCTGACCTCTGTGGTAGGGAAAGTGATGGAGTCACTTCTGAAGGAAAGAATAGTCCAGTACCTAGAGGTCAGTGGAGCACAGGACCCAAGGCAGCATGGGTTCACAGCGGAAGGTCATGTCAGATGAATCTAATAGATTTCTTTGACTGGGTGACCAAAGTAGTAGACCAGGGAGGGCTGTGGACATGGCCTACCTAGACTTTAGCAAGGCATTTGACACAGTCCCACACAAAGATTAATAGTCAAATTAACCAGCCTGGGAGTGGGACCCAGGGTGGTAGCCTGGGTAAAACATTGGCTGAACAACAGGACACAGAAGGTAATTGAAAATGGAGTCCATCTCTGAGAAGAAGGGGTTACTAGTGGGGTACCTTGAGGTTCTCAGATTGGGTCCAGTCCTTTCTAATGTCTTCATCAGTGACATTGCAGAGGGACTGGAAGGAAAAGTATGCCTTTTTGCAGATGACACAAAGATCTGCAACAGGGTTGATACACAAGGAGGCGTGGAAAGGATGAAAAGGGACTTGGCAAGGTTGGAGGAATGGTCAGAAGTATGGCAGCTAGGATTCAATGCAAAGAAGTGCAAAATAATGCACCTGGGAAACAAGAACCCTGGGGAAGAATACACAATGGGTGGGGAGATAGTAATAACAACAAAAAAGGAAAGGGACCTGGGGGTAATCATATCAGATGACCTTAAGGTTAGCATGCAATGTGAGAAGGCAGTAGGGAGGGCTGGGGGTATACTGGGATGTATAGGGAGAGGCATCATCAGCAGAAAACAGGAAGTTGTTATCCCTCTGTACAGACAGTTGGTGAGACCCCATCTGGAGTACTGTGTCCAGTTCTGGAGACCCCATCTCCGCAAGGACATAGACAGGATAGAGGCAGTCCAGAGGAGGGCAACTAAAATGGTACAAGGTCTGCAAGAGAAGCCGTATGAGGAGAGACTAAAGGAGCTTAATATGTATACCTTTGAGGAAAGAAGGGAGAGGGGGGACATGATAGAAACTTTTAAGTACCTCAGTGGAATCAACAAAGTCCAAGAGGGTAGCATCTTTCAGAAAAAGAGACTTGCAAGAACAAGAGGACACAATTTAAAGATAGAAGGAGGGCGGTTCAGGGGCAATGTGAGTAAGTATTATTTCACAGAGAGGGTAGTGGATGCGTGGAACAGCCTTCCTGAGGAGGTTGTGGGGTCTAAAACTGTGGGAGAATTCAAGAATGCATGGGACAGACATAAGGCAATTCTTGTGGGGGGTAGGAAGAAATAGGCTGTTGGTTAACTAGGATCTGCAGCCTATCCTGTAGGTTGGGAAATGGGCAGACTAGATGGGACTAGCGGTCCTTATCTGCCGTCAAAGTCTATGTTTCTATGTTTCTATGTTTCTATGAATACAACCTCTGTTCTGATATAGGGTGCCCAGTTTTGGGTGAAGTCTTTTGTGGATCGCATCAATATGGACTGAGAAGTCGAGGTGCTGATTGAGCCAGACCCCAAGGTATCTGAATGAGGTGCAGGCCTCCAAAAGGGTCCCATCTAAAGTGTGGAAGGTAGGGGAGGTGAGGACCTGGGAGAGCCTTTGCTTAGACCTGAAGGTGAGTGAGACAGTTTTCTTTGGGTTGAGAAATAGCTGGTTAGAGCAGAACCAGAGCTGGATTGCATTAAAATCCTGCTGGAGTCTGGATGACACTTCTGCGGGAGAGAGACCTGTGGCATACAATACAGTGTCATCAGCATACATGTGTATGGATTGAGAGAGGGCACACTGAGGACAAGTCATTTAGAAAGATAGAGAAGAGTAGCGGGCCAAGGACCGAGCCGTGGAGAACACCAATTGTAACAGGAAGGGGGACAGCAGTGTGTGAACCAATTCTTACTGCTTGTTGCCTTCCTGCCAGGTATGAGTGGAACCCACTGTTGGCCACTCCTGAGAAGCCGGTGAGCCCTAATAGCTACAGGAAATGAGTTGTCTGCTGACATGGAATCAAATAACATTTTAATGATATGAGAGTGTAGTTTTCCTTTAAGTCCTGTGCAATATCATAAATGAATGAAATTGGCTTGGGCTGAAAAGTTTTAAACCCCACCAGCTGTTCCTGGCCAGAAAATAATGATTGGATGGAACCACATTAAGATGGTCACAGAAAAGTCAACATATTCTTCCAGAAGATTGATAAGCACCTCATGTTCCACCATGTCAAATGCTGATGACAGTTGAAAAAAAAAGGATAGAGTTTGCCTTCCCCCACTCCAAATTTCTGGCCAGAATAAAGTAGTTAACACTCTGAAAAAGGCAGTTTCCATACTATAATGACATATGATGCCAGAGTGGAATGTTAACATGATCAATATGTGATTGAAGCTGTATCATCACTGCCTTCAGAAAAGCCAGGATTGTATGTTTTTTTAACTGCTGGCAGGATCCCCTCCTATAAAGAAACAAATATGATGCAAGGTTAACGTGATAGGTATCACTAGCCATGTTGGAGATGGGTCCCATATACAGGTAATTGTACAGTAGAGTGAGCCAGGTTGCAATGCAGTATTTTGCAATAAATTATACTGTATGCCACAAAATACTACATGACAAAATGGCTTAGTTGCAATTGAATTACATTATTTCCCCACAATATACTGCAGCCTTTTACTGTAGAAACTGCCAGCTAATGTGTTGCAATCTTGCTAGTGCTGTGCAAGCTGGGTGCAACCCTGTCAACATCTTGGCCACTTAGGAATTTTCAGAGGTGTTTGGAGCCTTGTAGCTGTGGGGTGTGGGTCTTATGCTCCACTGCCACCAAGGGGACAACTTCGAGAAATGTAAAATTTAGACATAATCCATTTTAGAGTTCAGATATTTTCTGTAATTCTTTATCCTTTTTCGTTATTTCTGGGCACAACTACATGAAAACAAGATTATGATCACTATACTTTATCTGCTCTGACTGCTTGTCTACACCTGATATCAAGTATTATCATGGCTACTAGTTGTGATATCATAAAGAGAACCATGACATCGGGTGTTGTAGACAAGGAGCCTGAGCAGATAGCGCAATGATTCTGCTTTCATGCAAACATCTTTAGTAATAAAGAAATTAGGTTGAAGATTATAGAAAAAATTTGAACCATAAAGTGAACTGTGTCTAAATATAAATGTTTAATTGTTAAAAAGGCATGAGTAGCTGTTTAATTATGGCAGTGCAGTTTATTCTTCCTTCTCCAGAACTGAACAGAATTTAAAATGGCATTAACTTCACATTCTGAAGAAATAATGTCAATGCCTGCCAGTATTAAAGGGGGCAGCAGCGGCACCACTATATTTAGGGTTGAGCAGGTCTTTCTATGTTAAACCCCAAATTTTGCACTTCAGTAACTTCTCAACCATTCAACAGATTTGCACAAAATATTACAGTACATGTTCAGTTTTGTGGGATATATCTCTTCACCTGCTAGGTTTCCTCCAGTCAGCGGTGCGGTTTCTGAGCTGCGGATAGTGAAAAACCATTAAAGAAAGCCACTATTTTTTGCTATTGCATAGTGCCCAGTCTGGAATTTTGGTCTGAAATTTTCACGGTACAAAGGGTTTGGCTCAGAAGGGATTTCCTTTGGTGGTTTGGTAAAAAAATACAGTCTATTCCAAAGTTATTTAGATTCCAACATTTGGGCTCTGAGCATGCTCTGTAAGCAATTCAAAATAGCTATATGAAGTTTTCATATGGGGAATTCTTTTCATAAGGTTTTTTATATGCTGCCAATTTGTTTTCCAATTTTCTCCCAAAGAAACATAAAATTGAAAAGCCAAAAAAATGGCATAGTACAGGGAGACCAACACATGTATGTTGGTCATCATGACCCAATTACAGTAGCAGGATTAAGCACTTAACTGTTGGAGAAATGTCCTTGAAATGTTCATTTTTTAAGACTATAAATCTTTTTTTCATAATTATAGATATGAAAAAATATTCTTTTTTCATATCATATGATACAAAAAAAGATTTGTTTTCATATCACATGACACAAAAAAAAACCATTTGCAATCTTTAAAAAAAGCACAGTTCAAGGGCATTCCTCCAACGCTTAAGTGCTGAATCTAGCTAAAGTGGTCCCGAAGACCAACATACCATGTTTCAGTCTCCCTGTACTATGCCATCTTTGTGGCTATTATTATAATCTCTCTCTTGTGTCTAGGGGCACCCCCCCAATTGTCATCCCCATACCATTCCCTGTTTCCCTGGTGTCTAGTGGCACCCCTCCCACCCCTCCAGTCTCCATCCTCATATACTGTTATCTTTCCTTGGTGTCTACTGGTACCCCCACTCTCTGGTCATCATCCCTGTATCTTTCACTGTTTCCCTGGTGTCTAGTGGCACCCCCTTAGCCCTCCAAGCACCATCCCCATATATTATGATCTTTTCTTTGTGTCTAGGGGCACTCCCCATCCCCTGATTGCTGTCCCTGTATACCAGGTAACATACTATAGAAAATGTCCCTTCAATGTTTTTTTTAATCTATAAAAAAAAAGTCCCTTGCCGATCCTACCCTCCTAGCCTGACCTCCCACTGAGCAGCCACCACCATGTGCACCCCCCCACACACACCCCACATGCCCTCACTCATCTGAATAGGACCCAGGATCAATATAAATGCTCCAATCCAAGACATGTCTTGCTGCTGGAACCACCAACCACAATATGAGAAACTAAGGTACAGGCAAATGTGGCCCAACGTATTTCAATGGAGTTTTCAACTTAGATTCATAACTTTGCCATTTTTGCATATTTGTACACCAAATTTTAAACAAGGCCTTTTTGAGACCCCACTTCATGAACAGTAATAGTGGAATTATACACATACCACCAGAAAGGTGATTTTGTGGTCATTTGGCAAAATCACCTTTTTGGGAGTATCCATCAAGATCATGCAGGGAGAGATGCATGGTTAAAACCACATTGTTAAAATAGCATGCATGGGCTTGCAGTTTGTTTATTTAATCTAGCATGGTTTTCAGTCAAGCAGTATGCGTTTAGACTGCCCAGGTTCTGATTGTGTGATTTTTTTGGGTAACCCCCTTTTGGGTGGGATTTGAAAACTTTAACCACACTTGTTAATGAGGTGGTGTCATAAAAGGGCTATGTTAAAAATCTGGGGTCAAAATATGCAACAATGGCAAAGTTATGGGAAGCCATAGAAATTTTGGTACACTCACTCGTAACTTCAGTAATTCTAAATATTTTGACCCCAGAATTTCAACATGGCCATTTTTTTACAGCACCTCAGGAATGTGACAGCTGATATTTTTTCAAGTCCTGGCCAAAGTGTGTTTTTGCACCTGTGACATTCAACGATGTTGCAGTGGAGTGGAATCATATTTTGGTGTGGATTTGAGCATTTATTGTACTGGGTACATGAGGATAATAAGAAGACTATGCTGACTATTTTGTTGCTGCTGTCCTACAAATGGAAACGCAGGTTCAGAGGGCCCAGTGCTTCCACAGCAACATACATATACACATCTATGGAGGGAGGGGGTGGGCCCTGCACTCCCACATGCAAATAAGGATACAATTATGCTATCCCAAAAATTAAGGAAATTCTTTGCAAAAAACTGTGTTGATGCAACATTTAGGGTTTAGGCTAAAGCAACAAAAGTAGGGAAATTTGGCTTTAGTGTTTCCAACCCTAAAGCCCCATGCCCACCACTAAAACAAATCAGAGTGCAGTCTTCTTCAGTTTGTCAACCCTAAAGCTCCCCCAATTAGGTGTGTATGTTTCTGGAGTGTATAGAAGGGGGTGAGCTTTACGGTTGACAACCTAAAGGAAGACTGCTCTCCTGCTTTGCTAAAGGGGTGGGGTTGGGACCACATTTCATTATTGATTTAGCCTGAACCATAAATGTTGCATTAATGCAGTTTTTTTGCAAAGCTCTGTCTCTGTCTCTCTCTCTCTCTCTCTCTCTATATATATATATATATAAAATAGTGGCACGGTAGTGCCTTAGGGTTCAATGGTCAATTCTATGTAAAACCTAAAATGTTGCAGTTTAATAACTTTGAAACTGTAGGTCCAATTCACCTGAAGTCTTGCATGCCCCACTTGGTACCATAGATCTCTGGATCTGTCAAGATTCATTATGGTAAGATATACATGTGTGGGGCTATGGAATGTGAAAAAAAACTAGAAAAATACCACTTTTTTGTCAATTTCTTTGTCACATTCTTTCTCTGAAACCGTTTGGTAGTTTGTTCCAAAACTTTCAGGATATATGGGGTCTGGGTCGCAGATTTGCCTTTTGAAGGTTTGGTGAAAAAATATTAATCCATTCAAAAGTTATTAAAATTTCAAGTTTTACATTTCCTATGGGAAAAATTAGCTGTCCCATGCAAAGGTAATTTTTCCCTTTCATGAAAGCACTTTCTCTTTCGCAAATGGGTCCACTTCTTTCATGCTTCTGCCAATCTGTTTTCCGTTATGATGCAGAAAAAATGATATAATTCGAAGAGTACTGCCCCTTGGTAAACACCAATAGTTGTGTTTACCTAAACAGGGCCCAAGGAACACAGTTCTGGCATTAGTTTTTTTTTTTTAAATAATGCTCAGAAATATGTTTTGGGGGTTCAGAGGTTGGTAGTGCCACAAACTTGCAGAACTAGCTTTGTGAAAATGCCACAAACTGCAGCAATACCTTTTTAAAAATGCTACAAATTTGCAGCATTGTTCCAGGTGTTACACGGATGTATGAAGGGATACTAAAAACATCCCTGTACATTTGAGGGGCAAACAGACTCCAGAATGTGATTCCCCATCCCCTGTTTAGGTACACAAATAGGGTGTTTAACTAAAAGAAAATGTTTTTCCCTGTTTTATTGTGTGTAAAGGGAAGTGGTCTGAGGAATGTAATTAATAAGAATTAAATGACTATTGCTGCTTATGGCCACATTCTATTTTTCTGTGTGCCAACATCAGAGTTTCCAATCCTTGTGTCTGCAGTATAATACTCCCCCACCAGTTTGGGACACTGGGGAGCCCACTCCCAGTGACATCAGATATGTTCAACCACCTCACCCCATGCAGTGTGGGACACTGGGGAGCCCAGTCACAGTGTCCCAAAAATATTTTTTTACATATTTTCCTACAGCAAGGTGCCCACTCCCTCTGTGGGCTCAGTAAGGCCCCCCACTGCCAGTGTGGGACACTAGGTAGACCACTCCCAGTGTCCCAAAAAAATGTTTTCTCCATATTTGCCAACAGCGGGGTGCAAAATCCCCCTGTTGGCACTGTAAGCCCCCCACCACTACCTTGAGGAGCCCACTCCAAGTATCCCCACATATATTCTACTGGCCCCTCCATCAGTGTGGGACACTGGGGAGCCCATCCCCAGTGTCCCCAAATATTCCAAGTGTGATACCTGTAAAAAAGAAAACAGTCCTCCAATGTCTATTTTTTTAGCCTGAAAAAAAGAAAACAGTCCCTTGTATTCTCCCTGTCCCCTTCCCCATTCTGACCCTCCCACTGAGCACCCAGCACCCCCTTGCCCTATACTTACCACTGGAGATCATCAGCTGTCATCTTCCGTGGACCAGGACATGTCTGCACTCTTCAAAGTTGAACTGCTAACTGAACAATCAAGGTAAGTGCTGTATAAAGGCTTTCAATTTTGAACCTATGATGCGATCTCAGCCATTTTCAGGTATTTGTTCACCAAATTTTCAAAATGGGCTTTTTGGGACCCCACCTCATGAACACTGTCACTGTCATTTGGTTAATCTGAATCGTAAGGTGATTTCGTGGTCGCTGCACAACATAACCTTTCGTGACCAAGTAATGAAATGACAGTGCCAGTGTTCATGAGGTGGATTCCCAAAAAGCTCATGTTGAAAATTTCATGCAAAAATACCTAAAAACACCTGAGTTACATGTGGTTGTTGAAATTTTTCTACCCACGTGTGTAACTTTGCCAATGTTTAACATTTTCACTCCAAATTTTCAACATAGCTATTTTTTCACATCACCTCATGAACAGCACAGCTGTCATTTCTCATATCCTGCCCAAAACTTGTTTCTGCATCTGTGGCACAAAATGGCATTTTGGCATGTATTAAGACATTTTCTCCTATGGGGTTTATGAGATGGGGTGGTAAGAAGACTATGTTGGAATTTTGGGGTTAAAATATGAAAAAATGACAAAGTTATGACTATTCATTGAAATCTCACTACACCCACTTTTAACTATGGAAATTTTCAATATTTTGACTCCAGATTTACAACATAGCCTTCTTATCACCCCACCTCATGTATTTCACAGCTCTGATTTTTCAAATCCTGCCCAAAATGTGTTTTCGCACCTGTGGCACAGAATGGCATTGCAGCTGCACAGAATTATGTTTTGGTGGGAATTTTAACATTTTCTGTACCAGGTACCAGGTAGGAGGCAGTATAGTGCAGTATTTTAAGGCTCTGCGCTGCAAACCTGGAGACCTGGAATTGAATCCCATAGCCCCCACTTGCATACTGTGTGACTTTGAGCAAGTCACTTAACTTTCCTGTGCTCCAAGGTCACATGTGGAAACAAGCTTCAGCTTATTGTGCCTCTCCTGGTTAAACAATTTCTGCTTTCTCCTTTCCATTTCCCTTACATGTCCAGGGGTAATCAGATGGCTCTGGTGATCATTTCGCTCAAGCATCTACAGAGGGAAGGGTGCAATGGGTCCGAAAGATCTAACATTAAAATAAGGGAAAATAACAGAGCATGGGAGATGAAGGTTAATTACAATGTCTCTACACTTAGGGGTAGGTGGGAGTGCAGGGCCCAAACAACAACAGGTATGGTGATACTTTTACAAAGAGTAAGGAAATTCATTGCAAAAAACTCCATTAATGCATCAGTAAGGGTTTACATTACAGTGACAAAAGTATGGAAATGTGGATTTAGGGTTCCCAACCCTAACACCCCATCCCATCCCACCTCCCAACCAACCCTACCACCCCACCCCCACTCTCCACACACCAAAAGGTGTTGGGGTGTGTCTTAGGGTCATCAACCCTAACACTCACCCCATTCTCCTATGCTGTACCATCCCAGCTTCCTTACACATGAAATGGGGTGAGCATTAGGGTTGATGACCACAAGACACACCCCAACATCTGTTGGTGTGTTTAGGGTTGGGGTGGGTGGTAGGCTTAGTTAGGGGAGTGGGATGGGGTGTTAGGGTTGGAAACCCTAACAACACATTTCCATACTTTTGTCACTGTTATATGAATCTTAACTGATGCACTAACAGAATTTTTTGCAATGAATATATAGTCATGGGCCTAACTCTCACCCCATTCTCCTATACTCTACCATGTCAGCTTTCTTGTACATGGAATGAGGTGAGAGTTAGGCCTGATGATCCCAAGGCACACCCCATGCCCTGTTGGTCTATGGAGGGTAGGGCTGAGGTGGTATGGTGTGAGGGTTAGGGTCTCAACCCTAACTCCTTATTTCTCTACTGTTGTTGCTTTAACCCTAACTGATGCAATAATGAAGTTTTTTGCAATGCAATTTTGTTTTAACAAAAGGTATCTAAATGTTCACAGTTTCCAACAAGCAGTTATGTAAAGTAATAACATTTATCACTGCAATAGCATTAATATCTTATTAATGTACTAATTTTTTTAAGAAAATGAAGTTCTCAGATGACTGCACCTTTTGTGGGTCCTTTTCATGATATTTATTGAAATTTCTCAGAATTTATACATTCTGTTCTGAAAATTCACAGAAACAAAACTTCACAATTTTGATCACTTCCAGGTTTTATCTTAATTGTGGGTGGTACCAGGTCAATATGTTGCTGTAATAACAGCACTGTATTGACCACACTGTCAGAACAGTGACTATATTGACAGCAACCTGGGTAGACTAGTGTTAGGGAATTACCACTACATCGGTCACTGTCCACTGCAAAGAGGGTGCGATCAAGTTGCCATGTGCATGGTGACTGGTTAAGCCACTCCTGTGGTGGAGTGGCTAGGGCATCAGCACATGGCAGGCTATGATACCTGGGACCACAGTTCAGTTCCCCCCCAGATCTCCTGGTGTTGCGGCTTTTTTTTAATTAAAAAAAAAAAAATGTTACCCCTCCTGAGTATCTCCCTATCCCCAAAGTCCACACCACCTCAGAGTTAGTTATTTTAACTCCAGGGGGTGTGGGAGGCAAATTCACCCATGTTGGGCAGTGCGGGGGTGGTGGTGCTGGAGCCGTCTGCAAACCACAAAAAGCCCCATTGTTGTCAATGCAGTGCACTGTTTTTTGTAAGGTCAGTGTTTTAACTGACCTTGTTTTTGTGGATGGCATTTTGCCTGTGGCATTTATTGCCATGCTGTTTTTGTTTTTGGCAAGATGACCCTGTGACATAGTGGGTAACCAGTGAATGAACCAAATACATCTCTGTGCTTAGCATTTCTAAACTTTCCCTAATCTTTCTCAAGTTCACTTAATCTCCCCTTGCTCATGGGTTATGCAACTGTTCAAAACTTCTAAAGCAGTTTGGGATACAGTGCCTAAAAAGCATTACTGAAGTCCTAATAGTGTCCCTTTTTAAGAGGTTCGGTTAACTGTAGGCAATTTATTTTTTTCCTTTCACTGTGCACACAAACATAAGAATGTGTCAGCAGATAAAGGCCTTATGGCCTATCCACACTGCTTGAATGTGCAGTTCCCACTGTGTTTACAGATGGAACAGCCCCCTTCCCATATTCCCCTTGGCCACTGTCAAGTACCGCCTCCCCCTCCCCTCTCTACCTTCAATTTTCCCCCTCACCATTTCCCTACAGTACCTCTCTTGAAGTTCTTTATAGTTTTTAGGGTTGCACCTCTTCTGGCAATACATTCTCTTTAGCCACCACCTTTGTGGTGAAAAAGTGCCTCCTCATCTCTCTTCTGAACCTCCCCCACCAGCAGGCTGTTATCCCTAGTGGTCTTTTATCTTTTAGGCTAAAGATGCCCTGTTTATACCTTTAAGGTACTTGAAGTTCGCAATCATGTTCTTCCTCTCTCTTCTGTCCTCTAGAGAGTAAATGTTGAGCACTCTGAGCCGCTCCTCATAAGTGTTTCTGTGCTGGTGCTGGATCATCTTGGTTGCCCTCCTCTGGACCGTCTCCAACAAGTTGACATCCTTCTTAAGATAGGGGCACGAATGTTGCACACTGCACACTGTACTCTACTGTAGGTGTGGTCTTAACAGAGATCTGTACATTGGCAAAATGATTTCTGCTTTTCTGCTGGTGATTTCCTTAGCTATGCAGCCCAGTTTTGGCTGCAGCCTTCCTGCATTGTGCTGAATGTTTCATGTCAGTCTTGATAATTACATCCAGGTCCTTTTCCTCCTCTGTCCTGGTTACATGCACCCCACCCAGCCAGTATTGTGTCCCTGTGTTTTCGACTCCATGTGCATAACTTTATACTTTTTACCATTGGACCCCAGATGCCAAATGCCAGACCACTTTTCTAGCCTAGCTATGTCTTCCCTGAGTTCCCTGCTTTCATGCCTCCCCTCCTCCATGTTTACCCTCCCACAGAGCTTTGTATCATCCATGAAGAGGCATATCATACCACTGATTCCATCTGCTATATCACTTATAAATATGTTAAACAATTCCAGTCTGAGCACAGAGCCTTGTGGGACCCCATTGGTCACAGGTCTAGCTTCTGAGAATTCACTCCCCCACTACAACCTTTTGAATTCTGTCTTCTGACCCACTGATCAAGCTTAGTCACCACCCCTAGGTCCTCTAGCTTCCTGATCAGTCTCATTTGAGGTATATAGCCAAAGGTCTTGCTGAAGTCCACAGTACAGGATACAAACTGCTTGGCCCCTATCAACTATCTCAGTAACCTGGTTGAAGAAATTAATTAAGTTTGTCTGGCAAGACCTCCCCGATGCAAACCCATGCTGCTTCATGTCCTGGAGCCCATTATCCTCCAGAAAGTTCACCAGTCTCTCCTTTAGGACTGTCTCCATCAGCTTGCCCACTTTTGAGGTCAGGCTAACTGACCTATTGTTCCCTGGTTCATCCTTCAACCCACTTTTGTGGAGAGGCACCACATGTTCAGTTCTCTAGTCCAGGGGCACAATTTCTGTCTCCAGAAAGGCACTGAATGGGTCTGCCAGAGGATCCACCCTAGCCTACACCAGTTCTCTTAGAACCCTTTCTTGGATATCAAAATCATTAAGAATCATGATGAGGTTGTTGATACAAACTTACATCATATGTCAACAGACATGAACACCCTCTTTTTGGCCAGTTCATGTCATTCCCTGTCACATCATCAGAAACATACCCACAAGTCAGTTTTTATGGGTATGATGCATATGTAACACAGATTCTTCCTTTGAATTTAAACCACAAGAGCACCACAACAGATTTATGGAGAGGGGGTACAACTATGCTAATGTAGAAAAAGCTTATTAAAGGGCCAAGGCACAGAGAGGGACACCTTTCTCACACCAGGGACCAGGCGGCATAGCCTAGAGGTTAGAGGAACAAGGTGTGAACGAGCTTGATACATCCAGCAGACCAGACCTGAGTTTGATTCTCACAACCTCCACTTGCATACTGTGTGACTCTGAGCAAGTCACTTACCCACCCAGTGCTCCCAGGTCGCCCCTGAAAACAGGCACTTGTGCCTAGTGGGCCTACCTGGTTACCAAAGACTAAAATAAAATAAAAATAAAAATAAATGAGGGGAGTGTTAGGATGAACTTTGTAACCAGCTTTAGTACCAGGACTTCAAAGGTAGAGGATATTTTAAGGAAATATTGGAGAATCAGGCAAACTAAACCTAAACCCATGGGTCATGTGACACAGCCACCACATACAGTGTATTGCAGACTTGATAACATTGGTGACCTGGTTACATATAGGATTCAACCTATGGAAAAGGAAAAAAAAAACATGGCTTCCTCCACTTCCCCCAGGCACCCACAGATGCGGTAAGTGTAAGTACTGTGAGGTGGTTACCTCATCTTCTACCTGTCAGAATCCCAACACCAGAGAACTCCTACAAATCAAGAGCGTTATCAATTGTGATACCAACTTCATGGTGTATCTGGCCACATGCACATGTAGTGCATTCTACTTGGGATGCACCAAGCACAGGTTTAAGGAGAGAATAGGGGAACATGTGCATTGTATTTTACACTGTAACCTGGATTCAACACTTTCTATCCATGTTATACAGACAGCTTAAGGGTCAAAACATGACTAGTCATCTGTAGGTATAGAAAAGGTTGTTTTACGCATGGGGGTAGATCAAGAAGCACTCCTTTGTACAAGGGAAACTAATTGGAATTTTATAACACAAGCTACTGTTTATCCTGACCTAAATGATGGACTAGAAATTGTAGCATTCCTTTAATACCGGTATGTTGCATCAACTAACTCTGTTTTCTGTGTCTTACATAGTCAGAGTTACCCCTGGCCATAAGATTTACCTTTCAGCTCTTTTGTAATAAAGGAGTTACCACCTCTTCATCACAAATGAGTAATACATTGTATTCTTTGTCATCCTTAGCACATGGTTGTGTGAAGGATGTTGGGTTATTGGGACTTTCTATGAAACTCTTTACAGGACAGGCACATAATTGTTCCCTAATATCGAGATCTATCCTTCCACACTAGTTCCTGTGTTTGAGTATGGTTGCTGTTAATAAGCTATCCCAGTGCAGCAGTATCACTGGTATTGATACATTTGCAGGCTTTTACCCACAACACATCCATCCAATTGCTGTTGTGGATTGCCTATGTATTTTTAATGTCTTATTGTTATAACACATTTGCACTAGCACTATTTTAAAATGAATTGCTTATAGCACTTTTGTTGCACAATTGCACAATGTACTTTGCATGCACTGTCTGTGTCTTTAATTGTGTATCTTCAATATGAGTTCAAGGCAGTGCACCATAGTCTCTTGAAAAAGCACATGCACAAGAAACATTGTGATGGTCTGCCTGCATGCCTTTTGTATAGTATTTTTGTTGTCACTTGCTAAAATAATGGAAGCTCTTGTACAATTACAAAGACGTGAGCACTTGTCTGCTTCATTGGTGGGTGACGCTGGCTTTCTTTCTTTCTTTTGCACTCCATCTGACCCTTGGGATTTATCCACCTTCAGGGCCTTTAGTCACTTAAGTATTCCATCAGCATGAATGACACCTTCCGTGTCTTTCTCCCTTCCTGTCAGCACCTCTCTGTTTCTTTGTGATATTTGTCCATCCTTCTCTCTAGTGAAGACTGAACAGAAATACTTGTTAAGTACTTACACTTACTCTTCACCACCGTCTGCCAGACTACCCTCCTTTTTTAATCTGACTATTTCATCCTTGGTGTTCCTTTTCTCCCTTATATGTTGGAAAAAGGCCTTCTCCCCTGTTTTTACCCACTGTGCTAGTTGTAGTTCCTTCTTAGCTTTTGCCTCTGGTAACTTATCTGCTTACATCTATTGACTTAGAAGAGTAATCCACCCTTTTTTCTTCCTTCTGAGTATGTTTATACTTCTGGAAGGCTGCCATGTTGTCCCCTACAGCTTTGGCTACCTCCTTTCTGAATCAGTTGGGCTTTTTGGCTTTAGTTTTCTTACTCTTCAATGTGGAACACTCATTAGTGGCCTCCATCATCCTTTATTATAGCCCATTTCTGTTCTACATCCATCTCCCTTCTGATCCCAGCAAGATGACATAGTAGAATGTCTCCCGTCTTACCAAAGTCATCCTTCTTAAAGTTCAAAATCCTTGTCTTGGTTCTGATTTTCCCCCTGCCCATGTCCAGGTGGAACCACACTGTTTGGTGGTCACTACTTGCAAGTAATGCTTCTACTTTCACACTTTGAACCTGCACACAGCTAGACAGGAACAAGTCTAGTACCGATCTTTTCCTAGTGGGTTCCAAGACACCCAGGGCCAGGAAACCATACTGAAATGCATCCAGCAGTACTTACTCCCCAGCACAGGAGATAGCTGGGATTTTCTAATCCACCACCAGCAAATTGAAATCTCCCATTGTTACTACCTCTCCCCTACTGGCTAGTTTGGTGATGTTAAACTCTGGTATCCCATCCAATTCCTCTGTCTGGGAAGGTGGCTTGTAGATCACCCCCATCCTTCCTTTCTTCTCCCTAATAGATTGTACCTGAGCCCAAAGCGGCTCAATCTTTCCCTCCACCTCTTCCTCTCTGGTACAAATTATTCCTTCCTTCACATAGAGAGCCACTCCCCCCTTCCTTCCTTTCCCCTATGCTTCCTGCAGCACTTATACCCTGGATCTATGAGGTCCCAGTCATGACTTAGTGTGCCAACGTCTCTGTGATGGCAGCTGGTTCTGTATGATATGGGTGAATACAAAATAGTTCTTCCAAAAACAATGAAAACTCAATAGCAAATAGGAAAACAGTGATGAGAACTGCAGCGTGTTCCAGGAACAGTGATGGGTGCTGACTTTCTCTGCATGAGGTGAAGTGAATGACTTTTGTGTGGTGGGCTATGTACCTCCAAATTAATATAACAAACTCCAGGGAGGACGATTTCAGGAGGGGGGAAACTCGGTGGGGGGAAATTATATATTTCTACTGGGGATGCAACTCAGTGAGGGGGACAAAGTCTGCAGGGGGTACAGAATTGGGGGCGTGTACCATGGCACAACATGAAAAATAAAAATAGACAACTTAAAAAAATAATATTACCACAGGCATCAAACCCAGGTCTGCTGCAGCTAGACAGCAGACACACAGCTAGTACCTCTAATCACTATGTTATACAGCACAATGGATTTCTGCAATGAAACAGACAACTACAGTTTCAGCCAGCTTGCTATGCACCACCTCAGAACTTTGCTAAATATACCAGGTGCTCTTAAATCCATGTCACCAAAAACACAGTCACTCTTCTGACCTTGCTATAATTACCTTACTCATATTCCTTCGCATGGGATACCATGGCTTCTATGTCCCCCTTACCCTCTGACAACAGTGACTACAAGTCTGCCATATTATTTCCTAGGCTTCTAATATTCAGAGATACCACCCTCCACCATGACATGACACCTTTCTTCATCTTTGTCTGCCCCCATCACCCCCTCCAGTTTCAGTTGACCCCCATCTCAATGCTTGTTGGCCCCCTCCATCAGGTTACTAAGGGTGCTATGCACCTTGCTGCCTTCCACCCATCAGTTTAAATTGAGATAGTTTTCTATGTATTCCTCCAGCTTGCACTTCAGGACCCATGTACCCTGCCTACTCAGATGCAACCTGTCCAGTGCATAGAGCTTCTTTTACCCCAGATTCCTTCCCAGCTCCTAACAAGCCTTTACCCTTCCTTTTTACACCACCCCCTAAGCTAACTGTTAAATTCCTCCATCCTTTCCTTCATTGGCATACTAGCCCTCAGAGCCAGAAGCACCTCTGAGAAGGCTATTATTCTCCATGCCTCACTGCAATTCATCCCCACTTCCCTGAGCCTCTGTAGCACCTCCTTCACCTCATATCCAGCTAGGTCATTCATCTCCAGGTGTACTGTAATGTGGGGTTTCTCCCCCTCCTGACCCACAGACTGCAGGATCAATAATCACACTCTTCCTGCTGTCATCCCTGGCATGCATTCTACCCTCTTCTGGCTTGCCCATGTCTCTTTCCCTCCCCATCTCACCCCTTTACAGTTGAATCCCCCCAGATTACCACCCTTCCTCCTTCACCTTGAACCCTCCACCCTCTTTTTCTCTCTCTCTCTCTCTGTCTTTCTGCCCACTCACACATACTGCCCCATTTCCACCTTGTCGCTTTTGTAATCCCCCTCAGCTTTCTACCCCAGCTGTTACCTTCCCCCTCCCCAGCTTGACTTCCCTGGCACACTTTCTGTTCTATCTTTTTGCTCTCTCCCCCAGGCATGCCTGCTATGCTTCTCTTATGTTTGTCTTCTGTCCTGCCCCTTGTTCTCCCTCCCCCAATTTCTTCATTTGTGCTTCCTTCTCACCTGAACTCACTATCCCCCCCCTTTACTTGTAAGTAATATTTGAAGCTATTTTAGAGAAATTGTAATTTAAAACTACAATTTCTGGCTTTGAAACTGTACTTTGAAATGGGTAACTAAGGCAGGTGATCGCTCCCACCCCTGATTCTAAAGGGGTTTAATGGTATCCAATTTATTTTTTATCAAAAATTAAAATGTATTGTTTTCTGCTGACTTATTGTTCTAATACTGTACTAATGTTCTGTAACCTAGCTAGTTGTACCTGAAAATAGGCATTTTTTTTTGTCTAGTGCAATTACCTGGTCAACAAAAATGAATTAAATAAATGCATGCAGAGTATTTTATTTCAGTAACCATTTTCCCAGAAGTGCGATTTTGGAATTCAGTGAAAACCTTCTGTGTGTTTCGAGGTTAATTAGCTTTGATTTTTTTGTGAACTGTAAATACCACATCACAGCATATTGCAAAATGTTTTTTCTGTAGTAAGATTACTTGAAACTGTACTTTGAAATGGGTAACTAAGGCAGGTGATTGCACCCACCCCTTATTCTAAAGGGGTTTAATGGTATCCAATTTATTTTTTATCAAAAATTAAAATGTATTGTTTTCTGCTGACTTATTGTTCTAATACTGTACTAATGTTCTGTAACCTAGCTAGTTGTACCTGAAAATAGGCAGTTTTTTTGTCTAGTGCACTTACCTGATCAACAAAAATGAATGAAATAAATAAATGCATGCAGAGTATTTTATTTCAGTAACCATTTTCCCAGAAGTGCGATTTTGGAATTCTGTGAAAACCTTCTGTGTGTTTCAAGGTTAATTAGCTTTGATTTTTTTGTGAACTGTAAATACCACATCACAGCATATTGCAAAATGTTTTGTCTGTAGTAAGATTACTTTTTTATTTTGTAAGTAGAGTAAGTACAGGCTTAATCTGAAGATCATACTGCACTGAACTAAAGATTGTTTGAACCTAACAAAGCCCACATCATATCTAAAGATAAAGGCAAATGCAACATCTGAAACATTGCAGCGGCATGGCACTAATTACCTACAAGAACTAAATATTGAGAACAGTCTTTCAATTTAGAGTAGTGCAGAACATTACAATTTTAAAAGAGATAACTTGTGTTGTTCAGAAAATATGTAAAGTAACTATGACTAAAAAGGGAAGGAAGACAAACATGAAGACAAACAGATCCTCAGCATGATATATTTTCAAGTGAACAGTCATTATATAAAATACCCTGGTTGCAGCAGTAGAGATTTTTCTCCTAATTATGACACTCTTATTAAGATATTCCTGAACTGGCTTGGATTTAATAAACCCTGCAGTGCTTATTATTTTGTGTTACATGCTACTGCAGTTTTCAATTCTACCATACATCTATTTAAGGAGTACTTTGAAGATCTAATGCAGAACCTGTTTCTTAAGCTATATTATAAAAATATGATGTGTCTATTGAAGGTGAAAGTCATGCTTTTAGTGCAAATGCATAATGTGCATGCCCAAAATGCTGCCATATTATAGTTTACAGAAATGTCATTGATACTGCATATTCAGATATGTTACATGCAGCTTTTTATGACACAATGTAGAAGTATTTAAACTACTCAGAATAATTAGATGCAAACATTAAAGACATGCACAGCATGATGTTGAATTGTTCAAACAATACATGAAAGAGAGGGGATTTCTAAGTGGCCAAATGCACATTTCTCTTACGTGGAACATAGATGGCATTGCCATATTCTGTGTACCTAAAATAGGATTCTGAACACATTATTTTTCTCTTAATGAACAGCTTTGTAAACAAAGACTATGAATGAATTGATGTCATGGAGGCCCATTTATTTATTTGAAAACTGGTAACCTGCATTCCCTTCATTTTGGTATGTTCCCCCTTCCTCTCTGGGACCACGCTGAAAACAAGCAGAGTTGTCTAACCTTCCTTTCTCAATCAACAAAAACTAAAATATATAAAGTAAAATAGGTATACGGAGTTGTGGCTCATTTCAAGAAGTGACACAGGGAGGAGGAAAAAGGAGGTACAAGAAAGAACACACAGGTAACAAGGTAAATTAATGCAGAGACAAGAGAAAGATTTCATGTACACTTGATAATATATGCAATTTACTGAATACAAAATAGCTGTGGGGCACTAGTGCTTAGATGACATGTGGAGGCTAGGACTGGCTATACATTTGTTTTTGATTTATTTATTTAGTTTTAAGTGACCAGGTAAGCACACTAGGCAACTACATGCCTATTTTAAGGTATGACCTGATAGGTTACACTGTGACCAAAATTAAAGGAAGTCAGAAATATAGAGAAATTAACAATAGAATACACAGTCAAATGGCAACAGGTAGTTCATTAGCCAAGGTGAGGAGGTATAGTAACAACAACATTACACTATAATGACAATTCAACTCAGTGATGACCATATCTAAAAATAAAGCACACAACAATAACATACATAGTTAAGTAACAGGCAGTTAAGTAGCAGTAGGTTAAAGAGTACAAAGACATGTTAACATAGGCAGATCAAGTGCAAAAACTATAACCTTTAAGTATTCACAAAAATATTTCCTAAATTGAGAGTATGAGGAGAAGTCATGAACAGGCAGTGGAAGTGAAATCCAGAGCCCAGCAGCAGTAGCAGTGAAATCTGATCACCCATGTTGATATACGTTTCCGGGACATTCAGCAAAGACTAAAGGGAAAAAAATGTTTGAAAATGTAAATAGGGCCACAAAGGGAGCAGGGGACACATGCCTAATAACTTTGAGCTGTATATAAAAATGGATGTGATAAGCATGTACTCTGACTGAGCAGCTCCGCACCTGCGGACAGGTGCACACTGGCCAGTATTCACAATCGCCGGCCACCTGTCCATGCCCCCCCCCAATGTGCAGCTGCTTATTGCAGGCTTGGGTCAGTGTGGGGGCAGGGTGCAGGGTACAGGGACACAGGCGGGTGTCCAATCAGATGCCTACCCCGGGTCCCTGAGTGGATCCCTTACTCACCCATGCGGGGGCTCCAGGGAAGGCACAGAACATCACAGAAGTACAGGGGCACCGTCAGTACCTGATAACCATAAGGTGTACAAATGGCTGTTGTGCCTGTGGACAAGGAGCACTGTAGTGCACTACTGTATAGGTGGACAGTGGCACAAGCAGCATTGGTATGCTGTCTGTGGGAGACAGCACATGCCATGCCATACAGGTGGTACCACACAGACACTGGGCAACATACCTCACAACTGTCCCTGATGGTCAGGGATGTCCTTGACTGTGCCCCAACCATGTTCTCACATCCATGTTAAGGCAGGGTCATGGCAAGTGAGTGGTGTGTACATGCATGTAATACAGTCCACCAGTACTGGTACAGACATGATCTTCTACTGTACATGCATTGTACACCACTCCCTGTGTTCTATCAGCTGTCTGTGGGACTAGTACCGATGTGTACAATGGGTCCCTGCATTGTATCATTGTCCCTGATGAACATATGCCCTGTCCCTGATTCATGAGGCATGATGTTGGGTGGTATGCCAAGCATATGTGCATACCATGGCCGCTGGGCAGTCATGGACCACCTGCTCGAGTTGGATGAGTATGCCCACTCCATGCCACTGTGCACTGTCCTATATTGTCTGCACAAAGGATGGACAGTCAATTGCCCAGATATTGCCACATGCCATAGAGGCTTGTGTAGGCATGCAACTGTTCAAGACTGCACCCCATACCTTGCAAACCCTGCTCCCACACATCTAGGACATGGCATAGTACCATCGGGGACACAGACCTAACCTTGAGTACCCTTTGTACAACTCAGCACTATACGATCATACAGCTGACAGACTAGATACATAGATACATAGATACATAGACAGTGTCGGCAGATAAGGGCCTATGGCCCACCTAGTCTGCCCATTTGAGCTTGTAAGTTCAGTTTGTTTTCCTAGAAGTCTGTTTCCCCTTACCTCTGCCCTCTAGAATTCCTTTATGTCTATCCCATGCATTCTTAAATCCCTGTGATTGTTTCAGCCCCACCACTTCCTCTGGCAGGGTGTTCCACTTGTCCACCACCTGTTCTGTGAAGAAATTTTTCTCATGTTTCCTCTGAATCGTCCTCCCTCCAACTTCATCCCATGCCCTCTAGTCCTGAAACATCTTTTTTCGCTTAAAAATAGTGTTTTCCTGCACCCTGTTCCTCCCTGTAAGATACTTGTATGTCTCTATCATATCCTCTCTCCCTCCTCTCCTCCAGGGAGTACATGTTCAGTTCCTTCAACCTGTCTTTATAGGATTTGTGATGCAACCCATGCACCATCTTTGTTGCCCTCCTCTGAACCTTCTCTACCCTGTCAATGTCCTTACGTAGGTATGGTCTCCAGAACTGTACACTGTACTCCAGGTGGGGCCTCATAGTGTCTTGTATAGCGGAATTATGACATCCCTTTTCCTGCTGGTGATGCCCCTGCCTATACATCCCAGCATCCTATTTGCTTTACCTGCTGCCTTGTCACACTGTTTCCCTACCTTGAGGTCATCAGAGATGACAACCCCAAGATCCTTTCCTGCTTGGTGCATGCTATATCCTCACCCCCCAACTGATATATTGTGCCAGGGTTTTTGTGCCCCATATGCATTATCTTGCACTTCTTTGCATTGAATTTCAACTGCCAAACCCTTGACCATTCTTCAAGTTTCTGCAGGTCCCTTCTCATTCTGTCTACACCCTCTGGTGTGTCTACTCTGTTACAGAGCTTTGTGTCAGCGAACAGTGAAATTCTGCCTTCTAGATCCTGTGCAATGTCACTGATGAAGATGTTGAATAGGACCGGTCCCAGCACTGATCCCTGTGGTACCCCACTGGTCACTCTTCCCTCTGTGGAGTGACAGCCATTTACCACCACCCTCTGTGTCCTGCTACCCAGCCAGTTACCTACCCACCACACTACTGTCCTGCCCACACCCATATTCCCCAGTTTGTGTAATAGTCTTCTATGTGGCACAGTGTCAAAGGCCTTGCTGAAGTCCAGATAGGCCATGTCCACTGCCCTCCCCTGATCCACCTCCCTAGTCACTCAGTCAAAAAATTCAATGAGGTGGTCTGACATGACCTCCCCCTGGTGAAACCATGCTGCCTTGGGTCCTGTAGTCCATTGACAACTAGATGTTCCACCAATCTCTCCTTCAGTAGTGCTTCCATGATCTTTCCCACTACCGAGGTGAGGCTGACTGGTCTGTAGTTCCCTGCTTCCTCTTGTTCCCACTTTTGTATAAGGGGACTACATCTGCTGTCCTCCAGTCTTTGGGTACCTCCTGTTTCCAGTGATTGGCTGAACAGGATAGCCAGAGGTTCAGCCACCACCTCTTTAGTTCTTTAAGGACCCTGGGTGTACTTCTATCTGGCCCCATTGCTTTATCAGCTCTTATTACTTCCAGTTCCTTCAGGACCCTTTCTCGTAAAGGGACTTGTGTCCATTTCTGCACCATTCTCACCCCTTGTACTCCCTTCAGACCCATTACCCCTCTTCCTTAGTAAAGACTGAGCAGAAATACCTGTTCAATATGTCAGCTTTATTGTTGTCATCCTCCACGCTGCTCCCATCCTCCCCTTCAGTCTCACTGTCCTCCCTTTGTCTTTCTTTTTTCACTTATGTACCTGTAAAGGTTTTGTCCCCTTTACCCACTGATTTTGCAATGTGTTCTTCTGTCTGAGCTTTGGCTTCCTTACTGACTTCCCTGCCTCTCTTTGTTTCTCCTGGTACTTCTCCCTATCCCCTCTGCCTGTGTCTTTTGTATTGCCTGAATGCAATTCTTTGGCTTTCACTTCTTTGCTACCTCTTTGAAAACCATAATGGTCTCCTCTTCCTTTCCTCTTGCTAACCTGCTTAATGCATAATTCTGTTGTTCTTATAATCCCCATTTTAAATACTGCCCACTGTTCCTCAACCCCTGATTCCTGTCCCATTCATCTTAATGCCTCTTTCAAGTATCTCCCCATTTTCCCAAAGTCTGCCCCCTAAAATCCAGGATATGTGTTTTGTGTGGTTTGGTTCTGCCTTTCTGTGATTTCAAACCACAATGACTGGTGGTCATTGTTACCCAGGTGCTCCCCACTGTTACCTCCATCACACACTGTCCCTGTTTCAGAGCACAAGGTCCAGTATTGCCTTCTGCCGAGTTGGTTCCATGACCAGTTGCTTGAGGAAGGCACCTGAAGGGAGTCCAGGATGAATCTGCTCCTAGTTGATGCTGCTGCTGGGATGCTCCAGTCCACGTCTGGTATATTGAAGTCTCCAACCAGTACTACCTCACCCTTGTCTGCCATCCTTTGGATGGCTAGCATCAGCTCCCTATCTGTTTCTTCCTCCTGGGCTGGTGGTCTATAGACCACACCTGTGCGGATGGCTGGCCCCATTTTCCTTTCCAGCTTAACCCACAGTATCTCTCCCCCAATTTGTTCCTCCTGGATCTGTGTGGCCCTTATGTCATTTTTCACATACAGTGCCACTCCTCTAGGGGCAATGGTGTATGCCACATTGCCATGCATAACTATGTCTGGCAATATACTGTTCAGAATTATGTCTTGCTACACTCTTCACCATTCAGGCACACCACCACAGGGTATACGAGGGGCAGAGAATACTGCTGTAGCAACATCAGGGACATACATGTACAGCAGGGACTGTTTCAGGGTATGATATGCATGATGGGCATGCTGTCTGAGGGGCCTTGTGTGCATGAGGGCTAGACACATAACACAAGTATGGCAGGGTCCTCCCAGCCATAACTTGGGCACCTCAGTGCATGGCACTCTGCACCTTTGTGAATCATGTGGAGTGTGGGCATGCCTCTGACACACCCTGACATACCTCAGTACAGAATGTCACAACTGGCCAGGGGATCCATTGCACAGCTAACTGTCACACCGATAATGCATGTTGACAGACCCCTAGACCTAGACTATGTGGCATGCACACATGTAGGGTTGCCTACATGCCTCAGATACGTGTCAAGGCATGTAGGCAATCCACACTTTCCTGCATAGAGCCCTTTGTCTGTAAAGCCTCCAAAAGCAAACTGTCAGCTACTTAAAGGAGATTCTGTAGCCATCCATGTGTGCTATATACACAGAACCATAGACAATGATGACAGAATAAGACCAGTGGTTCATCTTGTCTGCATGTAACACCCTATCATACCTCAAAACATTTTGTCAATTGAGGATCTTTGTCTGCACTATTCACCTCCTTGCTCTGTTTACATCTACACACCTGAGTAACTACTAAGACCTTAACATAGAAACATAGAAGTTAATGGCAGACAAGGACCACAAGGCCCACCCAGTCTGCCCATTTTTTTCTGCCTTATGGATGTGCCATAGGCCTTTGCTCTGTCAAACAATGTTTAAAACCATTAATGGTTTTGGCATTCACCACCTTCAGTGGCAGACTTTTCCATACCTTAGCCTCTCTCTCTCTCTGTCTCTCTGTCTGTAGAATAATACTTTCTCACACCCCTCCTCAACCCACCTCCCACCAACTTCCACTCATGATTGGATGGACTAAATTAGCTACTCTTGTTGAATAGTTCCTCACGGTTCACCTTATTCATTATTTTCAGAAACCTGAAGGTCTCTATCATATCACCTCTCTCTCGCCTGGCCTCAAGTGAGTACATATTCATTGCCCTAAGCCGATCCTCATAGGATCTGCTCTGCTTTCCCAGAATCATTTTGGTTACCCTACTATGTACTGTCTCTGGCCTGCCCATGTCCTTCCTTAGGTATGGATACCAAAACTAGGCACAGTACTCCAGGTGTGGTCCCACCAGTGGTAAATGGAGAGGTAATTATACCTCTTTCCTCCAGCTTTCAAAACTATACTCAATGCACTCCAACATCCTGTTTGCCTTACTGCAGGCCTTGTTGCATTAGCCAGATTGTTTAAGGGTTCACTTATGATGACTTCTATGGCCCTTTCCTCTGAATTGATATGCAACTTAACAAATCCCATCCAATACTCCATTCTGAGGCTCTTGTTCCCTCTGTGTATCACCCTGCACTTTTTGGTGAAAAATTTAAGCCGCCATATCCTGGATCACCTCTCCAGTCTTTTCAGGTCCCTCTGCATCTCCCTTACCACTACCACACTGTATACCATTTCACAGGGGTTAGTATCATCTGAGAAGCAACACATCTTGCCCTGTATTCCTTCTCCTGGGTTGCTGGTGAACATATTAAAAAGGTCCAGACTAATCCCTGTGGCACTCCGCTGGTGACCTCCCTCTTCTCAGATCTGACTGTATTTACCAGTATCCTCTGCTGTCTCCCTTCCAACTAACTTCCCATTCATCTAGCTTTGTCTTTTGCTGCACCCAATCCTCTAGCATCTAGCTAATCAGCAAACATCTGTGGCACAGAGTTGAATGCCTTGCTTAAGTTGATATTGAGTAAATCCACTGCATAACTCTCACCCACTGTCCTGGTTATCAGTCATGGAATACTATGAGGTTGTTTGGACAAGACCTCCCTGCCATGATCCACTCTGTTTATTATTCTGAGGCCCATTTTTCTCTTAGTGAAATGTAGTACTGCATGAGGCTTTGGTTAGAGGAAGATTATTAATGCAAAAGAAAAAGAAGACAGTACTCACTATAGAGCCCTCTGGGACACCAAGGAGCCAGATCCAATAAGGACCAATCAAATCAGACCACTTGTTACCAGCTAGAAAGATAATGTGTTAGCAAGGCAAATATCTGCAGTGATAGGCCTGATAGCCAGCAGCTTAGAATAAAGCCTATAATCAACCAGATCAAATGTGTTTTATAGGTCAATGAACATTCTACCTGTTAACATTCCCTGGTCCATAGTGTTTTTTATCTCTGGTGTCAGTTTAGTGAGGGCAGTGGTTGTACTATGGCCTTTGCTAAATCCATGCTGCTCACACAACAATAAATGTATTTATACAAGTTTACAGAAATCAGTGCTTCCATTTCAAATTGGATAATATATTGATAGAAACGAAGCAGAGGGGAACTAAGGAGTCATCATGGATGAAGAATTAACAAACACAAAATAATGTGATGCCTCTGTACTCAAGGCTAATAAAATCTTTAAAAATATACAATGTAGTGTAGTGTGACCAGCAGGAATGATCATATTGGGGGAGGATTACAAGGAGTATGTTTGACTATACCTGGGCTGTACCTCTCAGTTTTGGGCACAGCACCTGAAGGGTGAAGTGGAAAGGGTACAAAGAAGATTCGTAAAAACAGTATGGGAAATGAATAATAGTTTTAATATTTCATTGTGTTATATTTTATTTTAGTTTAGTTTCTTAAAACATATGAACATATGGACATATGAATCTGCCAGCTGAAACAGGCCTCATGGTTTATCAAGTCTGCTCGAATGTGCAGCTAGCTCTCTACATTCCAGCAGCCCCCCTCGCCTCCCCCCCCGTGTGTTTACCCCCTTCTCACTCTGTCCCACCCCCCTTTTAAAACTGCCCACCATCCTACAGGATACCACCTCCTCGGGCAGAGCATTCCACTTAGCTACCACCCTCTCTGTGAAAAAATGTCTCCTCACCTCTCTCCTAAGTCTTCCCCCCTCCAATCTGAGACCATGCCCTCTCGTATCCCTCCCCTGCCTTAACTTAAATACCCCTTCTGTACCTGTCTTGTTTATTCCTGTCATGTATTTATAGGTCTCAATCATATCACCAATCCCTTTTCTCCTCCAGTGAGTACATATTCAACTCCATCAGCCTGTCCTCATAGGCTCTGTCCTCCAAACCCTGGATCATCTTTGTTGCCCTGCACTGCACCCATTCCAGTAATCTGGCATCCTTCTTCAGCAATGGGTCCCAGAACCGCACGCAGTACTCCAGGTGTGCTCTGACCAGTGACCTGCACAGAGGCAGGATCACCTCCCTCCTTCTGGAGGAGATTCCTCTTGCAATACACCCCAGCAACCTGTTGGTTTTAGCTGCCGCCTTCCTGCACTGAACTGAGTTGTTCATATTCCCCATTATAACCACCCCTAGATCCTTTTCTTCCTCGGTCATTCCTAACTGAACCCCTACCAACTGGTAGCTGCTCCAAGGGTTCCTTGTATCAAAGTGCAGTACCTTGCACTTCTTAGCATTGAACCCCAACTGCCATGTTTATGACCAGTCCACCAGTTTAGTTAGGTCATCCTGTAGCCCTTGCCACCCTACTATGATGTCCACCACCACCCCCATCTTGGTAACATCAGTGAACAGACAGATCTTACTCCTGATACCATGTGAGATATCTGATATGGAAATCCCAAACAGCACAGGTCCCAGTACTGAGCCCTCTGGAACCTCACTTGTCACAGCTCTTGGGGATATGAGTCCCCCCCCACCACCACCCTTTGCTGTCTCCCCTTCAGCCAGTTCACAATCCAGTTCACCATCTTTGTCTCCTCCCCCACGTACTTGGATTTTCCACCCAACCACCCATGAGGCACCGAATCAAAGGCATTGCTGAAGTCCAAATACAGTACATCCACTTCATGGCCCTTGTCCAGTTCCCTCGACACTCAGTTATAATACTCAACTAGGTTGATCTGGTAGGTTCTCCCTGAGATTAATCTATGTTGCTGACTGTCCTGGAGTCCATTGTCTTCCAAAAAGGTCACTAGCCTCCCTTTCATGATTGTCTCCATTAGTTTTCTTACAATGGATGTGAGGCTTTCTGGTCTGTAATTGTCTAGTTCATCCTTTGGGCCACTTTTGTGAAGAGGCACCACATGAGCCACCTTGCAGTCTTGTGGTATACATCCTGTGTCCATGGAGGTATTGAACAGGTCTGCCAGTGGTCTCACCAGGACCTCCGTCAGTTCTTTCAACATTCTAGGGTGAATGCCATCTGATCCTGGTGCCTTATCCACCTTTAAAGCCTTCAGACCCTCCAGCACCCTGCTCTTTGTAATTACCTCATCTGTCACACCCTGCCCCTCAGTCCACCTTCCCCATCCCCTTAGGTAGCTGTCCACCCTCCTCTTTTGTGAATATAGAACAGAAGTACTGATTTAGTGCTTCTGCCTGCTCCACCCCTTTCTTCTCCCACCCCTCATCCTTCCTAATCCTCACTATCTGGCCCTTGCATCTCTTTCTCTCCCTTATGTACCTGAAGAAGTAATTTTCCCCATCCTTGATGGCCTTTGCTAGCCTCAGCTGTCTGGAAGCCTTGGCCACCCTGACTAGCCTGGTTACCTCTTTGGACTTCTTCACATACACTTCCCTGTCCTCCCCCCTCTCAGATATCCTGAACCTCCTAAATACTGCTTTTTTTGCCCTCAACCCTTCAAACAGCTTGGTTTCTTGGTCATACCCTTCCTGCTCTGTGTCTTGGATCCCCCTGCACTGCAGGTCCTTATATAGTACAGATGAGTTCCTTGGCTCTGACCTAACACAATTACATCACCCATTTCTATTTCCAGTTTTTTTTTGTAGCTTTTTTCCTTTTATTATCTACCCATGAATTACAGGGATGACTAGGATCAGCTAGTGTCTGCACCTGGCGGTACTATCCACCTATTGCAATGTGGCCCCTCCCTAATAAATGTACAGTAGCTGGGTTATGGAGTATTATGTAGAGGAGTGGGCTGTTTCCCCTCAATAAAATGCAGGGAGTTGTAGGACTCAGATACCACCTTAAGAAAAAGCAGGAAGTTGTATGAATCTGGTACCACCTTAAGAAAATGCAGGGAGTCGTATGACTCCGGTACCTATAAAGGTAGGGTGAGCATAGGGAGGGTGTGGATTGAGGGGTGGGTAGGAGTTATGTTGCTACCCCCTGCTCCCACAAAAAACAATCAGGCAACCAAAGTAAAATTCTCTGTCTATACACACAGCCCCCAGAACCAAGAACAAACACCAATGCAAACAGGTAAAAATGAAAGCACTTTGTGTTGCAGTTACTTCCCTTACCTGAAGATAGCAGCAGCCTCTTCACTCACTGCTGTTCCTTCCCTTTACATCCACTTCTGACTCCTCTATGGCTGCTGAGCTCCTTAAAGCTCTTTTGATTGGTAGGCTATTAGAATTAGAGAAAATCTCTTTTGGCTCAATAAAGTAGGGAAATTCCCTTTGCCTCCTGAGTTATTTAAAGTAGGAAAAATCCCTTCTGTCTAATTAAAGTAGGAAAATTCCCTTTGTCTTTTCAGTGGGGGCAGAGTTACAATGCTGCCCCCTGCTCCCACAAAAAACAATCAGGCAACCAAAGTAAAATTCCTTGTCTATACACACAGCCCAACAGAACCTAGAACAAACACCAATGCAAACAGGTAAAAATGAAAGCACTTTGTGGAGCAGTTACTTCCCTTCCCCGAAGACAGCAGCTGCCTCTTCACTCATTCCTGTTCCTTTCCTGGATGTCCGCTTCTCATAATAAGCCAACCTCCCAGAAGGAGAGGCTGAAGTTCAATACATTCAAAACGCAATACACATGCAAAAATTAACCTTACAAACCAAAGTATATCATATCACATCCTTACAATACAACATTATCTTACTATTACAAAAGATAAAATTACTCTAACACATAAACAAATCTATTAATTTAAACACACTTCATCATACATTTTTTATTCACCGTTAAACAAGAAATGCATACTTGCACACTGTCTAAATACAGACAAACAACTCATAGCTTGCTCGTACATATACAGAGTACAAGTTCAGGGTACATCTCCAAGGGAGAAGAAAATTAGGGGGATCTACTGCTTTTATTTTATATTTGTAGTGACCTCAACCTAATGAAGGCACTCAATCTTGAATTTGAAAATCTAGATATCAAACTACGGGGGTCACAATGAAGTATTATTAGGCCCAGCAGGTGGTGAATTACTTGGAACTCATTTCCAAAAAATTTTGTAAAGTGTAAGACTAAAATATGTTCCCGAGAAGAACTCACTAAACAAATGTCTTGGGAAATTATTGAATAATAGTAATGAGCAGTGGTAGGGTAGACTACATGGTTCTCTAGGCCTTCCTCTACCTTACAGTCCATAGTATGGAACATAGTATAGTATACATAGGTAGTCAATGAGCATATTTGCAACAACTCTCTCAAGTAGTTTAATTAGAGCAGGCAGTAACATTACAGGGTGATAGTTCTCAAGTCTTTTGGGGTTACCATGTTTTGGTACTGGGACTATTCAGGCTATTTTCTAGATGTATGGTACAGTACAGTGTCAGAGACAAGTGATCAATTAAAAATGTACATGACCCATGGGGGGGTCTATGTGATAATGACGATCGCGGAAAGGGTATTGCCGTTAGGGTGAATGTACATCGACGAAAATCTATTTCAACAATGTACGCTCCTGATGCACAGCAAAAGGGCACTGGGAACTTTATTTTTTTTGTTTATGTAGGGGGCTGTGCCCCTACACCTCCTTACTAAAGATTCTCAACTCCTCCGGGGTGAATGTCAGGGGTTGGGTGAAAAATTAAAAACAATAATTTCTCAGACCGATGCAAAAATCCTGATGTACTCAACACCAAAGCCAGCACCTTACCAACCATAGCCTGCCACGAACCCACCATGCCACATGGCTGGCTCGGCAACTCACTGTCAAGCTACACCTCACAAACCCTTCCTCCCCTTCCGTCCATCACACGGCGTGCTCACTCCCCCCTCCACATGCATATACATATAGAGACAGGATGTTGCTATACCCACATTCGCCCCCCCCATCCACTAGTCCTGGGAACAGGTGCTGTAATTGAGTTGCCCTTTTCATAAGTGCTCAATACTGATAACCCTTCTGATGGGATACCCCCTTGGGGCAAGGAGTGGGGCATCAAATTGTAGAAGCTTGGGATTTACAAATAATTTGTACCGAAACCAAATATAGTGCCCAGTATAGCAAGGTCCATACATGAGCATGGTAACATCAAATAAGCTGATCAAGTAGTGGGGAAAGATGAGGAGCCAGTCAAGCTCTACCTGCCGGGAGTTACAGTACAATACTTTTGGACAGAGACTCTCATTTGCCTGTTGTCAATAACTAAAAGCAGGCTTCCTCTGTTTGGACTCTTCTCCTAACTACTGTTTGTCTAATTGGTGACCAATGCTGAAGTGTGGGTGCAGTTTGAAAGGAACAGGCAGCATTCAAATACTACTGCCATGTTCTGAACATCAAATCATCTGATCAAGTAGTGGGGAAGGACGACGAGCCAGTCAGGCTCTACCTGCCAGAAGTTGAAATACTTTTGGACAGAGACTTTCCTTTGCCTGCTGTCAACTGCTAAGTGCAGGTTTCCTGGGTTTGGACTCTGTCCCTTACTTCTCTTGCTCCAATCAGAGGCTGAGAGTGAAGTGTGGGCAGAGTTTGAAAGGAACAGGTGGCAGTCAAACACTGCCACCACGTTCTGAACATCAAATTAGCTGATCAAGTAGTGGGGAAAGATGAGACTACACCTGCCAGGATTTACTTTTGGACAGACACTGCCATTTTCCTGCTGTCAACAGCTAAGTGCAGGATTAATGGTTTTGTACTTCACCCCATTAATGTTGATCCAATTGGGGCTGAGGCGGAAGTGTGGGTGGAGTTTGTTCCTAGTTCTGGGAGTGTCAGGGAGTTCCACTTGTGGGTGGTCCTTCTGTGGGTATATAAGGAAGCATATGTAATGTGTCCCACATGTTCATGTCCTAATGAGTGAGTGGAACGCTGAAGGAGTGGAATAGATGAAAGTTTAATGCCTTAGGTTTTGCAAGCATCAGCAGAGGAAGTGGGGGACTCTGCCAGTGACTAAGGTAAGATAACAGTTTCTCCTGCCATTGCAGTAACTGTTGGGATAGTTGTAAGGTTAAGGATAGGCCAAAATTATGAAAAGGTCTAAGTGATTGAATGTTTAATTCTTTAAGTGTCTATGGGTCAGATTTTCAAAGTTTGGTCACAAGCTATGACAATGGCTGCCATGAAAATGGTAGTTTGTGCTGAGTGATGCTATGTCAGGTACCCTGCACCCGATTATCTATTGGACAAGGTCCTGTGCCTAAGTCCAACAGCTTGCAGCAACAGTGGCAGTGCACCAAACAAATGGTGCACACAAGAAGTGTACTGCAACAGCTGCGGGGTGGTGGGGTGGCAGCTGCAACCTTCGAAAGCAGCACAGTAGTGGCTAGCCGCCACCACCGATCTGCCAGTAACCTAAATGGTTACAAAACCTATTACCCTGGTGATCTAGTGCCCCTCTGATATGCCCATAATGTAAATAATATAAACAGAATCCATTCCCTGGTGATCTAGTGGCTCACCTCCTCCAATCCCCAATATGCCTGTAATGCAAATATTATAAACAAAAGTAATTCCTTGGTGATCTAGTGCCCCCCTCCAGCCCCAATATGCCCATAATGCAGAATATGATAGCAAAACTGACATTCACTGATGATTTAGGGTCCTCTCCCCCAGTCTGATATGCCCAAATATGGAACTGCTGATCACAGCCCTTCCTGATGATTATCAGTGAGTGTGTACTGTATTGCATTAGGCACTCAGTGATAGTTCTGTTGGGGCTGGCCGAGGTGGTGTGAGGAGGGCTATGCCGGTCCTGGATCGGGGTTAGGGTTGGGGAGGAGTGGGGTGGTTGGCACTACTTGCCAGGGTGGGACCACTAGAACACCAGTATAAAGTAAATTATACTTGTGTAAAGAACGGGCATATTGGGGTGTAGGGAGGGGCTACTAGACCACCAGGACAAATTGCATTAGACTTGTTTTAAGAATGGGCATATCAGGGTGGGGGAGGGACCACTAGACAACCAGGATAAAGTAAAATATACTTGTTTGAAGAACAGCATATTGGGGTGAGGGGAGGGACTGCTAGACCACCAGGATAAAGTAAAATCTACTTGTTTGAAAAATGGGCACATTGGGGCAGGGGAAGGGACCACTAGACCACCAAGGTAAATTAAATTATACTTGTGTTAAAGAATGGGCATATCAGGGTGAAGGGAGGGACCATTAGACCACCGGCATAAATTACATTAGACTTGTTTTAACTCATTGCCTCCACAGGAGCTCTCTGAAGTTGCACCACTTGTCTCCTGTATACTTTTAATAGTAAATCCTGGGCCTTTCTAAGCAAAATCAAGCAATAGTCAGCATGCCACAAACAAATCCTAATAGCTCAAGAACCGTAAGTGCTAGACACAAGGTATGAGTGGCAAAGTTATTCAGCACAAAATTACCTTTCCAATTGCGGTATGCAAAAAATAATATGTAATTTCAATTTTTTTCTATGTTGGTTGAAACAGCAAATAAAAATATTTTTTTCACTAAAACAGACAACATAAGCCATACACACCATACCATAAACAAATACGAATAACTCCTAAAATATATATGATATACACAGAATATCAGTGGCAACGTTGTTCAGCACAAAATTACCTTTCCAATGGTGCTTTGCAGTCAAATATATATTATATTCTGTTACATTATATATTAAAATATATAAGTGACGTCTCCAGACTTTCCATGGGCACACAGGAAGTCAGTAGCTGACTTCTGTATGTGTCCTCAGGATACACCAGTGTATTTTACTGATGACTACAGGCATCTGCTAGGAGACAATGAGTTAAGAACCTGGTATATCGGGGTGGGGTGAGGGACAGCTATTAAATGCTCAGAGGGAGGAGGGGCCAGGTGGAGGTAAGTCACTCTGACTATTCTTGGAACTGTTAGGGGATGTAACTCTGTTCATGCTCTTTTATTCTGCTTAGTAGCTTGGTCCAAGAGCTGTGTTTTTAATTTCATGGGCTACATTGCCCTGTATGACTAGCTGAAGAGGGTTGAGGTAGGTCTACCTGGGGGTGGGGACCTGGTCAAGGGTGAATGTCCAATAATGTTTGGAGAGGGTCTCTGAGGATGGCCCCCAGCCACCAGGGCAGGCATCTTTGGCAGGATTGTAGGGTGCACTGGCTGCGGGGCAGCCATGGTCCTAAACTGGGCCTGTAGGGAGGGAGGTTGCCCAGTTTGTAGGAAGTTATTGCAGATTGGGGGGAGCTTGACTGGGTATGGAGAAAACTGGAGTTGTTGGGGGGAGAATAAATATGTCTGGGAGGGTCTCTTGGGAGCAGGAGGGCAGTGACAGAGTGTGACCTGGATCTGTTTCATCAGGCAGAAGTGGAGAACCTATGGGGCATGGGCTAGTAGCAGAAGGGGTAGCTACCTGGGAGGTAATTGGTAGAGTAAACAGGCTAAATCATAGCAGGTGGGGGGAACAGATGGGTTAGGACTGACAGGAGGCCTACTGGAGGAGTGGATAGTGGGAAATCAGGACAAAAAAAGGAGGTTGGCTTTGAGTGCTATAATAAATTTGAGTAATTGAGTAAGTTGGTTGGAGAGGACATGGTGAGGGGGTTAAGGAGGAAAAGGAGGGTGGAGGAGAGAGGGATAGGGGAATTAGATGGAGTAGGCACTCAGTAATCTGGGATAAGTATGCTAGCATGGGAGGGGGCAAATCAAGTGTCAAAGAAGGAGGGGAACCAGCAGAGGAAGGTGTAGAGGCTGCATGTCAACTCCAGTGAGAAAGGAGGAGAGATTGATGAGGGGTGGTCCTTTGAGGGGGAGGATCATACAAGAGAAAGGCCCAAATGTAAGGGGGACCTGCAGGTGGGCATGGAAGGGGCAAGAGGAAAGGGGAGGAGGTAGGAGGGAGTGATGGTGATGGGAATGCTGTGTTTGGGGGAGACTGGAGAGGTGGGAGCTGGAAGGGGGAAGAGGTCAGAGAAAAAGGCTAGACTGGGGTAGGGAATGGTGGTGGATGCTAAACTGGGGGAGCTGGGGAACTCAGTTATAAAAGGTGTGACAAGAGGGGTAGGGCAGCTCAGGGTTCTCTTGTAGAGGGTCCAGAGAGAAGCCAAGGGGAAGTGGTCTCGAGGAGGGGGGAGGTGAAGGGGGCTGGCAGGGGAGTCCAAAAAGGAGGTGCACAAAAGATCAAGGGGGACACTAAGGTTCTCCTGCTGGGGGAATCCATGATCAAGGGTATTCATTGGGTGGGGCAGGGTGAGGGAAAATCCAGTCCAGTTAAGGTAGTGGGTATTTCCCGTCTGACTGTGCATAGTGCCAAATTCATGGTGTATGAGCTGGTGAGGGACTGTGGAGGATCACCAGACTTCCTGATGTATCTGGGAAAAAATGATGTTGAGGGGAATAGTGTGCTGGAGATTCAGGCAAGGTTCTGAGAACTGGCCAGGGTCTGTCATGACAATGGATACACAGTCTCCTTCTCAGAAATCCTGCCAGTGCCAAGGGCCACTGTGAAAAACAAACAGAAGATCAGGGAGATTAATGACTGGCTTGGGCAGTGGAGTGAAGCACAGGGGATTGGGGTGTTGGGAGACTGGGGGGGTTGGGAAGACAAGGGACTGTATGCCCGGGATAGGCTTCACCTAAATCTGGTAGGGAAGGAAGTTCTCAAATGGGGGATGACGGATTTCATTCAGGCTAGATGGGGGTTTAATCTTGTGAAGGGGGGCACTGCTGGGCTGATCCAGCCATCTATACCACCTGTAGAATTGGTCTGCAACCCTATTGAGGGGGGACAGACAGTACCCTAGGGGAGAAGTGTGGACAAATGTATGAAAGATCTGGGGAGGATATGGTAAAGAGGGATAGGGACAAGGGTTGGAGGGTGGCTTTAATAGATGCCAGGAGCCTGGGGAATAAAAATGCCTGAGTTCCAGGCCACACTGTTTGAGGGTGGGTGGATATAGCAGCAGTCACTGAAACTTGGGCCATCTCTGGCCATGACTGGGACCTTAATCTGAGTGGGTACCTTGTGCTTAGGAAGGACAGAAAGGTGGGAAGAGGGGGAGGAGTAACAATGCTCATTAAGGATAACATCGAGATTATGAGAGTGGAGGAAGCAGAGGGCAACGTGGAGGCCCTATGGGTCACCTTGAGAACCCCCGTGGGAGGGAAGATCAAGTTGGGGGTGGTATATAGGCCGCCAGGACTAGCGGAGGACCTGGAGGATTGCCTGTTGGCTAACATTAAGGGGCAGTGTAGACTGAAAGAGGAAGGAGTGGTGTTGATGGGGGACCTTAATATGCCAACTACTGATTGGGGTACTATGACATCCACTGTAACCAGGGAGCAGAAGCTTCTGAATGGCTTCCTGGACACGTTCCTCAGTCAGCAGGTGATGGACCCAATGAGGGAGAGTCATATCCTGGATGTGGTTTTAGCGGACGGGGATCTTGTACGAGAGCTGGTTTTGGAAGAACCCCTGGCTGGGAGCGACCACAACACATTCTGGTTTTGGCTTAAACTTGGGGGGGGTCATTCAAGGACAATGATAGCTGATTTTAGGGGGGCAGACTTTCAGCACATGGAGGAAATTCTCAGGGGGCATTTGCAGGAGATAAAACCAGGTTAGGACATGAAAGGTAGTTGGGAGATCATAAAGCGGGGGCAACTGGAGGCCACCAGGACCTGTGCAAGAGTGAAGCGCAAGGGTGGTAGGTCTTGTAAACCATGCTGGTAGACCAAGGAGGTCCAGGAAGTGGTAAGGGAGAAGAAGGCTGCCTACAGTAGGTACAAAAAAATGAGAGGAGAGAGGGATAGAAAGAACTGTCGCCTTGCAACCAGGAAAGTCACCAGAGTAGTGAGGGGGGTAAATGCCTGAAAAGAGCAGAGGCTGGTACAGGGGATACAGGGTGGGGAAAAGGGGTTCTTTAGGTATATTGGTGAGTCGAGGAAGGTCAAGGGCCAGCTCAGTAGATTGAGGACTGCTAGGGGGTGGGTGGAAGGGGCTGGAGAGCTGGCGGAGGTACTGAATGACTATTTTGCCTCAGTGTTCACTAGGAAGGAGGCTGGAGACTTCTAAAAAAGGGGTTAAAGGACACAGAAGGCACAGCAGACCTGACTATTGGGGTACCTGCTGAAGAACAAGCCACTGGGAAAGGTAGGCCAGGGGTGAGATATCAGGCTGGTTCTGCTGCATGGGGGGGGGGCGCAGATGCTGACATTCCTATCAGTTGGGTTTGGGAAGCCCTCCAGTCCCTAAAAAAGGATAAATCTCCAGGGCCTGATGCTATTCATCCGAGACTACTGAGGGAGTTGGCGGATGTTTTGGCTGCGCCATTGGTGGATCTCTATAACTTGTCACTCCAGACAGAAGGGTGCCAAGGGATTGGAAGCAGGTGCATGTTGTGTCTATCCATAAAGGGGGATTGAGATAAAAGCCAGGAAACTATAGACTTGTCAGTTTGACGTCGGTGGTGGGGAAGGTAATGGAGGGCGTATTTAAGGATAGACTGGGAGGTTTCTTGGTTGGAGGAGATGGGTTACCTGGATGACTGGAAGCATGGGTTTGTGCCAGGTAGATCATGTCAAACAAACCTTGTAGAGTTCTATGAGTGGGTGACATCAGCACTCAACAGGGGGAGACCAGTGGATGTACTGTTCTTGGATTTCAGCTAAGCATTTGATTCGGTCCCTCACACTGGCCTAAGGGAGAAGCTGGGGGGCATGGGGGTAGGCCCATTGATGGTTAGATGGATTGGAAATTGGTTTTCAGGTTGCACTCAGTGGGTAGTCGTCAGAGGGGAGGTCTCATCTTCTAGGGAGGTTATACGTAGGGTCCCACAGGGATCAGTCCTGGGGCCACTCCTATTTAACGCCTACATCTCCAATATCAGGGAAGGTATCGGGTGTGAAATGAGTCTCTTTCAGGAAGACTGTAAGCTGGGGGAAGTGGTGGAGGGGGAGAAGGGGAGATTGGCCCTGCAAGAGGACCTGGGTACTCTGGAGAGGTGGTCCTCCACCTGGAAATTGTAATTTAACTCCGTCAAGTACAAGGTGCTACACCTAGGGTGGGAAAACCCCAACTATGTGTACACCCTGGAAGGGATGAGTTGAAGGCCACAGCAGGGGAAGAGACCTAGGAGTCTTGGTGGATGTTAACATGAATAATTCAGAGCAATGCAGGAGGGCTGTGGTCAGTGCAAATAGGATGCTGGGTTGCATCCCTAGGGGGTTTAACTCAAGGAACTGGGAAGTGATTTTACCACTGTACAACAACCTGGTTAGACCACATCTTGAGTACTGTGTGCAGTTCTGGAGGCCGCACCTAAGGAGGGACATCCATTTCCTAGAGAGGGTTCAGAGGAGAGCAACCAGAATGATCCTGGGCCTGGGGGATATGACATATGAGGAACGACTAGGGGAGCTCAACCTGTTCTCGCCTGAGAAGAGGAAGGACGGGGGACATGATTGAGGTCTTCAAGTACCTCAGGGAAGTAAATAAGGTAAGCCAAGACAGGATCTTTTGACTGAAGGAGGGTGGAATCACCAGAGGACACAGTTGGAAGACTGAGGGTGGTAGGATTAGGGAGGAAAGGAGGAGGAGGTACTTCACAGAGAGAGTGGTGGAACCATGGAATGCACCACCTGGGGAGTTGGTACAGGCAACTATGGTGGAGGGATTCAAGAGAGGGTGGGACAGCTATAGTCAAGGGGTGAAGCAGAGGCTAGTTTGTCTGGGGGGAGCAGGACTGGTGGATGGAGTAACAGTGGAAGGAGACAGATAGAGGGCTATGGTACACAATCAGGGTGCTGAAGCATGAGCAGACTTGATAGACCAACAGGCCTACTCTGCTGGCATCTAGTATGATAGTATAATAGTTGGGAGAGATGGCTTTTTCACTATTTGTATGTATTTGTGTAAGTTTGTCAGTGTATGGCAAGCAGCCTGGGCAAGCAGCACTTCTGTGTTTAATTAGGTTGGAGCGGCACAGGCTGCCCTTTTGAAAATTACACTGCTGACCGCAGGTTATGTAAAGCTGATGGTACATTTTTAAATGTGTAGTTACTTTTTATTCATTTCATTTAAACTAAAACAGACTTTGGGGGGGCTGGTCAGTCCCCAACTTGCCCTCTAAATGAGAGGAAAAATGGTGGCAGATCAACAATTCAAATTCTACCTGGCACCATAATTTCAATTATCAATTCAGTTGGGACTGGCACTTTTTTAACCCTGGATCTATTGTCTGATAGATGCCAACCTTGCCAGGGGTATCAGTCAATCAGAGCGCAGGAATTTCTAAGCCCATTTTCTAACTTCAAATAAAGCATATCCTTTGAGTAGTGATTAATTGGGGAGGAGGGAGGCTGAGGTGGGGTGTACTTCTTATTTACTTGAATTTCAAGGGTAGAACATGCATCTGCTTTTGAGATGCTGCAAAAAGGGTGGGGAAAGGATTATACTTATTTATTATAAAAAACTGATGTGACACTATTTTCGAATGTTGATGTGGGTGCCATTAGGGTGGGGTGGGAAACATTTTATTCATCAAGTGTGGTAGGATGGAGCTGGAAAATTTGCCATACATGGGTGGGGCTGTTTGACTTTTGTTTAGCATTAAAAAAGGATTTTACCAAGCAAAGTTCAGGTGAAGCCAGCAAACTTCATCCAATAGCATGTAGTCCGTAGTTCCTCCTGACTTTGCTGCAACTTCATCCAAAAACATGTTGTGCATATTTCCTAACTTTGCTGGTGAAGTTTTCATTCACAGCACTCCTAGTTTCATCCAGAACCCACACTGTGGTTTTGTCACTTGGAGTGCCAACATTTTTTTTTCCTTCAAAGTGGATTACATTTCTTAACTATGGGAGTGATTGCCAGTCTGGACCTTACCAGTTTAATGAAGGTGGCAACTGCATTTTGTGTACATTCCAGGTCATAAATCAGAGGACCAAAGCAATATTACATGGAACTTTCTTATGAAAAGACAATGCAGTACAATGGCCTTGGCACCTGCCACTAAAACTACAGTGTTGCACTAGGGGGGGGTGCTGCCCTGATGATTGTGGTGCATGTTTGATTAGGTGTCCCTCTATTCATTATTGCTGTCCATATGTAAGTAAAGGACACAAGGACAAAATAAACAAGAGTAATGGACTGCACTAGTTCTACTAATGTTCTCATTTTGTGTGTGCGTCGTATGTGTGTGTGTGTGTATATGTGAGATTTGAGGCAAACAAGAACTGTTCTTTTGCCTGCATACCTTCTCTACACTACTGGTATCTATCACAAAGCCTTGTGCTGCTTTATCTGAGAAATCTGCTGCTAAAATTCATATTCAGTTCTTTTCTAAATTTAACCCATAGACTGATATAATATACTGTATGAGCTTGTCCTCTGTACAAGGCATCCAAAACTGCGACATAGCTGCCTAATTTAACTTCTTCTTCTGCTAATTATACAGATTTCTAAAATATCTTCAAAGTAAATAATTTGCATTCAGATAAATGGTGGTAAATGAGCAAACACATCTGAATTCTCAAATAAAAGATTGATATATTTTTTTAAATCCACATCACAAAACAAAACTGACAGCAAACAATATACTTTTGAAGAGATCTGATTGCAGCAGGATCCTTTAGTTACAGTGCTGTATCTTTAATTTTTTGCCATTGTTTTCTGAATAGGATGATTTATAATAAAAAAAAATGAGTTGCTGGTGGAAAAATAATTAGAATTCATCCAATTAAAGTACTTCCCAGCAGGATGAACTACTTTGTGATACAGATGTCACAGTTTCCTGCATGTCAAGTTGGCATTATTGCCATTAGATTGGGGGTAGAGACACACATGCTATGGGTGCAGGGTCAAGAAGTTAAGATTGTGGGAAGTCTGTAGGTCCCCAAACCAAAGGGGGGGTAGATAAAGAATTACTAATAATAAATAGATAAATTAATTAAATATTGACAAAAGCACCTCAAGGGGTTACAGGAGCACAAGCCACGTACTCATGGATGCTGGATGCATTCCAGGATGGCGTTCTGCTCCAGGGAATCAAGAACCCAAAAATAAAAACAACAACCTTGGAGCTAGTGCAGAAAAAAAGCTAGATAAGTGGTGCAGGTAGAGATGCTATGGGTGTAGATGGAAATAGAGAGTGGCAGGATGATAAGACTGGGTTAGTGTACAGGGTCAAACAGTTATAGTACCAGAACTCCTCCACTCAAAAAAAAAACAGCTAGAAAGCCTGCAATTCATTTAAGTTTATTCCATTTTCTCACTTTGCCTTATTCAATCATTTTAACATTTTAAAAGAGTTCTTGGAGTCATGCTTTGACCAAATCATGATAAGCCTGATGACCAATGACAAGGTGACCCCTTCATCAGTTAGGTTACTACACACACAATTTTAACATGCCAGTATAAGCTGAGATCCCACCACTTTCCCTATTTCTTATGTGGAAATCGCTCTCTGGTTTCATCTTTTATATAATGTGTTCTGGTCCATAGGAGGCTCACAGGTGATCATAGAGGAGCTTACTAATCAGGAGAAGGCCACACCTGCTTAAGGTTTAGCAAGCTCAGCTCTGATTAATACACATAGACTTTATCACATTTCTTACACATTTTTTCTTAAATATGCAGGGGTGCACTTTGTGTGTGGCCCAAATCACACTCAAACAGTTATAGTACAAGTCCCCTCCCCGACAAAAAGCAGCTTGAAAGCATGCAATTCATTTAAGTTAATTAAATTTTCCTTTGTTGCCTTCATTCAATCATTTAAACATTTGAAAAGGGGGGTTTTGGTCTCATCATTTGGCTGAATCATGATTAGCCTGATCACTGATGACAAAGTCACACCCATCTTCAGTCAGGTAATTGCACTTTAAAATGTAACATGCCAATATACGTTGAGGTCCCACCTCTTTCTCACTTTCTTATGTGGAAACCACCCTCTGGCTTCATCTTTTATCTAGCATACTGTGGCCCATAAGATGATCACAGGTGACCACTGAGAAGCTCACTAATTAGGAGAAAGCAGCACCTCTCCTATTTTTAATGCAGTGTTAAAGGTTTATTATGTTCAAGCCTGGTTAATACACAGAGATTTTGTCACGTTTCTTATATATTTATTCTGAAAGTTTGCAGGGGTACTCTTGGTGTGTGACTAAAATCAGAATAAAACAAAATGATACCAGTTCTTCACCCTCAAAAAAGCAGCTTGAAAGCTTTCAATTCATTTAGTTTTGATACTTTGCTTTATTCTATGATTTTAATATTTTAATGGGGTTCTTGGTCTCATAATTTGGCCAGATCACATTTAGCCTGACCACCAAAGACAAGCTGACCCCCTCTTTGGTGGTCTACAGGCAAGCACATCAAAAGAAGGGGACTGATAAGGAATTGGTGGAGGAAACCAGAAGGGCAAAAGCACTTGGACATTTGGCGGTCACAGGCAATTTTAATCTACTTTATGGTGGCTGGAGAATTTATTTATTTATTAATGATATCAGAATTACAAACCTTTGAGTTGGGGACTCATTTACAAAGTCAGAAGTAGATACACAAAAGAGGAGATACAGCTGTAAAGTTACAATTTCCTATACAGGGTAGTAGCTAGGGTAGCAGTGACAGTTACAGCACTTGAATAATAGCATAATAGTACAGTACATCCAATACAAACATTAAGAGTTGGGTTAAAATGCAGGCCTTGGGATGGAGGAGAACCCTAGTGGGCTAAGAGAGAAGGACAGGAGTCCATTGCCTGGGGTGGGGGGTGTGAGCGGAGAGACATCAGCCACACAGGCAGGCAAGTGGCCTAGAGATGAGAAAGGGCGGGCAGCCACTAAGGGCATTTACAGCTGAGGGAGGAGAGGAGGTGGTGGCAGAGGGCAGTTTTAAAAGGTCCAAACCTACTTACAGAGGAGATGGCAGTAGGGAGTGAGTTAAACCAGGACGAGGCTCTGTAGAGGAAGGACCTTTGGGCCAGAAAAGTCCTCACTCTGGATACAAGAAGAGAGGGTTTAGAGGAGCTGTGGGTGGAGTGAGAAAGGGGAGTGGGGTGGATAAGAGTGGAGATGCCCTTGGTAGTCAGGCCAGCTATGATTTTCTTGGTAAAGAGACAGGTTTGGTACAGTAGCCGCTCTTTAGAATTGAGCATATTTGCAAGAGAATAGAATTAGCAGGTGTGGGTGAGCCTGTTGGCACCTGTGAGCAGATAGCAGTCTTTGTTAAGGGACATGTTTACTCAGTTTGCACCAACAAAAGTCTGTCACTCTTGGATGCATTCCAGAATGGCTTCCTCATCCAGTGGGCAGGGGTCAATGAGGGAAATGCAAACCAGGACATAGTGGTGACAAATACTAACTATGTCTGGGATTATATCAGAACAAGTAAGCCACTGGATACTATTGACTACCCATCAGTATAGTTTGCTATTGTAACCATGTCTTATAGTATCTGCCTGCCGCCTTGCTGCATACACCTGCCCCCCCAACTAAGGCTTTTTTTCCTCAGTACGTGGCTATCAATGGGGAGTTAGACAAAAAAAAAATTTAACCTGAGAACTGGGGTGGGCCATGATACCGTGGACCTGCACAATCATGTGGGGCACCAGTAAAACACAATAATCATAAACAAATGTCCTGTTATTTAGCTAGGGCCAAGAAGTAGGTTTTTTTCTGTACACAAGGTGGAAAAGCAACAACATGTTGCCCACTGTGGGGCTGCAGGTGCCAAAGGTGCACAACGTGCACAGTCCATTAACTGTACACAAAAGTCCAGGAAGGTCCCTGTATTATGGATCAAGCAAAAGTCTCTTTCTCCATTCCTCTTCAGGAATTTGAGCCAGGATAGAGCATGCTTCACACGATTTGAACACTTTGGGTTCACAAAGCACATTTTTTTCCACACAGACAGAAATGATGTTGAAGGCAGCTGGTGTCCATACTGAATACACGTTTTGTCAGAAACTGCACTTTTTTTGGAGAGAGAATGCCCCTTTTGGAAATACACTCTGTGACACTAACAACTTGGATTTGTAGAACGTGAGCCCTTCTTCATCTTCTGGTGAGAGAGCATGCTGTCCTTTTTACCAGTCAGGGTGATCCACTCTGTCAACTATAGAAACTGTGACATTAAGGCATGATGAGGACTGTTCCCTGTCAAACATCCTGTCAGACAAACTAGAGCTTTGTACCTCCAAGCACTAAAAGGGATTTCTATTGGGGCCATCCTTGAGGAGTCACTTTTGGGTTGCCACACAAAAAGAAGTCTCACAGTTAAGGGATGTTTCCCACATTTTAATTAGGATTCCCATGACCAGGTGTGTTAAAAGTCCTCCATCCCACACTGGGGTACACCATTGGAAAAGGCCACCACAATGATTTGATGCTCAGATAGTCTGGGACTGAAGTATGGACCAAAACAGAACAGGAGAGGGTTGCAGACCTCTCACTGCGGCTCTCCTGTCAGATTGTCCTATTGTAAGTAATGTCATTGTTGCAGTTATTTATTATACTGTATGTATGTTGTACGTTGAACCCTAGCACCTTACTTGACCTGGAACTTCACTGAAAATGAACTTTCCTCAACTGAATGTTTCCATTGTTCTCTGAATAAAAATGATTTACTACTACTAGATTAACTCAAAGCCATGAGTGGACAAATAGATCCCCTGTTGCAACCTTCCGTTGTGGCTTACGCTGCTACGAGAGTTCCTCCCACTTAGCACTTTTGCCCAGCAAAGTGACAGAGGTGTCAGGGAAGACGTGAAAGTTTTAAACATTGCAGCCCAGCATGACTAAAGAAAAAGAAACATATCGCAATATAATGGATTCTAGTACACTGTTAATCATTTTAAAGATTCTGCTGCAGAAACTGTAAACACAATGTAGAAAACACTTCCAGTATATCTCTAGTAAAATTGTTCAGTAACTGGGGCATTAGGGTTAGTTATATAAAGCTTAGCAATGAACACACACATTGCAAAACCAGGGTCCTTGATTTCAGTCATGCTCATTTTGGACAAATAAAATGAAACCTTATATCTAGGCTGGGTGGGCTAGAGAGAGTGAAAGTGAAATGTGTCACTATTAAGGATCAACTACAGAAGGTTAAAAGCTCCTGACTGAGGCAACTGGGGAAAGGTTAAAGGCTCAGGAACTCAATCTGGTTCACAAGGGAGATCAAAGATGAAGCAAAGGAAAATATGGAGACTTTCAAGAGACTGAAAAAGAGCCAGAAGGATGGGAACAAGGACATATACCTGGATGAGACCGACACATATCAAAGGACTGCGGAAGAAGTTAAAGAAGTGGACAAGGCCTTAATTCTTTACGGCAAGGAAAACACAAAAAGGAAAGATTGTCAGTCTGAAACAGGGTAAGGGGTAGCTGGGAGACAGCAAAGGCAATGCAGAAATACTGAATAATATCTTATGCTAAGTACTTCACAAGAAAGAGGCAAGCTATTCCCTCAGACAAATGATAACATTACAACAGAAGGGGAGACAACGAATGCATATTTGTCCAATTACCTGTTACAGGGTGCTAAAAGGACTCAGTTTTCTAAGTCAAATAAATCCCCAGGCCAGACAGACTCTAGCCCAGGGTTCTGAAGGAGATGACACAGGCACTGGCTGAGTCACTGATTGACATCTTCAGTTGCTTCTTGGAGACTGGAGATGTGTCTATGGCCTGGAGAACAGCACATGAGGTACCCTTTCACAGAAGTGGTATAAAGGATGAACCAAGGAACTACAGGCAGTAGTCAGCAAACTACTGACAATCATAACCAAAAATAGAGGAGTGGCATTCCTGGGGGACCGTGGACAACAACATGATGAACAGAATGATTTTGTGGCAGAAATATTATGCCAAATGAATTTGATAGTCTTTTTTGACTGGGTAATGAGGACAGTAGGTAAAGGGCACTTAGTTGATATCCTATTCTCTGCGATTTTGGCAAGGCAATTGTCTTGCACAGATTAGTCAAAAAACCTGGTGAATTAGGATGTGCATAAACTAAAAAGGTGGGTGGATAATTGGCAACGGCAGACTCAGAAGGTAATAATATAGGGTGAGTTCTCGAGAATGAGGAAAGTCACCAATGGGGTACCTCAGGGGAAATGTTATTCCCTGTGCTTTTTAACATCTACAGTGGTGACATTGGGGATTTCATCTGGGAAAAATTCTATTTTCTGATGGTACTAAGCTCTGTGTCAGAGATGACACAGAGCTCTGACACAGAAGAAAGTATATATGTAATAAGAGAGGACCTGGAGAAGCCTGACCCATGGTCAAGAATCTAGCATCTGAGTTTCAGTGTCAAAGCATGCAAGGTAATGCACATGGGAAACAGAAATCCAGGGGAGAGAATACAGGTGAGCTGGTGAGATTTACTCTGACAGAGGAGGAAAGGGACCTGGGACTGTTGGCAATAAAGGGCATCAAATAATGAGCACAACATGACAAATCAATACAAAAGGTTAAAAGGATGCCGGGCTCCATTGGTAGGGTGTTCAAGCTTTGTTCCAGTACAGGATCTTGGTGAGATTATACATGGAGTGTTGTATGCAGTTCTAAGACACCCAAAAAAAGACAGCAACAAGCTACAGATAGTGCAGTGGTGTGTAACTAAAATGATTTATGGGCAAGAGGGGAGAAACTAGAAAAGATGATAATATATCAACATAAACTTACAGGAGTGCCAGAAGGAAAAGGCACATGTGATTAAAGCATTCAAATACAAGCAGCATATTAAGAATGTAGACGCCATTGGGCTTTTCACAACCAGTGGTGATATAGATACATGGGAGATTAATAAAAAACTAGTAGTGGAGAGGAGTAGGTTCATGAGGGATATGAGGAAATGGCATATATATTAACACATAAATTAGGGTTGTCTCTTATGGGATAAGAAGGTTATCTCATGCTGTTTTGGGCGACAGGATGGGGAAGCAAAGCTGAGAGGTTCTGTAAGACCAAAACAACATGAGATAAGCTTCTTATCTCATAAAAGACATCCATATGTCTACGTATTAAATAAAGTAGTGGAACTGCCAGTAGCACAAAATACCTTCAATTTTGTTGAGAAGGTTACTTTTATTTCTATCCATTTTTCTGGTCCCCCATTGTTTCCTGTGCTAGTTGTATGTTCCATGAGGGTTTTTTACATGCTGGCTTAAATGATGTGTAAAGGTGCCCATTGACACACTGGGTAATTGTGGTGGCGGGGCTGAGTTCAGGAAAAACTCTATGCTATTTTAAGCCTTTGGAGTATGTTTTGTTTCGTGCCTTTGGAAAAGGGGTGATTTTTTGGACAGTATGTTTTTAATTTTGTATTTTGAAATGGAGCATCAGTGATATAAAATAACCAGCGTATTTAGTGAGACAAGTTCCCCAGAAACTGAGACAGCACTTCATAAAACGATCACTCCTTCAGCCACATCACAGATGTGATCTGCAAATCACCTTCAAGCACAGAAGTTGTGACTTTAGCCAGACAATGTGAGACAGAATTGTCAGTGGATTATAGTTAAAGGAGCAGCTACCTTTTCTGCTCCTTTAAATGCAATATGCTAACTATTATCCCTTAGAAAATGGGCTTCGTAGTTCCTGGGCTCTGATTGGCTGGTACCCATTTCAGAGGGGTATATTAACTTGCAATAGATGCCCAGGAAATAAAAAGTTCCAGCCTGCCATACCTCAATGTCAAACTGGTATCCTTGTACCAGTTTGAAATTCAAATTCAATAGCCACCCTTTTTTTCCACTCATTTAGTGAGAGAGTGAGACCCTCCACCCCACCACATCCTCATACCAGTCCAGACACCTAGTAATCCAAAGAATTACAGCACTATACAAACCAATATAAAAAACTACTGATTTATTTTTTAAATATGCCATTTTGGTTTCTTGCTTTGCAAGGCTCACACCACCCCCACATTGCCAAATTAGCATCCCAGTACTTGCTCTGCTCTCTGCCCATGAATCACAAACATTATTTTTATGAAAAAAATAAAGTAAAGGAAACTGTCACATTTTTGCTAACACCATTAAAATGCTCAACCTCTATCACACACTGTCAGCACTGCCACAGAGAACTCGGGTCTATTCATTGATGGGCATGTGTTTGGGCAGGATGGCAGCAGGCAGGAAGGATCACAACAGAATGAAACAGGATGAGGGGCCAATAAAATGAATGAACCTTTTATTTATTTATTTATTTATTTATTTATTTTGTGTCTCTCACTCTCTGTCCCACAACACCACAGCAGTACTGCAAATAGTAAAATCCAGCAGTATATTGCCCACGCCCACTAACAACACATGTAAGTCCTCCCTTCCACACACTGTACTGCTATGCCTCAAACTGACCGCATTCCCAAGTCACTGGTCCCGATTGCTATTGCAGCCACAACAGCTTTGCTTCCAAATTAAAAAGGAAAAAAAAGATTACTTGGGTGATTGGAAGAGCTGTAATGGCTGAAGTATTGAAGTTGAGTACACGAAAGCTTCTGAAACTCAATAAAAAATTCTAAGAAATCACTCATCCTTATTTAGGGAGTTGGCAGCAGCCAAGTCCACACTCTGGTTATCTCCGTCCACTCGATTCTCTTTGCTGATTCTCTTTAGTCCGATTGAGTAATGGAGAGAAAACGGCTGAATGGGCTGTACAGTACAAAGCTTGAATGATCCATCACAAGAAAACTAAACTGCAGCACCCCTACTGACGAGTATAGCAGTAATATAGTACTAGAGGGACTACTTTACAAGAACTTGTATTTTTATTCTTTTTTTTAGCATTTATTAGAGTTGTTTGAATCTTTTATTTAAAATCATTAAAAATGTTACTTATGGCCCATTTTCTAAGTGCAATAATACCCTCCATGGTGGTCGGTACTGGGCAATATTGGACCTTCCAGGTGCTATAAGGCCCTCCACCTGCAGCGTATGGCTTCATTATGCCCCTTGGCGGTCCTGTATTGCTCAATACCACCTACCCTGTTGGGTATTATTGCTTACTTACATTGTCTGGCTAAAGTCACTGCCATTTGCTGGCTAAACTATTTGTTTCTTAAATGACTGCAACGTCACTTAACTTCTCTTCTGGTTCATTACCCTTATGGATGACTCACCTGTGTGAAGCAGTGCTTGTTTCTAATACTGCGGTGGTAGTTCAGTGGGATGTTTTTCTCCTTTAATACATAGTTGGTTTTTTTGGGGGTAGAATCCTTTCATGGGTGATTCTGCCATGGCGACTCTCACAGGAACAGTGTGACGAGTGTGAGTCACCACGGGGAGAATCAGATATGCAAAGCAGCACAAGGCAGCAACTGTATACTCAATAAGAGGTATGGTAATGCTGCACTCTGCTTGATGAGGCAGTACCATTGCTTTATAATATTTTACACAGAAGAACGGTGGAACAAACTAACTACCTGAAGCATTAGTTAGTGAAAAATGATTCAGAGGTTGAAGAGGAGGTGAGAAAGTCATAAAGGTCTGGACAAGTGATCAGGGAGGATGGGGATGGGAGGCTGGTCATCATCCCCATGGGGTATGTACAACCTCATGGGCAGTCTTGATAGACTGCATGGCCTTCTTCTGAAAGCAGTTTTCTATTTCTATGATTAAAAAAAACAAAACAACAGAGTTTACAAACCTCAGAGGCCAGATATTCAAAACCTAGCCCAGAGGCTAATGGGTGTTTGTGCTTGCTAGGGTTTGTCTCCAATTTGTGAGTGGGGTCTATATTCAGAGACCCCACAGTGCAGGCAAAACCCATTAGTGCCAGAGTGCCAAATTACCAATGTGCCCATGTAAATGAGGGGTTCACCTCTGCATACAGGCACAGCAGGATATTGAGAGATTTACACAGCTGATAAATGACACCTGAATGGGTACAGGTTACCACCTTTTCAAACACCAACTTAAGGGCCTGCTGGTAGGCAAAGGGGCTGCAGTCACTTACCCAGGCCAGTTGAAGCACTGACTTCCCAGTTATCCAATGGTGTCTCCACCCTCTTTATGACCTGCCACTGTAATAAAAAAGTATTCCCTGGTGTCCAGTGCCCCCCCCGATCACCTGTCGCTATAATAAAAAAATAATTCCCTACTGTCAAGGGGCAACCCCTACGCCCGATCCCTGTCACCATAATTAAATAAGTATTCCCTGGTATCTAGTGACACTCCCCTCTGTCTGATCCCTGTTCCCATAATTAAATTATTCTCTAGTGTCTAGTGCCCCCCCACAAACACACACATGGCCTGAACCAAGCAGACCACCTGACACCCCCTCTTAACTCTGTCACCTCTGGTGCCATGCAGATCTGTTATGTTGACCTGCACAGATATCGTCTCACTACCTTGGCCGGTCACCATATTGACTTACAGGGAGTGCATATCCTGTGTACTGTAAAAGGATCGGACATGACAGAAGTAAGGGGGGATGTTTGCCAGTGGGGGCAGTGCAGGTGGTGCCACTAGACACCATATAGTAATTATTGAATTACAGGGATGAGGATTGGAGGTCCATGGGGTGCCACTAGACTCCAGGGAATATTTACAATTTTAAGGGGATGGGGCTCAGAGGGCAGAGGGTGTCACTAGACTCAAGGGACTACATAATTTATTTTGGGGATGGGATTGGAGGGCAGGGGATGCCACTATACACTAGGGAATATTTAAACTTACATAGAGGCAGGGATCGGAGGGCGAGGGATGCCACTAGACACCAGGGAATATTTAAACTTTTACAGGGACAAGTGATCAGGTGAGGGGGGGGCTGTCACAGGTGGGGTGCAAACCTGCTGCCATTTCTCATGCAAATGAGCCAGTAATGGGCCTCCATATGGTCCCTTTCAGCCTTGCATGCCCAATGAGCTCATTTGCATGTTGCTGGTTGAAAAACCTGTCTGGGGCTCCTGGCGCTAACAGGCATAGGGGAGCAGTAGTTCCGTGCACTTTGGTATGGTCAGCATGCAGCCCAGATCCATGTTTTGGCAGTGCTATTTGATTTTGTGGTGCCCTGAAATGGGCCTATATTTCGTCAATAGTGCAGGTGTGCTACCCCACTGAATATAACATCATTGGGGTCATGGGCTGGGTAAACAGAGCACAAACATTTGCGCTCCACTCTTGCTCATTACTCAGTATCTGGCCCCAACAGTCAAACTACTATGCATGAAATAGTTTTGATTAGTTTAAATTTTATTTATTTTTGGATTTTGGTAACTGTGTAGGCTCACTGAAACAAGCATCCCTTTCTCAAGAGTGACCCAGAAATAATTACATGAAATACATTAACAGTATATATAAAGACACTAATTACAATGACAAAATGCAATGACAACAATGAATATACATTTAAAAAAAAAAACTTTGAGCAACAGATCCAGTAGTTAGATACAGTATACAGGTAAGTACTCAGAGACACTTAGTTCTACAAGAACATTGACATTATTATTTATAGGCAAATACAGTCAGTTAGATTAACAGATTAGCTACAGTAGCTAAAGTAGGCACAGGGCCTGTTAACAAATAAAGACTCCTTCACAGTAGATTTAGAGGACACAAGGGTCAGGCATTTCATGACCTTAGAGGGGAGATTGTTCCATAGCCTTGGTGCAGTAGCTGCAAAGGATCTCTGACCAGCAGCAGAGAGTGCCCTCGGCACAGTAGCTAGTTTCTCTCCAACGGATCAAAGAGTCTTACTATGCAGTTTGAAGTCCATGATATTAGCCAGCTTTTCAGGGGGCAGTAAAGGAGTTGTGCACCATAGAAAGCAGAAGGAGATGAATCATCTCCTTTGGGGGAAGGAACAATTTAGTTTGGAGAGATCCCTGAAGTGATGTTCATGGCTGCAGACCCCAACAGCAAAGCCTGCTATTGGATGGTAGGAAAACTTCAGTTTGAAGAGTTCAGTCCCCTTGAAAGATGACTGAAATGAGGCCCCATAGGTGATAGTGGGCAGTAGAATACTGTTGTTTACCGAGAGCATGGCCTCTTTGGTAAAGTAGGGACACAGCCTATACAGCATGTGAGGTTTCTGGTTCAGGGTTTTGACCACTAATTCCACATGAGGCCTGAGGAAAAGTTCTTGATTCAGATGGATTCCCAGAAATTTTACAGTACCCACCATATCGATACGTGCCCCAGACAAAGTATTATTACTGAGTCGATTTTTTCTATCATGTCTCAGCCTACAGGTACCAAATAGCATGACCTTTTTTTGATATTCAGTACTATCAAGTTTGACTGAAACCAGGACTCAAGAGAGCCAAAGTGTGGCTGTAGGCCAGACTGAAGCTAAAACAGGCTGATGTGAGATCTGTTCAGAACTGCATCGTCAGCATATAGCAGTATTTTGTCATTACCAGAGTTATTAGGCAAATCATTTATGAAATATGAAAATAAAATAGGGCCCAGAATTGAGTCCTGGGTGACACCATCAATTATTGCCTGCAGGGCAGAACAGCTGCTCCCCCATTTAACAAGTTTCATTTTCTCCAAGAGGTAATTGTGGACCCACTTACATATGAACATATGAAAATGGCACTATAAAATGGCCACTTTGGTTTATCAAGTCTGCTTGAGTGTGCAGCTCTGTATTGTGTATACCAGAACTGCCCCCTTCCCATTCAACCTAGATTCTACATCCCTCCTCCTCTCTCCCCCTTCACTAGCCCTATCTCCCATTACAATCCTTCCTTTCACCCTATCCCACCCCCTCTTAAAGCTGTCCACTGTACTTGATGACACTACCTCTTCCAGAAGCTTATTCCAACTGGACACCACTCTTTCAGTGAAGAGGTTCCTCTTTATCTCCCTTTTAAATTTTCCTCCCTCAAATTTGAGACAGTATCCCTTCATTCTTCAATTTCCCCTAATGTTGAAGATGGCTTCTTTGTTAACCTTATTTATACATTTAAGGTACTTAAAGGTTTAAATCATGTCCTCTCTCTCTCTCTTCTCTCCTCCAGGGAATAGATATTGAGCTCCCTTAACCTCTCCTGATAGGGTTACATGACATGTAATCAATGCCAAGACCCCTTAATGTGTGCACCAGAAGGTTATGATTAACAAGGTGAAATGCCTTGGTTAGGTCCACAAAGACTGCTCCTGAGGTCTGACCAGCATTCATAGCATTGAGCAGGTCAGTCATAAGTAGAGATGTTGCAAAGTTAAAATTCACCAGCAACGTTCCAGCGAAGTCAGCAAATCCATGGAGCAATCCATGAAGTATTTCTAATAGGTTCAAAATTTGCCTGTGTGACTTTATCTTTTTTGTGTGGAATTTTGCCATAAAGTAAGGAATTTTGCCCATGAACGTTGGTGAAATTCTGCCATTTGTGGGCAAAATTCCACACTTCGCTGGCAAAATTCCATACTTTGCAGATGAAAAATCACACTTCACATCTGTGAATTAATCCACAAATTGTGATAAATATATGGATTAATTCATGGAGCAAAGTTTCCCAACTTTGCTCATCTCTTGTTGAAAGGCATAGAAAGGCAGTGCCATTGCCAAGCTGTTCACTGGAGCTATGGTGGACTTCAGTTAACACTTTATCTCAGGGTAACTGCACATAGCTGTTTGCTTCCCCACTTCACTGGGGACTCCCCTCCCCCCCACTATGTCATGCCCTGGCAAAACATGTAGCAGCCCAAGTGTCACCATGTTTGTTTTAAGTTACTACCTATTTCTATTTGTAACAGAATGCAAATTGCTGTCTCTGGTGTACTAGAGGGTTTAGCTACATCACTGTATAGGACATGTATAGAGGTTCACTCTCTTATGAATTGTATCCCTTATATTTTTGTACATACATGTATAATGTTCCCTACATCAATCTGTACTCTATGTAACCATGTCTGTATTTGTATGTACTATCTGTTTCCTGACAAGGAGCATTTGTAAATGAGTCCCTGACTCAAAGGTTTGCAATTCCAATTTCTACTAAATAAAATAAATAAATAAATAAGTAAATATTCTCAATGCACAATCATGGTCATGATACTGTGGTTTCCAATTTGGCATATCTAGTTGTCCATCCTCAAACTGTAGTCCTAAGACCTGTATAGTCTCAGTAATTATATTTATCCCACTGACTGTAGTGGAAGGTTGGGGGGGGGATTCCCATGTTGCCATCCAATGCATTTAAACAAATTTAATGAGGCTCCAGATATGTTTCTGAATTCAGTGCACAATCATATGGCTTCTGTGACTGAAGTATCATCTGCTGCTAGCACACTCATATTGTCCACATATGCCAGGAACTTCATATTAAATGGTACCAGCTTCATTTATTAAGGGGTGTATTTCATTGGAGGTGTTTATTACCCTTAATAGGGGGGTCTAGAAAAAAAGTATAAAATATGAAGCTTAATGGTCACCCCTGCTTTACTCTTCTTTTAATATTAATCATAGGACCCTTCCAACAATTTGTGATTGGTATTACCAATGCAGTGTTGCACAAACCCTATAACCAGGTTATCATTTGTTCTGGGACTTGGTATCTAGCTAAAATGAGCCACAATAAATCATGATTAACTGAGTTGAAGGCCTGCCACTGGTCTAAAAGTTGTCCAGTGTTTCCCTTTCTACCACTTCCTGTAGGAGTATTAAATGGTCCTATATACTTCACCTTGGCATGGAGCAGGGCTGGGCCCCTGACATCACTATTTGAGCCATTTTAGTTAATAATTTTGCTAAGATTTTGGTTAGAATCTTAAAGTCTATATTTAGGTCTCCAGTTCTGAAGGTACTTTTTATCTCCCTTTTTATGTAAGTAAATAAAGGTCCCCATGTTCATATCTAAAGGCATTGAGTTATTATGTAGAATGTTGTTATATGCATGGGTAATTTCCATACTTAATTTGGAACCTAGTAGCTTATAAATTTCATTCGGAAGCCCGTCTAAACCAGGGACAGTCACATTTTTCAAGGAAGACATGGTTTCCCTCACTTCATGAATCTGTATATCTTGCTGGGCCAGTTTCTTAACGTCTGGGTAGATGTGTGGTAAATTTAATTGAAAAAGAAGGGAGGGAGCTTGTTCTATGTTGGATATTAGAGGTCTGTACATTTCCTTTGTGTAAGCAGCTACATATTACCATATCCCTCTGTTTGAGGTGTGTAGATTGAGCTGTACATCATGTAAAGAATCCATTTCTTTTTTCAATATTCGTATATGGCAATTCTTATATGGACATACCGTATCAAAGGAACCAATTGTGCCAAATTTCTGTTGTTGATATATTGTCCTAGCTTTTTGGGTGTGATAATCCATTACATCTTTTTAATGGTATTTACCTGTTTAGAGTAGTCCTGTCTAGTGTTATGTGACAATGTCAACTGGTTTTGTAAGTTCTGTCATTTTTGTAAATATTGTATATACTTATTTATACTATTAGGTTTTCTTTAGTGTTTTAATAATTTCTGCAGTTCAAATTTTGTATATACCCACCACATTTGGGGGCTGTCATATAAAATAAAAACAGATTTCTTAACTGAAAAATTGTTGTATGTTAAGCAACATTGCTTCCTCTTTTAGTAATGATGTATTCAGTTTTCAGATACCTGGGCCCTTAACTAGGGGATTATATTGTCTCAATTGAATAGAGACAACATTGTGATCTGAACATTCTGCCTCTAGCACTTGTGCAGAGGCTATAGGCAAATGTTGGGATACAAAAAAGTAGTTGATTTGTGTTACTAGGGGACCTTTATGAAAAGCTGGTGTATGAGTTTGTGTAACCTGTAGGTAAGCACCTTGTAATCTAGCTGTCCATAAAACTGAGGATAGAAAATTTGAGTCACAGAATATTTTAGAAGTTTTGGTATTTTTGGATCTATCCTTAACTGAAAGGCCACAATTGAAGTCTCCACCAAAGCTAATATATTGTGATGTATGTAAGACAGATAGATAGACAAATAGATAACTAGATTGCCAGACAGATAGATAGATAGATAGACAGATAGATAGATAGATAGATAGATACTGTAGATATATACTTTATTTCAATAGTTCCCCTTTCCAGGGACTCGGAGAGCTTCACATTTAAAATACAAGACAGCAATTTTAACATATTCATAAAATACAAATTTTAAACAAGCAGCAATATTCAACATAATAATTATAAAACTGTCTATCAAATCAATTAAAATCCAATTCATACGCTGCATGTTAAAAGCCTGGGTAAATAAATAGGTCTTTAATCCTTTTTTGAAGGTCTTTACTGAGGGTGCCTCCCACAGCTGTTTGGGTAGTGAGTTCCAAAGGGTGGGTGCAGCCACCGAAAATGCTCTATCTCCAGAGTGATGCAACCTAACCCTAGGAACACTAAGGAGACAACCCTCGGCAGAACAGAGAGTCGGGATGGATGGCGAGGCACAAGATCTTGCAGGTAGACTGGTCCTCATTCATGTAGGACTTTATAGGTCAGTAACCTGAACTTGAAGGCAATCCTTCACCTAACCAGCAGCCAGTGCAGCTTATGGAGGATGGATGTGATATGATCATACCTATATGTACCCATTAATAATCTTGCTGCTACATTCTGCACCAGCTTCGCTTGGCAGAGGTTACCTCCAGATAGCCCTAGGTACAGGGCATTGCAGTAATCCAGTCTAGACATTACAAAAGCATGTATTGGTGAGGCTAGGTCCTCAGAGGATAACAGGTTCCAAATCCAGGCAATGTTCCTCAGACAGTAAAATCTGCTCTTAACAATGGCCGACACCTGAGCATCAAATGTCAAGCCACTGTGAAGGATCACACCCAGATTCTTCACCCATTCAGATGAGGTCAGTGTCACCCCCCCCAGTACAAGACTAGGGGGTCTCCATAAACCCCCATCCCCCCACGATGATCTGTATCCACCACCAGCACCTCTGTTTTGTCTGGATTGAGTCCCAACCAGTTATGGGACATTCAAGTCCGGATCTCAGACAGGCAGTTGTTAAATACAGAGTCTACTATCTGGTTACTTGCTGCACAGGAAAGGTATTGCTGGGTATCATCTGCATAACAGTGAAAACTTAACTCATACTGTCTGGTAATGTCACCCAGTGGCAGCATATACACTGTGAACTATAAGGTCAACAAGACTGACCACTGCCGAGCACCACAGGTTAGAGGCTAAGTATGGCTGTATTAATTTTAATAAATCAGTTCTGAGTGTTTTAGTTTGTGGCGCATGTAAATTGATTAATCTGTAGAAAATGTTGTGGATTTTGACATCTAGGATTAAAACCTATCCCGGAACCAGATCAATTAATTTAACAACCTCTACATTAGAATATTTTAAACAGTATTCCCACCACCGAGTATGTTTCCAGCCCAAAGGACCAAAATGAGGGTCTGAATACCATGCTCTTAGTCTTTTTGCTGGCGTGATTTCAAACAGAGTGAAACCTTATACCCTGTAAGAAAAATATACCCAAAGTAATATAAGACAAAAAGGAAAAAACATGTCCCTCTTTTCCAGTCTTTTTGTACTGTTTATGTTCACATTATATATGGAAGTTAGGAGATATTTACGTGATGAAAATATTCACACCTGTATTGATTCACCTTGACCTGCCTCTCCTGGGTGTGTGCTCCTTGTGTTTTATTTAGACCTAGAATTCCACTTTTGGGGCCCCCAGGTTTCATGTGTTACCTCAGTGTCTGTTGTTTGTTCTGGGTGAGAGGAAGTAATAGAAGAAATGCTTGAGTTGTCAGTGTTGTCCGAGTTTTCCTGTAGTAATAAGGGTTGCCTGATTAAAAGGGCAGGCCTTGTTGTCCCCCAGGCTCCAGTTAATGGAGGGATTGGGCTCAGTGGAAGTAAGATCAGGATAGGAAGGAAAAGGGAAGTGGAGGGTGGGGGTGTCCGTGGAGGCTGAGCTCAAAGAAGATGATTCAGGTGTGATGTCACAAAAGGGGAGAGGGTCACAGAAGGGGATAGAGAAAATTGATTGGTCAGATTAGTGGAAGACAGAGAGAGTACAAGGGGTTTATAAGCTGGTGTCTGGCACACAGCGCTCACAAATGTTGCTACTTAGAGATTTGTTTCCCACCTGCTCAACTGAGCAACAGGCACCAAGCAAGACCATGGAAGAGTAACAATCCAAAGGTGGACGGGTTGTATGTTATATACAAGGAGGTCATGGCAATCATAATTTGAGTAAGGGGTCAGACTGGAGGTGGATGGCAGACACGTTGAAGGGAGGACACATTGAACAGCATAAACTGCTAATGAATTATAAAAAGACAAAGGCCATGATGTTTTATAACTTGCACAGCAAACAGAACTGCCAACCTTACTATCCATAACAAACAACAGCAACCACTCAAACAAGTCCAGGAGTTTAAATATCAGGGATTACCCTTGACTGCATGCTGTCCTACAACTCACATGTTCAACATAACTCAAAAGCCAATAACTCAAGAATAGGGGTCTTCCACCACCATCTGCACTGCCTGTCCGACGATGCCATGCACACCTCAGTAACTAGCTCTATATTGCCCATAATTAATTATGGGTTAGTTTTCTATGGGGCTGTCACAAATACAACCTTAAAACGAATCAGGTCTGTCCTGAATAAGTGCTGTAGACTTGTCACAGGAGCAGCTAAATGTACCCATACCAGTGATCTCTACAAACACTCTAATTGGCTCAACCTTCATGGTAGACTTGCTTACCAAACCTGCCTTTGAGCTAAAAAAATCTGCCTCTGCCTTACACCCCTTGCAACACAGGTATTTATGATACCAAACACTAGCACACATTTTACATGCAGTACCCTCAAATCCATGTTTCTTGTCTTATTCTGTTGTACCTCTCAGGCCCAATGTACCTTGTTTAACAGACTTCCTCCTGAATTCTTAGATGAGATCAAGATTGGCACACACAAACGCAAACTTCGCTAGTACCTCATGAATCTTAGTAAATGTGAATGTGCCCTGTAGCTCGGCAGGTTACTGTTGTCATCATCTCTGTTCCCCCAGTCCCTGATGCTCCTAAATTCCCTTCTGTCCCCGCCCTCCTACCCCTTTCTCCTTTCCCACCTTTCCCCATACCACTCCTGTCTCTTCTCCTACCTCCCTTCCCCTACGTTTTCCTCCCTTTGTACCCTCTCCTCCCCCCTCTGGATACCGCTACCTCCTGCTCCTCACCCCCTCCTTTTTTCCCAGGTCCCCTTCCTTTGAATCCTTCACTCTGTGCAGACACACCCGGCTCCACTATGCCTGCTTTTCAGCCACCACTAGTTCTTTCTGTAGTCTTTCCACTCTGACAAGGCCATAATCTTGACTAAGTACCCCTCTCACCTTATCCATTCTCTTCAAGTTGTTTTCCTCACCTCACACCCCTAATGTAATTCTTGTTATACTATGTCTCCTGTTTTCCTGTTTTTAATGCTACACCAAATGAAATGCATTTCCTGTCTGAGTATATTAACCCTTGCAGGGCCACAGACTGATACATCAGTCCAGAATTCCTGTACATTCTAATTCTGTTGGCAATCTAAGAGTTAATGTAGTTAATGTAAGGTAATCCAGCTCTGTAACACAATAAGTCATCTTTCAACTTGTACTGTTCTGCTACTTGTATGTTATTTTTGTTATTGTATGTTATTTTTACCCCCGGGTCACCCCTGAAAAAGGGACCTCCGGGGCCCAGTGGGCCTACCCGGTCAACAAAATTCAATAAATAAATAAATAAATAATGTTAGCTCGTGGTGTATTATTTTATTAACTCATTTATTGTATTGTATTCTCTCTTACTTGCTGCTGCAATACTATACTGACGTGGAACCTTTGTAAAAGAACCTCTGGTTCAAAGTTACAATATTTGTAATCCTAGTACTCAATAAATAAAATAGTTGAGGGCAAGATCAAATGGGGAGCAGGGGAGCAGACAGACACATAAGGCCACAAAATATAGAATAAAACTAAGAAAGATACTGGTATACACTAGTGCCTGTAGAAGAAAAGGAGGAGAACGGCCCGCAGATGTACATCTGGTGGGGGGGGGGAGAAGAAAGAAAGAAAATGGTTGAATATTCAAACTGTGATTAAAATGTGTATTGAAAATGGGGATAATCAATTATGTTTGGGAAACATGTTTGGAAATATGTATATGAAGAGAAGGGTGTATTTGAATATGATGATGAAAAAAACAAAGGATATGTAAATAGAATTATAATTACTGGAATAAAATGTATTGCCAGTCTGGGCACCCACAAAACATTTGTTCTGTGTATTTCATTGACTGGAGAATCGAGGGAAAACAAATTTATTTTCTAGTGGAATTGTTTTGATTTTTGATAGCTTTGGGATGGTAAGACCTTTAACCATGCTTCACCTTGCTGCCCTTGATACCTTAGCGGCATCTATGGCGGGGGGTTGTCTCATATCCTTACTTGACTGAGAGCTGGGCAGGTTTATTCTCGATTGTGGTAGTGCCTTTCCATCTGTGTCATTTATGCTGTTTGCTTCTGATGTGGTGGCAGAGATGGGTGTTGCTTCCATCTCTTTGGGGGGAGGTGGAACAGTCATTTGAGATGGGTTAGGGAAAAGGTCAAACTGTTGTGCAGGGGGCAGTCTGCATTGGTGCATCTATTTCAGTTGCTCTGCTCTCCTGGTGATTACTCACCGAAGGCTGGCTAGGCCCTAGTTCTTCTATGGTTGCAGGGGTTCTAGAAGTGATTTTAGTAATTTGTGCTAAGGTAATAAATAACATTTGCTCTGCACCATCAGCCAAGTCAGGTTTATTGTGTGCTGCCCATGGGCAATTCTGGAAACTGTGGCCTACTTCATCACACAGGTTGCATTTTTGCCTCATCTATACATTGACTTCCTGAGTGATCAAGGGCACCACAAACAGAACACTTGATTTTGTCTCACACACACACACACACTGCTTAAATGGCTAACTGAGCCACACTTATGGCAGGCCTTCAATTGGCCTGGATAAAATAACACTCCTCTATCTCTCCCCAACAGAAAGCTATTTGGCAAAAGCAAGATCCCTGTATCTGAGGATTTTAACATCATCCTCCCTCTCCATCCCCCCAGTCCAAATATTTTCTGTATGAAAAATCACTTCAGGGTCATTTAATACTGTGCACCACTGTTTCAACCATAGTACTAGGTCATTCATGCTGATTCCTTCATTGCAGAAAAGTACAGTATTTGTTTGTGGGCTGGTTTGGTTAAAGATATTACTTTAAATGGAGGCCATAATTGGGTATCCTTAAATCTATTGTACGTAATCCAAAATCCTTCCAGACCATTTAATGTCTTGAAACTGATGTCGAGAGTTGTTTAATCGGATACATGTATTAGGGCATATATTTCATTCTCAAAAAACTTTATGAAATCTTTTAGAAGAGTTCTGGCCACAAAAAGACAGTATGGGACTTCCTCCATGCCCCCTATGTATCTTAAACAGACTGCATTATGGCATTTAGCAGGCTGAATTGTGGTTTTGAAAAAGGAGTCTAAGGTCTAGAATTAGGTGTACTGGATGGTCTCTGAGGAAAATGCTGTGTTTGTTGATGTTGTACTTTATTGTTGCCAAGGCCTATGTTTGTAGTTGAGTGGTCAGGAGGGTTAGCAGGAGTATTTAATGCGCCCTGCAGAAGTACATTGCCTGCAGTTTGTGGTAAAAAAATGAAGCTGAGGGTTTTGTGTTAGTGATAATTCTGGTGGGGTAAAGTCAAAATAGAGTTTTCAGATTGAGGGTCTAGTGAAGGTGCAGTTTCTCGTGTTGTTGGTTCATTTGTTTGGAGTGGTATATAAATCATGGAGGGGCCAGAGAACCAAGCTCCTTACTCTGTTTCCCTTTCCCAGTCTTCAGCTCTTAAAGCTTTATTCACCGACCAAGCGTTGGCATGATTGTCTGAAGTTGTACTTACTGTGAGGTGTCTTAGACCAGACCAAGTTTGGTCCATATTTGCCATTCCTGATGGTTCCCCAGTGACATCTGCTAAAGTGCAGGATGATGTCGACTTAGCAGTTACATCTGTGGTTCTCTCCATTGAATTCATGGTATTCCTACTTGGAGATGGCGCTGCACTGCTAGGTGGTGAGAACAAAGTTATTCCATTGACAGTCAGCTGAGATGAGCTGACAGAAGCTGGAGAAGGAGTCAACTGCATTTTATTTAAATGGACAAGTAAGTTCACTTTTTTTCCTGCAGATATCACTGCTCTTCCAATGCTAGCCTTTCCATTAAAGTCTTTTTAGATGAAATATCGCTAGACTCACTATTGTCTGAAGTCTTAACTTGGGAAGGAATCTCCAGTCTTTCATCTGTGTTATTTCTTGTTTCCTCATTATCCATCTGTATTTCTGGTCCATATTGTTCCAAGTCACTTGGCTGAGCTGCATCTTCCATTATTTCTGTGGGCAGGGTTCCTAAACTACCAGCCATTGTGGTCTCTAACAATGCTGAGGCAGGGAGAGGAGACCTTCTCCCCTACCTCCAGGACTTTCATCCTCTCTCCAGTTGACCCAGGAGCAGCCATCTTGGCATAGTGCCATGATGACAAAGATTCCCCTACAGGTGAGTAGGGGATTTTTTTATTTACATATTTAAGACATCACAATATTCCATACATTGATATTTCTAAAACCCATCAGAAACAACAAAAAGAAAAAAAACAGTGAAATATAATAGGAATACATTATGAAATTTCACTTAGAACTAAAACTATCTCATTCTTCTCTAACAAGTATTAAGAAATACCATGTAATCTGAAATAAAAGTTAAAAAAAAATTAAAGAAAAATTCAAAAGGAAAACATTCAATAAATTATAAAATTCTTCATCTTTATGAGTAGAATATCCTATGGTTTAAAGATCCACTTCATAGCATCCCAATACTGGTCTGACTTAAGTTGACCCATAAGCTGTAATTCCATTTTCTGGATCTATTTTAAATCAAATAAAATAATATGAAATAACTCTATTGGAGTTATATGTATTCGCTGTAAGATAAATTTACATCTAATTTGCCATATCTAATATAGCAAACATGTCATGAGAATCCTCATACTACCACTATATACGATTTCCACACTTGGGGATATATTCCCAAAAATAAAATTGCAGGTGTTAAATACTGAATCATATTTGTGGTCCATTTGTTTGCTAAAAGATCCCAAAATTCAATTATATATGGACATGTAAAATACAGGTACTCTATTGTCTCAATCTTTTGAAGGGTAATAGCTTTCTTTCATTTCTTTATGTTTCTGGTTTCTTTTTATATTTATTTCCCCATGTACTTCCAGCCATACTAAGTCCCACATTTTTGGTGGGATTCTTTTCTTGGTCAGTAGTGCCTTAATTTGTGTTACTTCTGTCTGTGAATATTGTGAAAAGGGTGTCTCCATACTACCTCTTTGCAAAATCTCCCTATTTTGCATACGCCAGTGTAATGTCATTACCTCTGTTTTTGTCAGTTTCCATTTTTGTACATACAGTAGTCAAACACATATATCCACATAACATGTAACCTAGGGACCCTTTTGTTTTAGTGCATAAATTTATTTCTGTCCATTCTTGTGATATCCCTTCAGTAGTAGGTCTAACCCATGCTACCCATATTTTTTGTTCATTTTTCTCTACTGGCACACAATTTGCATATAAAAATAGTAAAATAAAATTGGATTCAGCATACCCTCCCCTCCTTCTTTTTTTTTCTAAATAAGTAATGTTTATTTTAATAGGGTTCAGTATAGTCCCCCATAAACAAGAGAAAAAACAAGCATATAAAGCTGTTTCCAAAACTTTAGGGACTGGGAATATATAACTGAGAAATAGAAAGGTGGGAAATAAGAACGTTTGTATACAATACATTTGTTTTAATCTCCCCATCCTCCAAGTATTTCATCTGTTGACCTTTGCCCTCCATTTAGAGATTTGTAATTCCCAATTAAAGTTTGCCATTTCTCTGGTCCAAAATACATTCCTAATATCTTACAAGGTTCTGCCTCTATGGGAATGTCTGCTATTGTTTGTGTGTCTCTCCCTGTCTCTTCCAGTTTCATCTATCTATATGCAATTACTCTTTTGCTTATTTATCTTAGAACCTAATATGCCTGATATGGCTTGTAATAGGTTACTTGGTATTTTGCCAGATTGTTCTTCTGCTAAAAATAACCATAAGTCATCTGCATATTCATTAACTTCTGCTGTATTAATGTACTGAACCCCATGTATGGCAGGTGATTGCTATGAAATCTGCAATACTGGGTCAAGTGTTATGATATAATGTAGGGGATTAAGGAAACATCCCTGTCTTACCCCTACCTTAATCCCCATTTGTGTCCCATCAATCCATTTTCAAACGGTCTCACATTTGCCAATACATATACATTTTTTATCCAATTAGTAAGTTTTTCAGGAAATCCATATGCTGTTAAACACTTCCATAAAAAATTTATGAGAAACTCTGTCAAAAGCTTTGGCCTGGTCTAGGCTGACCATATAACCCTTGAGATTCCCTTCCTGCCGCTTACTCATTACTTCTCTAAGCAATATTAAGGCATCTGTAATACATCTCTATGGCACTGAACAATGTTGTATGTATAATGCTATTTAATGTTTTTGATCATCTGCCCCCGATAATCATTAGTAGTGTGATAGGCCTCCAATTCTGTATATCTGATTTTCCCCAATTTTATGTAAAAAATAATAATCCTTCTGTCATTTGTTCTGCAATAGAATTTTCCACCAGAAAAGTATTAAAAACTAAAAGCAATTCTTTAGACATATATTCCCATAGTACCTTTTACAATTCTCTTGATAATCCATCAGTCCCTGGGGAGACCTCATTTTTAGGTTTTTGATAACTCCCTCCAGTTCCTCATAGGAAATTTTAGCAGTAAGGTATGGCTTTTTAGAACCTACCACTTGCGGAAGATTTGCGATCTGTATTATCTGTTCCATCTGTTTAGTGAAAGGAAAAGAAGTGGCAAATTGTTCTATCACATGCTGAGCTATTGTTTTCTTTATTCACTGATTTTCTACACACATTATTCCTTCTTCATTTATTAATTTTGATATTACTTATTTCCTATCCTAGTTTTGCAGTCCTCATGAGGATTAATTTGATGTTTCTTCGCTTGTGTCCAGAAGCAATGCTCCATCTCCATGGATTTCTGTCTACTATATTGAGGGAATTTCATATCACTTCTTATCTCTTGGATTTGTTCTGAAACATCGTGGTCTATTACAGTCTGCTTTAATATTAGTACATACAATTCTGTTTTAAAAGCTAAATATTTCTGGTACTTAGATTTCTCCTTTTGTTTAGCTCATTGCTTCAAAAGGTCATTAAAACACACCTTACTATCTTCCCATCAGCTTATGGGTGAATCATATAAAAAGCTAACAGATTGTCTATCTTTAATTACATGTTGTATGTCAATTTGTGTTTGTTCATCTTGTAGCATACTCACATTCAGTCTCCACATGCCCCCCGATACTCTAGGTAGGGAATAGAGATGGGTGAAGTGGCCCTAATTTGCTCCGCAAAGTGTTTCGAAGAGTGAAGGTGAATTCGCAGAGTGCTCCACAACACGAAGTGGAGTACTTTGTGTTATAATGGGTGACGCGAAGTCCATTGAAAACAATGATTTTCCATTACTCCATCTTCCAAAACCACTACTCCACCAATTTTTGACACAAAGTACATTGAAAACAAAGTACTTTGCCTCACTTTACCTTGTTTTTAAGCTCCAAAGGTGAATTTTGCAGTGATTCATGGGAATTCAGGTCACATGGGCTCTAGATTGTTCTACACAGCCTTAGTTTGGGGTAGTGTGTGTAGGAAGCTGTAGGAGACAATCTGCTCCGAGAGCTCTCTGTGATTCAAACCTTCTAAAAGCTGTTAAAAAAGCCTTTTTGAGTAATTTTTTTGCTGAAACTTTAGTTAATTAATTATAGGAAACCCTCCTGTGCTCATATCATCGAGCATTTATTGTTTGTGTGTGGATTTTGAATGTTAATGTACAACATTCAGTCTGTGTACTGAGAGACAGTGGAAGTGTGCTTTGGGGGAGGGGTGTATCTGTGGTGTAGGTAGATTAACTTGGAGAAAAAGACAGTGCTTTCTGTTTTGGTGATATTTTTCTTGTATAACTGTGTCAATGTACATACAGTATTATTTTCAATAATTCTTGCCATTTATTTGCTGATTGTTGTGGTGCAGCAGTGCATTATTTTAGTCTGTTTAAAATATGCAGTTATAATACTGAAGTTTTCAATTTGCTACGCATTACTTAGTGTGTGTGTGAGTATGTGTGTGATGCGTGTCATCAAATCAGACACCTTTTATTGTGCCTCATAATAATTTCAGCAATGTGAACCTGCTGTCCACTGCAGGTGTGTGATTTTTTTATACTTCTTTGTGGTATCTTTACTGGTACTAGTACTAGTGACTGTTACTACAGCAGTGAAGTACACTGCCCCCGCCATGGCCCGCCCCAACTGGCAAAGGTATTCTTTTCCAGATCTGAATTTCTGATGGTGAGCTCTGGTTAGGTGTTGTGCCTTTGCATCTGCATCTCTTCAGTGTGCAGTGCAATCTTATTCTGTTTGTGCATTTGCATCTCTTTAGGGCCCCATCACCATTTGTAACTTAAGTCACAGTTGTTTCTTTGGCTTCCCTTCAGAGTACTGCACAGGTGCGGTGCATAATTCTGCATGAACATTGTACTCATTAATATGCGTTTTTAAGTCAGGACCATTATCATGAGTCACTCATGATACAAATCATGTTCTTCATCATCATGGTCACAAATCACTATTCACAATCACATCACGAATCACAACATTAATTTTTTTACTAGTTACTTGGATGTATTGTAACCCTGTTTTGTAGTATCTCTCCAGGCTTCACCACCCCACCATTGTACTCATTAATATGTGATTTTAAGTCAGGGAGTTTTGTGCTACAGCTCATCGGGGAAGTACAGCTGTAAGCATTCTCATTCCGAGTACAGTTCCATATTAGTTACCTCATACCCTTGACACTGAATCATATTCTTCATCATCACAGTCACAAAGGCAGTTACAAATCATGATTCACAATCACGTCACGAATCACAGCACTCATTTTTTGACTTGTTACTTGGATGTATTGTAAACATGTTTTGTAGTATCTCTCCAGGCTTCACCACCCCACCATTGTACTCATTAATAAATGTTTTTATGTTGTGGAGTTTTGTGCTACAGCTCATCGGGGAAGTACAGCCATAGGCATTTGCATTCCTTCCCGTACAGCATGTAAGTTACAGTACTGTAAGTAGTGGTGGGAGATGTGGCCCCAATTTGCTCCATGAAGTGATTCACTGAGTAACGTGGAATTCGTGGAGAACTCCACAATGTGAAGTGGAGTACTGTGCTTCATAATGAGGAACGCAAAGTCCATTGAAACCAATGACTTTGCCTAGTTCCACCTTCCCCATACCACTTCTCCACCAATTTTAAGGTGAAGTACATTGAAATCAATGCAATTCACCTCACTTCACCCTGTAATTGAGATCCAAATGAAATTCAGCAGTTATTCATGGGATTGCAGGTCACATGGGCTCTAGATTGTTCGGCACAGTCTTAGTTCTGGCCTGGGCAGTGTGTGTGCAGTGCTAGCTGGAGACAGTTTGCTCTCAGAGCTCTGTGATTCAAAACCTCTAAAAGTTGTTTAAAATGTCTTTTTAGTAATATTTTTTGCTCAAAATTTAGTACATCGATTGTAGGAAACCCTTCTGTGCACATATCGAGTGTTTATTATTGTGTGTGGATTTTGAATATTTATTTAGAATAGTCAGTCTGTGTACTGTGAAATGTGTTTGGGGGAGGGGCGTATTTGTGGTGTAGGTAGACTAACTGGGAGAAAAAGGCAGTCTTTCTGTTTTGGTTATATTTTTCTTGTTTAACTGTGTTGATGTACACACAGTAATATTTTTAGTAAATCTTGACTTTTTTTGCTGATTGTTGTGATGCAGCAGTGTATAATTTCAGTTTGTTTAAAACATTTGGTTTTATTACTAAAGGTTTTCAATTTGCTACACATTACTTGTAGTGTGCATGAGTGTGTGTGTGATGCGTGCCATTAAATCAGACACCTTTTATTGTGTTACAGCATAATTGCAGCAGTGTGAACTTGCTATCCACCGCACCTGCATGAGTATTTTATACTGCTTTGTGGTATCTTTACTGGTAGTGGATTATTACTGCTGTGCACTAATCCCCCAAGTAGCAAAATGTATTCCTTTCCAGATTTGGATTTGTGACTTGTGAGCACTGGTAAGGTGGTGTTGTGCCTTTTCATATGCATCCCTTGAGTGTGCAGCACAATCTTAATCTGTCTGTGCATTTGCATGGCACCATTAATTCTGGGAGACTGCATTTCTTGTTACACTCTCATTTCACTTCGTCAGCAGTGGAGAATTTTCTGGAATCAAGACAGTTGCATTTTGGGATGCACATTAATTCTGGTGACTCTGTGTGTGACCTGATCACTGCACGCATGACTGAATGCGCCATTAATTCTGGTAGACTTTGCATTTCTTGTTACACTCTCATTTAACTTCATCAGCACTTGGGAGCTTTCTGGACACAAGACAGTAGCACTTTGGGGATGCACATTCATTCTGGTGACTGTGTGGGTGGGATGATGCCAATATTGTCTTCACTCCACCCTACTTCCCCTTTAAGGTAGAATGACAATGCAAAGTAATAATAACAAGGTGAAGTGAGCCTTTCCTATAGGGCACTCCGTACAGTGAAGTACCAACGCAAAGTGGCCACTTCACGTTCACTTTGCCAGTGGATTTTAAATTTGCTGCATCTCTAGTAGGGAAGTGGAGATGCGAATACTAATTAAAGCATGGTCTGTTGTTTTCACTGGCACTGTATTTATTCAAATGACTGGAGGGCTGTGAGAAATAAACCAATAATCAATTCTTGTTGAAAGTTTGCCTTCAAAAAAAGTGTGTTTTGTAGTTTTCCCTTGGGTGTCTATAGTATCTTTTTTTACCTGTTTGCTTAATTAAAGATTTTAGAAAAAGTAGCATCGCAATATGTTTTTGTTGTTTTGTAAGTTTTGTCTGTTTTTTGGAGACTAGTATTAAAATCCCCTCCGAACAAGATTTGTTTGCTAATAAATAAAAAAGGTTGTATTTCTTTCAGCAGTTCTATTCTTAGAGCCTTTGTTTGGGGTGCATATACATTTCTTAGCTGGCATAATACATTATTATAAAGAATGACTACAATCAATGCTCTTCTAGGTACTACATCTACCTGTTTTTGTACTTAGATTTTATTTTCTGGATCCACAATGCAAATCTCTAGACCATTACACATTTCTGTGCCTATAGACCATATTGAATTCCCTATTTGCCATTCTGTTCTTGCTGCTTCTGTTTCCTTTACTGTATGTAATCTAGTATCTTTCATAAACAATATGTCATATTCAGCTTGTGATAATAGTGAAAAGGTGGAGGTCCATTTAACTTCAGATTTCACACTACAGTAGAATCCCATTTATCCGAATTCCCCCATGAACATCCAAAATATTTGTTTAAATGGAAGTTTGGATGAATGGGATTTTCATTTTTAAAAAGACACTCGGAGTACTGTGCATGCATGTATCATGGTGCACTTTATTAAATCACTGTGCAACACATAACACAAATCCTGTAATACAGTACTGCTTAATAAATTAAAAGTCTGACAAAAGTCCACCATTGCGAAATTCAATTACTTTTTGGTGAAAAAGTCAGTTAACAGTCTTTTAAGTGCTGTTAGGTGTTTTTCACTTGCCCAAGCCTGTAGGTTTCTGAGGAGCATTAGGTCCATGGATATGCTGTCAGGCTGCATCTCAAGATACAAAAGACACTTTTCAAAGCACGCCGCAGACTTTGAGTGTGTGACTGGAGGTGGTAGTGGCATATCATCTTCTTCTTCCTCCTCCTCTTAGGATTTTTGAGTGGTAACCTATGAGTTTTGTACTAGGCTTATGATTGAATCATCATGCAGAATTTTGTGGCTGTCTTCTCCAGCATCACATGACAGCCACGAATCAAATTGGGTTGCAGTGTTCAGTTCTCCTGGTAATCTGGCAGCAATTTCCATCAGTTCCACTTCTTCTGCTTGTTGTATTGTAGTGTCATCCTCACCAGTCAGAGTTTTCTCATCCTCATCTGTTGAATTCTCATCATCGTCCAAAGGAACGTCTGTCCCTGATTTTCTGCCAAGCTTTCTTGATGGTTCCAGGATAAACATTTTGCTATGCTTCAGAAAGCATGTAGAAAATATCATTTAGCATAATTCTAAGTATTTCAGACAGTGACACAGATTAATTTTCTTCAGAGAGGACAGGCTGCATCAACTTCTTATGGTAATTCCTCTTTTGCGAAGATACCCTGGTCACAGGGCTGCAGTTTAGAACTGATGTTCAGGTTTCTTGTTGGTGTATGATGAAAAATAATAAAGCATATTGAATTAAAAAGAAAGAACTGATGTTCAGGGAGGGAGAAAAACACATTTTGTCTCACCACCTCATGTTTTAACAGGGGGAAACTGGGTGAGCAGGAGAATTGTCTAATAGCAATACAGCTTTAAGTGGTAATCTTTGTGATCTCAAATGGCTTTTTACTGCTTGCACAAAGTATTTGTGGTACCACAACTTAAACAGCTGAGAGTTCATACAGGAGTTGTTTTGAGCTCCATACAGCACAGGTAGAGTGCTTATGTTGACATGCTTAAAGCAGCATGGAACATGGGACTTTGAAATCACATAGGGCTGCAATTTATGTGTGCCTGTGGCATGAACACAACTAAAGATTGTCATCTTTTTTTTTTTTGTGCTTTATAAAACCTGGTGCATTGCGCTCCTCACCATGGGTGAGTGTCTTGTCAGGCAGACACCTCCAAAAAAGACTGGTGTCATCAGCATTGTCGACCTGCTCTGCTCTGATACCCTCAGACAAAATAATTTTGCTGAGTTTCTGCATAAAGGGTGCTATATCCTCTTCTGCTGCACTTAGCCATTCCCCATGCAGTCTTAATTGATGGATGCCATGTCTTTTTTATATCTGTCCAGCCATCCATCACTGGCAGTGAAAGGTGTGTTGCTGCCAAGCCTCTCATGAAACTGAAGGGATTTCCCTTGAGTAGTGGCTGTGATACTGGAATCCCTTTCTTCCATTCCTGAAGGAACTACATGTAAATTGCAGAGTCCTGCTCATTGCCTGCACAGGCTCTCATGTATTTTCTTTTTTCACCTCCTGATTCAAATTCCATGATACTGGCAACATTTCTCAGGTTGTGCTTCACCTCTCTGATATGGAATAGGGTGAATTTTCCCACTCCATGTTCTGCGTTAAGAGAGATTGCTTTCTCTCCATTCTCAAGACTTTCAACAATTCTTAACTTCTGAGCAATGCTCAGAACAGTTTGCTTTTGATTGAACATGGCTGTACTGAGATACAAATTCACAGGCACACAGACAGTAACTGAGACCCACTATGAGCAGGAACATTTAACTACAAACCAGTCTGTAATCAGCAAGGGAACTGACAACACACTGTAAGTCACCTGACAAGCATTTGTCAGTTACTGTATTCAAGAGGCACTTAAGCAATTAGCAGGTGCAGAGGACAGTAATCGGATACTAATCATTTACTATTGTCTGGAGTGAATTACAGGTGTTGCATCGGGGGACACAGCTACTGCCCATTAGATAGGGAGTTCTGGTTAATTGGAATCCGGATAAACGGGATTCTACTGTATTCACAGTCAGGCTTGTTAGCCTGATTTCTGAGCAGTCAATTAAGGTTTTATTTTACTATGGACTCCCTTTTTTATCTTGTTAACATTTTTAATCTTGGTAGTTTATCCCCTGACTTACCAGGTAAGGCTGCATCGGGGGGGGGGTCTTTTTGGGATGATTGCAGTGACACATTAGAGTCCTCCTCCTCCATTTCTTGTCCCCTGTCTTGCAATACACCATATTTGTTCAGTAAAGGTAGCTGATTGGTATCTGTTTGTTTGGTAGCTACAGGCAAACTAGTTTTCTTGCCCTTGATCACCAAATGAAAAATGCCTGAGTCTTGTTGTGCTGACTGGGGGGGAGGGCATCTCTGTTGATTCTATTTCCATGTGTTCAATTACTGGTACTGGAATGGATTCTATACTTGTTGCTATCACCAATTTCGGTATTGCCGTAGGGGGTGGGGGTCTGGTAGACCCAGGGGTTGATTGTGTTCTTCTTGTAAAGCAGATTTCAGGGACTGGTTCAAATAATAATCTTGCTCTATATAATCTGTAATGTTGTGCACTGCCCACAGGCAGGCTTTGAATGTGTGATCCTCCTCTCTGCATAATTTGCACTTAGGTGGCACCATACTATTGTTCCCAGAATGGCCCAGTTCCCCACATTGAAAGCATTTTAACACATCACAGTCTGTATTTAAATGTGTCAATGAGTCAAATCAGTAGCATGACTTTGGCTGTCTGTGGTATAACAAAATACTTGTGTCTCTTCCTCGATAGAAACAATTCAGAAGATGTTGAATTCCCTGGTCATTTTGTTTCATCTGGATTCTGAATTTCCATTCCTCCCCTGTCCAGAATCTGTTGTCATCCATCATTGAATCTGGCATGCCTTGCACTGTAAAACATTTTTCCAGCTAATAAATGATGTCATTCGCATTGACCCCTTCATTTCTTCATACAGTTATGGTTTTAAATGTTGGTTTTGTGATGGGTATTGCTATAATGTGGCACCACACCTGAGTATCTTTTACTGAGTAATAAGTAGTCCAGAATTTGTCCAATAGTGAGGCATTCTTAAAACTAATGTCATAGTTATAGTCCCCTGGTGCATGTATGAAAACATACACATCCATAGGAGTAAAGTGTATGAGTCAATAATCAGATTTTGTCCAACAAAGTTTCTGTCTGATTCCAGCTCTAGTCCTCCTCTGTAACTAATTCTTTCAAGATATCTACATTTTGCTCCCTCTGCAGGTTACTTAAAGAGGCTAGCATAACTTAAAGGCTTTTCTGGGGGGACTGGATTTTCAGCACTTTCTGGTGTCATATCCATTAAGTATTCATCAGTTATTACAGCATTACATTCCATTTGCTCTGTACTTTGTGTTGTATGTGAAGCCTCTGTGCCATGCCTGTCTGGTTGTCTCATGTTATTTCTTGCAGCATCTGGTGCAGTTGTTGTATCATGTGCAGTGCTTTCATCTCAGCCAGCTGTCCCCTCCATTTGTATATTCCTTGGGTTGCTATTTCATTTTGCGTTTCCTTCAGATCTCACCTCTTTCTCTTGCTCGAAAACAACTGTTACCGCAGGAGCACTTTGCACTGAAAAGACTGGGTTGGAAATCCATTTCCCATTTTTGAATATCCATCCAGCATTTTGGAGCGCTGTCTCTTGTGTCTATTCATCATTGCTAGGCAGAGAAAGAAAAGTTGATTGGGTGTCTGCATTCATGCTTGTCTCAACAGGGATTACTTCTTCAGCTGGAATATCCTCTGGAGTAAATAGTACCTCTTTTTTTGGCACTCTTGCCAGACTCACTGACACTCGCTTTCTGTTTTTCTCTCCTCCAGCTTCATTTTGTTCTGTACATATTCTTTTACTACTTCATTCACCTACAGTAAAAGCTGTCATTTTTTTCTCCTCCACATCCAGCTGCAAATGTTTCCCACTTCATCTATAAGCTTCATAGACTCTGTAGGTATTTCTGTAGTTCTAAGTACAATACTTAATGCTGTATTACAGTCCATCTCACCTGTCATGGTTGCTCCTTCTCCTTTTACATCCTGATTTGCACTGGGTTCCTCCATCTCTCCAGCAGTGGAACACTGTCCCTTGAAAAAGAGCAGGGGAATGTTTTATTGATAAACATAAACATCACAGTAATATCACAGTAAACCCACACCAAGAAATTCATACCATACTAATAAATTTAACTAAAGAAACCCCCTATGTTATCCCACTACCCTACCAATCTTTATTTAAACTTTAATATACAGTAAATGAAAAAACCCTCCACCAAACATTCATTTGTGCTGTAGGATGAAACAAGCACTCTTTCTTATACACCTCTCTAACCGCATTTGTAATCATAAATTACTGCGGATGCTCCAAATATTTCTGTTGCAAAACAAACATACCCTTGCCTGCCACAAATAATATTTAATAAATGCAAAGAAATCCTGTAATGTGCTAGCATTGAAATTGTTAGAAAGTTGTGCCACTTCCCATAAAATCAGCTGCTCATACGTTAGCCATAATAACCAGGGCATTTGCCATTTCATAGCTGCTGTATTCCAAAATCCTGTGGCATATGAACATGTAAACAAAAAATGCTCCATTGATTCCAATAAAGCATCCCCCCTTTCCTTCACAGATTTATGCATCTGATTACCCTTCACATTCAATCCACCATATAATCCCAGCCAAACAATATCCCACATTGTTATTGCAATTCTTGGATTCATTAGCTGTGCACATACTAATTTCACCTTTGAAGAGCTACAGTTTTTAAACTCTGGTTCCAATACCCCATCGTTTTTCCATCATTTTAGAATATGATAAATTTCAAGGAATTGTAATCAAATCCTGTTTAGTAATATTCCATTTCCTCAATTTTAACACAGTCGACTTAAAGAAACTCAGAAACTGTCTTCCTTTTCGTTTGCCTGGTGGAACAGTTTATCAAGTCTTTAGATAGTCTTTATACACACTATTAATCATAATTGGGCTGGTCTTGAGCTTCTGCCAGAGAACAGACACTACACCAGGAGGAAGGTGCTACTGGTATAATTAAAACTTTTCTACTGGGACTAAGAACTAGAAATTTTGTACTGGGACCTTCAATTTAGGGTAAAAAAATGAGTTAGTTTGTCAGAGGAAGTTGAAGTAAATTGTTATCTGCTATCTATGTTATCTGTGTACTTATCTAGGTGCTTGTCACAGGTGTCAGAAGGGAATTGTTATCTGTGAAATTAACTAAGTGTAGAAAGATTTACAAAGTGGGGGAGTAGCTTAGCTAGAAGGAGCCAGGTTAAAACCAGATTTAAGCACTGCCCTAGATAGCTTCTGCCAGAGAACAGACAGAACACCAGGAGGAAGGAGCTACTAAGTATAACTAAAACTTCTCCACTAGGACTATATTGCCCTCCTTCCCTCCCCTCCACCCCCCACCTTAAACCAGTTCTACTTTTATAGGCACAGGGTTTAAATGACAACAGGAACTTTCTGTTTGGGAGCAGGAAGTGAGTGATCACAGAGCCACCAAAGACTCACCATCCTAGAAGGGCAAGAGTAGCTCTCTGTCCCCCCCCAGCTGCTGGAGGTCTGACTCTGAGCAAGTAAGGAGACTACTGAGAAATGTAGGAACTTTTTCTCTTAGAACAGGAAGATCAGGAGCTAAAAGGGCACATAGGCAGTAAGTAAGCAGGGGAAGAAAAAAAAAGAAAATAAACAAACAGAGGAAAGAGTAGGTATTCCAAACAACAGTTAAAGGGCCAGAAAAAAGACATGATGGGAGTGCTGTAGTGCAGTGGCTGTAGAGCAGCAGTCTTCCGGAAGACATTCTGGAGGATGCAGTGTTGTCCTATCTGCAGGCACCTCTCTGGGCTGAGGGAGGAGGTTGCTTATCTCCAGGTTCAGTTGGCCAGGATTTGTGGGACCTCCTCTCCCACCCAGGGACCACTGTAGTCACTGCTGTTGCCTCAGAGATTGCCAAGAAAGCACAGTGATTGGACCACAGTGGGCTCAGGGAGGGTGAGGGTGGTGGAACAGAGGTGCATCCCTCCAGTTGTACCTCTCCACAATTTCTATGCCGTTCTGGAAAAGTGTGGTTACTCTATGGAGGCACCCACAGTGGAGACCAAGGAGGATGCTGGGAACCTCCACAAAGGAGACCCACAGGAGGGTGGTATGGGACCTCACAGGGGAAGGAAACAACTCCTGGTGGGGGACTCCATTGTTAGGAAGGTAGAACTTGGGGAGGAAGGGGAGAGGGAGGTAAGGTGCCTGCCCAGTGCCATGGCTTGGATGGACAGGGAGCAAATCCTCAGGATCACAGGAGCAGCTGCACAGGGGAGGGAGTTGGATGTCACTGTCCACCTAAGGACAAATGACCTGGCTAAGAAAGGGATCAGAGCAGCGCAAGAAGCATTTGTGGAGATGGGGAGGGGCCTTAGACAAATAGTACACACGGTAACCTTCTCGGAGGTGCTGTCTGTCTATGGCATGGATGAGGCTAGGGTGCACCACACCATGGGATTCAATCAGTGGTTGAAAAACTGGTGCAGAGCTCAGGGATTTGGCTTCACTGGGGACTGGGGGTCCACCTGGATGGATGCAGGCCTATACTGGTGAGATGGTCTGCATCTGTCCAGGAGGGGAACCAAGATCCTAGGTGATAGGTTTAAATACTTCATTGGCAAGCATTTAAACCAGCCAAGGGGGAGGCACTGGAAAGGATCAGGGAAATCCTAGCCCCCCCAAAAAAATCAGTGTACAAAGTGAGGTAGACACCAACATAGAGATGTCAATAGGGAGAAGCTCAGGGGTAAATGGAGAAAGTGACAAATGCAATAAGGACAGAGATGGGGCAAAAAGGGGTAAGGCCATCAAGAAATGGAAGGTAATGAATACCAACACCTGTAGTCTGGGCAACAAGCTCCCTGAACTGGTGGCCTTGATGGAACAGGGATGCCTGGATATCGTAGCAGTCACAGAAATATGGTACACAGAGAACCATGACTGGGATGTTAATATACCAGGGTATATAACCTGTAGAAGAGACAGGGAGAGGAGAAGAAGGGCAGGAGTAGCTCTCTATGTAAGGGAAAGGATAAAAGCAACTGAACAAAAGAGTAAACAGGGAGGAGAGGAGGCACTGTGGGTTACCATAGAGACTGGAAAGGGCACCACAATGTGCACAGGGTTGTATGCAGACCCCCATGTCAGGGGGAAGGAATGGACAAGGATATGATAGAAGGCATACTTAGGATGGCAGAGAAAGGGGACATACTGTTGATGGGAGACCTTAATATGCCAGATGTTAACTGGAGCACCTTTGCTGCAGCCACATCCAAAAGCAGAGCCATTCATGATGCCCTTCAGGTGGCATGCCTCAGACAGCTAGTTTTGGAACCTACTAGAAAGGGAGCAATCTTAGACCTTGTACTCTCAAATGGAGACAGTGAGAGAATCTCAGATCTAGAAGTGGGTTGCCATTTGGGAACAAGTGACCACCAAACAGTGTGGTTCACAATAAACTCAGCTACAGAGTCAAGCCATATGAAAGTGAGGGTTCTGGACTTCAGGAGGGTTGACTTTGGTAAGATGGGAGAGTGCCTTAGAAAAGCACTAGCAAACAGGCTAGAAGGAGGGGTGGAGCAACAATGGGGAAATATCAAAACTACCATCACAGAGGCAACAAGCCTTTGTGTGAAGCAAATAAACAAATCAAAATGATATAAAAAGCCACTATGGTTCTCAAAAGAAGTGGTGGTGAAGGTTAGGGAGAAAAAGATAGCATTTAGGAAGTATAAGGAAACACAGAAGGAGCAGGACAAAGAACTATACCAGTTAAGGCAGAAGGAAGCAGGGATGGTAGTCAGAATAGCAAAGGTACAAACTGAGGAAAAGATAGCCAACTCAGTTAAGAAGGGGGATAAAACCATTTATAGGTATATCTGGGAGCATAGAAAAACAAAGGGATGGATAGTGAGGCTGAATAGAATGGATGGTGGGTGGGCAGAGAGTGACAGTGAAAAAGCAGGGATACTGAATGAATACTTCTGTTCAGTATTCACAAAAGAGGAAGTGGGGGAGGTGCCTAATCCAATTAACAGAAGCATTCTGGAGAGGGGGGTTGATCCCAGTCCTTTCACAGAAGAAAGGGTTCTGAAAGAACTGCTAAAACTGAAGGTGGACAAAGCAACGGGGCCAGATGGAATTCACCCCAGAATTCTAAAAGAATTAAGCAGAGAACTAGTGACACCACTTCCTACCCTTTATAACAGATCATGGGAGGATGGTGTGGTACCTGAGGACTGGAAGAAGGCTGATGTGATTCCCCTTCACAAAAGAGGGAGCAAGACAGAGGCAGGAAACTACAGATCTGTCAGTTTGACTTCTGTGGTAGGGAAAGTGATGGAATCACTTCTGAAGGAAAGAATTGTTGAGTACCTAGAGGCCAGTTGGGCACAGGACCCAAGGCAGCATGGGTTCACAGCGGGAAGGTCATGTCAGATGAATCTAATTGATTTCTTAGACTGGGTGACCAAAGTAGTAGACCAGGGAGGGGCTGTGGACATGGCCTACCTAGACTTTAGCAAGACATTTGACACAGTCCCACACAAAAGATTAGTAGTCAAATTAACCAGCCTTGGAGTGGGTCCCAGGGTGGTAGCCTAGGTAAAACATTGGCTGAACAACAGGACACAAAAGGTAATTGTAAATGGAGTCCACTCTGAAGAAAGAGGGGTTACTAGTGGGGTACTGCAGGGTTCAGTACTGGGTCCAGTCCTTTTTAATGTCTTTGTAAGTGACATTGCAGAGGGTCTGGAAGGAAAAGTATGCCTCTTTGCAGATGACACAACTGTCTGCAACAGGGTTAATACACAAGGAGGCGTGGAAAGGATGAGAAGGGACTTGGCAAGGTTGGAGGAATGGTCAGAAGTATGGCAGCTTCGATTCAATGCAAAGAAGTGCAAAGTAATGCACCTGGGAAACAAAAACCCAGGGGAAGATTACACAATGGGGGGAGGTAGTAACCACAACAACAATGGAAAGGGACCTGGGGGTAATCATATCAGATGACCTTAAGGTTGGCAAGCAATGTGAGAAGTTGGTAGGGAGGGCTGGAGGGATACTGGGATGTATAGGGAGAGGCATCACCAGCAGAAAACAGGAAGTTGTTATCCCCCTGCACAGACAGTTGGTGAGACCCCATCTGGAGTACTATGTCCAGTTCTGGAGACCCCATCTCTGCAAGGACATAGACAGGATGGAGGCAGTTCAGAGGAGGGCAACTAAAATGGTGCTGGGTCTGCAGGAGAAGCCATACGAGGAGAGACTAAAGGAGCATAATATGTATACCCTTGAGGAAAGAAGGGGGGGGCATGATAGAAATGTTTAAGTACCTCAGTGGAATCAACAAAATCCAAGAGGGTAGCATCTTTCAGAATAAGAGATGTGCAAGAACAAGGGGACACAATTTGAAGATAAGAGGGGGGACGGCTCCGGGGCAATGTGAGGAAGTATTTTTCACAGAGAGGGTGGTGAACACATGGAACAGCCTTCCTGAGGAGGTTGTGGGGTCTAAAACTGTGGGAGAATTCAAGAATGCATGGAACAGACACAAGGCAATTTTTGTTGGGGGGTAGGAAGAAATAGGCTGTTGGTTAAATAGGATCTGCAGCTTACCCTCTAGGTAGGGAAATGGGCAGACTAGGTGGGTCAAGCGGTCCTTATCTGCCATCAAAGTCTATGTTTCTATGTTTCTATGGTCCCCATACTGATGAACGACTCAACTTAAAGGAAACAGACCAAAATAAGGAATAAAAAAAAGAACATCCAATGTATCATCTCAAATCCCCCCTTTTCCTAGGCAAATATGTAAATACTCTTCTAATTAGATTCAAATGGCAACCCCAAATCATTTGAAAACATAAACTATATAAACAGGTTTTGTGATATAAAGGTAGAGGTAACACCATACCCACATACAATTACAGTGGAAGCAAAAACTGTTTTAATATTTGGACTCACAAACACCACCCATTCCATCTCTGAACCTTCTGATTTACCAGTTCCAAACTATCCTGCCAGTTTAAAGCATCATCATCCTCAGAACCAAACTGGAGCCCTAATATTTTAATAGGTCCATCCTCAATAGGGATACCAGCTAACTGGGAGTCTGAATAGGTCTCAGAACCCAAAAGCAAACCTTTACTTTTCTCCTTATTTATCACTGCCCCAGACACCATTACATACTTGTTCATCCTATCCATTAAATGACATGCATTCTCTTCATTTCTAACCAACACACAGACATCATCTGCATAAGCAATAATTTTAGCCAACTCTTCCTCTCCCTTATTACCCAAACCATGAATGTCTGTATCTACTACTATTGTCCATAACAGAGGATCCAATGCAAATACATACAGCAAGGGGTACAGTGGACATCCCTGATGTACCCCTGAACATAGAGACACTGCCTTCCCTTCCATCCCTCTTAATATAGCAGCTACCCTAGCTGTTTGATATACCATCCTGATCCAACAAATGAATTTGTCTGGTATATTATAAGTTTGTGAGACCTTAAATAAAAACACGATTCACCCTATCAAATGCTCTACTCTGATCTAGGATAAGCAAAATTTCTGGTATTTCTTCTGGATTACAATATGCAAAAACATCCCTAACCACCCCTTTATTATTCTGAATTGACCTGCCTGGAATGTGGCATTCTTGCACTGGATGTATCAAAGCAGAAGCAACATTCTTAGGTCATCTCTGTAAGATAGTGGTCAACATTTTGTAATCTGAATTCAAAATATATAAAGGTCTCCAATTCCCCAAATGTCTCCTATCTCCAGATTTATGTGAAAAATTCACCAATCCCACAGAAAAATCCAAAGAAACATACTTTTGTGTAATAAAATTAAAATATAACACATGCATTAAACAATAACTGAATGCATCAATAAAAGCTTTATATAGCTCCGATGGGATCCCATCCCTCCCTGGGGACACTCCCAATTTCAAATCCTGAATGAGCTTATACACTTCCTCCTGCTGTATTGGTCTCACCAAGTCATGAACCGCCTGCCTACCCAGTCAAGGTGCCTGAATATCTGATAAATAATTATCCACCATTGACTGAGTAACTTCTGAGGATGTAAACAAAGCCTGTAAATTCCCACCCATTTCACTCACTATCCCTGCACATTCCAAGATAACCTGCCTGGAATCTGACAGTAGACTATTAACTTGGGAATTATATCTTCTATCTTTACAGATAACACAGGGATCAAAAAAAGGTGTTTTCTGTGTGCAAAAAGACATTGTTGCATCTAATGTCTTTGACCTGTTATACTGAAAACATTGCATATCTGATTTTACTTTTTGTATAAGGGAATTTACATCTGAATTACCAACATACTCAATAGAATATAAATGATAAAGTTGATCCCTCAATTGCAGATATTTAAAAAAATCTGATCTCCCCTTCTCTTTACCAAATGAAATCAACCACTTTTTAACCTCCCCCTTAACGTCTCTCCACTATTCCCCTAAATCTTCATATAATGGTAATGTGAAAACTTTTGCAATAAGTATATTCATGAGTGCCAATTCTACTGTTTTGTCTGACAAAGCTGACACATTCATTCTCCACCTCCCTGGAAGAGACACAATGGCAGGTTCTGTACTCACCACTGACTTTTTTTTAATTTAGTTATTTAACCAGGAGTGGCACACTAAGCTGAAAGCTTTTTTACAGGAGCGACCTGGGAGCACAGGAAAGTTAAGTGACTTGCTCAGGGTCACACAGTATGCAAGTGGAAGCTGTGGGATTCAAACCCAGGTCTGGTCTGCTAGATGTCACCACATTTGTAGCTCAGAGCCTTAAACCACTGCGCTATAAGACTTAACCATAAAATGGTCCAAAAACTCTATTGGGACAGTTTCTGTGGCATGAATTTGCAGTGATTTAGAAATCAACAAATAATTGATCAAACTAGTGAGAGTCCCCATTACATAAGTAAACTTACACTCAGAATTTTGGGCGCAGTCACGCAATTCGGCCATAGCTACAAATTTTTTAAAGGCATGTGAATCACAATAAACTTTCTTTCCCCTCCCACATATGTCTGAAATATGTACGGTAACATTAAAGTTTCCTACCATATATACCGTTCTAGCAGTGACTAGATACGGCCATAAAACAATCAATAAATCCACCCTATCAGCTTTTGACCGCAGCCCATAAACTGAAACAAACCTTCTGGGATCCTGATGCCACATACCATCTACAATCAAAACCGTTCCAGGAATCAAATCCACAAATTTTTGGAAAATAAATCCCACACCCGACCACAAGATACCCACCCCATCTGCCCTATCCAACCCAAATGGCCAATAAGATGGTCCCCACATCCATTTGTTATGAGAAGTATATAACATTGAACTTGAGTCCATTCATGTCTCTTATAAGAAAATCAAATCCACCATGGATTCATGCAACCAAGAAAAGAAAGCCCCCCTCTTCACAGTGTTCTTCTAGCTGCAAGTATTCAAAGTAGCAATCACCTTCCTAGTCATTTAACCCTAAATATATGTAATCCAGGAATCTTCAGTCATGATATTGTTTTCTTTTTTTGTTTTCCCTTTTGTCCTGAATACCCATAGAGTTCTCTGCATCCTGTATGTTCCGTATAGATGAAGCATCTGACATCATGTCTGCATCCTCGATATTATCTGCATCCCTTAGTTGTAGAACATCATAGGAATTATGAACCTCCACACCTACTGTAGGCAGAGAAGTTTTAGTGCATCTTGCCCTTCATCTCCTAGGGGCTGGAGTTGACCAAGTGCTCCGGGGAGGAGGGTCTGGAGCTTGCATCACTTCAGTCACATTATTTGTACCTGATACTTGATCTGCAATCCTTTCAGGCTGTAATCCCTCTTCCTCTCTCTCCCTTTAAAAGGATCTTCTGTGGTAGGGTTTGACTGGTTGTTCCCACCAGAGCGAAGCTGGGCAATAGCAGTCCTCTGGCACATTTCTCCCGTGGTCTGCAGTGTTAATGGAACAGTGGCTTGCTGTGCTTTTTTAATTAAGTCATCTGGATCCAGGGTATGATGTTTATTACGGGCTGCTGAAGGACAATCATTATGAATGTGGGCAGTTTCATCACATAGATTATACTGAGAATGATTAGCACACTGTCAGCTGATATGATCAAATTCCCCACAGATCCAGTGTATGGGAGCCACATTTATAACAGGCCTTGGGTTGACCCTGCATAAAAACAGACTCCTCCCCATTCTGACCCAGGAAGAAACTGTTCAGAATATGTACAATGCCCTCAGAAGTTTGCATCAACTTTACTTTAAATTTCCAGCCTCCTAGCCACAGGTATTCTGAATCTACAATGGCATCAGGTGCACTGAGAACATCACAACACTGCTGAAGCCAATGTACTATATCTGCCACATATACACTCACATTACAGAACATTACTGTAATAAATTTTACTAGGAGCTTTGTCATAGGAAGTGCCAAAAAAGGGGCCCATAAAGGGAAAAATTTAACTTGGCTATATAAAATCCAGAAGCACTCCAACCCACTTGGATGTTGAAAGCTGACATCAAACACCTCCTCCTCAGAAATGTTAATGAATGCAAAGATTCAAGAGGCCATAAACCTCTTTTTTCCTTTTAGAAGCAATTTCTCCACATAAATCCTATTCAGATGGACATCCAAATCTTCTTTATAGTACAACTGTACTGCGTTCTGCCTAGGCAAGGGCTCTGTTCAGGGGAACCTATCTGAAATTCTAGGTTTGTGCACCCTGGGGGGGGGGCCTTGCTCCCTGGAGTCTCACCACTAACCCCAGCTCTTGTGCCCACATAAGACTTGTGATCCCTGGGATGTACCATATTAACCACCATCAGAACCTCCCTTTGTAACTGCTGATAGCCAGCACAGTCCAGTTCCCCTTGTCCTACTTTGCACTCTGCACCCTCATTCATTTACAGCACAGTGTCCTTCCATAGGACTGCTCCCATCACTTCAAATTGAGCAGGCTTCATAGTAATGCCAATCACAGGGATTTCTAAAGAAATTAACTGTTGCCCCTTGTGTTCCACATTCCACCACTGCTAGATCATCCAAAATCAGCTGAGGATCCCAAAAAGTATCTGGAACCCATGCTCCGGTATCCAACTGTGCCCATCCAAAATCCCAGAAAGCTGCTTCTTTTGACCATTCTGTCATATGTTGCTACACTCCTTGTTCCTGCGATGCTACTTTAAATGTCACTTTTATTTGCTCCGTGACTGTAAACTGCCCCTCTGTCTGGCACCCAACTACATTCCCTGAACCAGGCAATTCCTCCCCCAGCTGCAGCATGCCAGACATCTCCTGACATTGCTGTACCAGCATCAGTTGATGCTGCTTCTCCGAAAGTACACTAGTGAGAGAATCCTGTGGCAAAACACTATGCAACCATTTATGGAGCCCCACTTTCTTCTTCTGATACTGTTCCTTGACCTCATCAAGTGTGTGCAATAGCACAGTATGTCTTTGTTCAATATCCAGTTCCAGCTGCACTGCCTCTGCCACTACCTTCATGTCAGCTAGGTCAATAGAATCTCCCTGCGTATCCTTTGAGGGGATACTCGCCTGCACATCCTCCTGCTGCATTGGAACGTTCTCAGTCCCTTCATCCTCAAATGAGCTAAATTCTACATCTTCATCCTCTTTTGAGCTCCCGGCCAGTCCAGAGGACAAGACCCCAGCCTGCTGCTGCTCCAGCACATGTTCCACAACTGAGACCTCAATCACTGAAGTGGCCAACAGTGCCCCCTTCTGTGAGTAGGGGAATTTCTCCGGTGTCCTGGCCAAATTTCCCCCATTCACTAAAAATACCACCAACAGCTTAATCTGGTTCAGTGTCAGTTGGCATTCATCTGTATCCCCCTCCCTGGCATGAGGCTGAAAATAGTCAGAATTGTGTAGTCCTCCTTTCCCCATCAACAAAAATTAAATAAATATAATGTTACCATGTCCTGCTGAACTATCAACATTTATATTAGTAAAAGATCCAGGACTTCCTTTTTAGTAAACAATTTGAAATGGAACTCGAGGCGGCTAACCGTTGGGGCAGAGGACTCAGCAGGGGTGACTGCTAAGAGGGACTGATCAGTGTAAACAGGTCAATGAAGAACTTATTGAAGGCTTCAGTGGCCAGGGTGGGGTCACTTAGAATTTTGCCAGTGGTAAGAATTTCATCGGGGGGGCCCAATTCTTCCCTTGAAGAGACAATTGGCTTGTAACCAGAACCTCTTGGGGTCAGATAGGCTGTCAGACTGCACGCTTTTGATATATTTCACCTTAGCACTTTTCAGCCTGCCTTTGCAAGTATTTCTCTGAGTACAGTCTTGCTGCCAGTCCTGTAATAGATTGGAGGCTCTATACCTGACCCAAGCATGGTCCCTTTGTTTCATCAGCTGATGTAAAAACAGGGGTAAGCCACTTAGAGCAAAGCCCCTTGACACCCCTCTGAATCATGGGTATATGACTGTGAACCACACTAAGGAGGTTATTGATGAGAAACTCTAATGCCACATTTACATTACCACACTTACTCAGGTTGTTCCAGTGCACCAAGGCCAGGTAATTAAGGAAGGCATAACAATTAAGATGGGAGTAGTCACCTACCAAGATAGACCGTGGGAGTACTCTCAGAAAATGATTGCTCAAAACATAGTAGGTAGAAGTGTGGTTACTGAGAGTATCAGCCAGAGTGCTATCTCCCTTGAGCCTATCGCTCCTGCTGACTAGTGTCTGGTCTAGCAGAGCTTGATTACTGGATTTACTTTTGAGGCTCAATGATAATCTGATTAAACTGATCCACCACCAGACCAGATTAAGGTCTTCCTGTGTTATCATCCAAGCACTTTGACTAAAATCCCTTGATATGATCACTTTTCCTTTTTCAAGATGAGCAAGACAGTCAAGAAATTCTTAAAATTCTTGCTATGCCAGAAAAGGTAGGTTGTAGATATAGCCAATTATGAGGGGATTGATGCCTCCCAGCTGCATCTTTATAAATATGCTCTCACCAGAAGAGTGGTTTTGGGAAGACCACATGGATTTAATTTACTCTATGAGGCTTTTATGTATACAAGAACTCCCCAAACTGTTCTTTTTACTCTGCCCTTTCTGAGTCCAGTATACCCATGGATAAATGGGTAAAAACCTGAAGTTTAAACCAAGTTTCTGTGACTGGTAAGACATCTGGGCCCTGATATTCAAAAATCACACAGGCAGTAAAAGGTCTTTGCCCATGCAAATTGGGGTTTGTACTGGAGCCCTATATTCAAAAGGAGCTGTTGCACAGACAAAGAGGGTAAGCGCCCAGGCAAAACATAATGTATGCATGTAGGCAAGGGGAAGGGCATGACCATGCATATGCACACTACTCCATATTCAGTGGCTTTATACTGCACAAAAGGGTTTAGTGCCATCCTTCTGCATAATGCAAATACCATGAAACTAAACCCCAACTTAGTTCCAGGCAACCCTAGTGGCTGCTGGATGTAACGCAGCCACCTAGTCAGTTGGCGACTGAGGGAGCACAACCAACCCCTGTGATTTCTGGCACCTCCTTGATCACCAATCCATTCTGCATAAGAATCTCTTCCCTGGTACTAATGACACCCCCCACCACATGCTGCTCTCCAGCCCCTTCTGTATCGTAATATATCCCTGGTGCTAATGGCTCCCCCCACCCTCCAGTCACCAGCTACAAGTCTCCATGTATACTTCTTGCTGCTAGTGGTTCCCCCACCTCTCCAGCCACTAGTCACAATTGTCCATGTATACTCCCTGGGGCTAGTGGTTCCCCCAACCTCTGATCATTGGCCTGTTCTGCATAAGAATATCTACCTGGTGCTAGTGCTCTCCCCCCACCCACTGCTCACTGGCCTTTTCTGTATCATAATATCTCCATGGTGCTAGCAGCACCCCCTGCCCACTAATTGCCAGCCTCAAGTGTCCATGTATACTCCCTGGTGCTAGTGGTTCCCCCATCCTCTGATCACCAGTCACAAGTGTCCATATTTACTCCCTGTTGCTAGTGGTCCCCCCACCCCCCCACTCACCAGTCACAAGTGTTCATATATACTCCCTGGTATTAGTGGTCCCCCCACACTCTACTCACAAGCCACAAGTGTCCATGTATACTCCCTGATGCTAGTGGTTCCTTCCACCCTCTGACAGCCAGGAATTAAAACACAAACCATTCCTGGAATCCAGTGGTTCTCTTTGTGGCATCGAGCACCTCACCCCCACTCACATTATATGCATCTGCAGTGCAGCAGATTCCTACAGCAACTGGTACAGCCCTTATCACACCTCCTTGTCAGTCACTGTATGTACAGACAAGGGTAACAAGCCCTGTTCCATAAATAAAAAGGCATGCTTCCTGCCTGTACATATGTCAGCCAGCCAAGGAGGAGTGGGGAGGGCTGTGCTGGTTTCCATAGGCACTCGGCACTGCAGAAACATATAAAAAAGTGAGTGGGGGACTGCCTGCTGCTGCTGGGGGGGACACTGGATGCCAGTGATGGTTTATGTTTTAATTCCAAGCTGTCGATCAGAGCATGGGGGAACCATTAGCACTAGTGAGATATTCTTACACTGAAGGGGCTGGTGATCGATGGGGGGGCACTTGCACTAGGGAGATATTCTTGTACAGAAGGGGCAGGATATCAAGGGGGTCCACTAGCACCAGGGATATTACTGTACATAGACACATCTGGGAATGGGGAATTGGTGGGGTGCTATGCTAATCTGCCTTGCTAACCATGCAAATGAGACCATAATGGGCATGAAAAAGGACCCTTAGCACCTTGTATGCCAAATGGGCTCATTTGCATGGGTCCCTATGAATAATTGCAAGAAGAGCTCCAGTGCTATCCATTCTGATAGCGTACTTCAGAAGCCCTGTCAGGGCAGCGCTAAGTGGCTTAATGCTCGGTTAACATGTGCCTATATTCCGTCACCCGGGCAGGAGAAAGCTGCAGTGCAAATGTTTGTGCTGTGCTTTGCACATATTTGAATATCTGGACTCTGGTCTATAAAGTGTGCACCATGCTTTTGGGTACAGCACTTTTCTTAAGATTTCCAGTGTTCAGGTGGGCAAAATCTGACCCTCTGCAGCTAGTCCACCTTGGATCAGAGTGGGAGAGTAAAGGGGTATCAGGACTAATTTCAATGTCTCCTGCAAAAAGAAGTACAGATACTAGTGGAGCTCTGTATAACCAGTTGCTAACCTGAGAATGTTATTCTCAGTAGGTCATAACAAGCAGTGCAAAATGATAAGAAGTGACATATGTGAGATAGCCCATTGAGGGCCAGTAACTGTGGGGACTAGGAAATATGGGGCACAATATAAATTAGGGGTTGGGACAGAGCAGACAGATGCCACTCTTGGGGGGAAGAATGTACAGTAAGTGGCCATAAAGCAGTCCACCCAAAACAAAAGACATAAGCACAGTAGTGCTCCAATAATTCATTTAGGCTCCATTCAGCCTTTGTAGGAACCAGGTAACAGGGAAATGAACAATACCGAAGAATTAAGTAGGGTGTTATCGCTTATGACAAGGGCCACTTGGATTGCTAATTCAGTAGGCAGTTGAGCTAACAGCTACAGTGAAGCTCATCTGGATTAAGCCCAATTTGGCAGCATGTTGCAGCAGAATTACTGCAGTTACAGTAAATAATGAAGTTTCAATGGGAATTAGTCCCTTTTGTCATGTAGGAAACTGTGACACTGCGCTTCATCCTGGCAGGCTTCACTGGAGATCTACAAATGAAGGCTAAACATACATAGAAGAGGGATATGACACTATACAGTATAATCGTAAACAAAGTCACTGTGAAAGCAGCATTCTCAGGGTCACTCAGATAGGATGTGCCTAGTGTAAACAGAAATTATCTAGGATTAAACTTTAAATAATGAGTCACCAGCAGTACATTAGGAACACATGTATCACCAGCAACTCCAAATATTGGGAAATGACTCTGGGTAATCCCTAGCAAGTAACAGACAAATCTGTAATAACAGGGCCACCAGATTGGATGATTCCAGAGTACACAAGAATATGATAAGGTCACTCAAATGAGATGTTCCCGGGAGACAGAGTTTTTCCTAGGGTAAACCTTTAAATGAAATAACACTAGTAATGTATCTGCAACACATATATCACTAGTAACTTTTTTTTTTTACCAATTATTTTACCAGGTGAGACACACTAAATTGAAAGCTTGTTTGCAGGTGCAACCTGGGAGCATGAGGAAGTTAAGTGACTTGCTCAGGGTCACACAGTGTGCAAGTGCGGGCTGTGGGATTCAAACCCAGGTCTCCAGATTTGCAGCTCAGAGCCTTAAACCACTGTGCCATACTGCCTACTGTAGAACTGCCTTGAACCAATATGTTATTTTCCTTTGGAAAGCTGTGTCTTAAATACTGGTCTCAGTTCTGTTACTGTTTCATCTCTATGGGCTTTTAATTATCTTAGTGGGTATTTCTGATTTACACACAGGTAGTAAATATCATTTTAGAACTGCATGTAGTTTATTCTCCTTGCTCAGCTCTTCCATTGTTGACACAATGCTTTGTCAGGAGGTCTAAACCTCACTTTCAGGTTCTTAATATTGGGAATGCAAGTAATCACAGACACGTTGCATCAGAGTAATAAACATGTTTATTACTACCAAAAAGGATAAAATCACAGTTACCCTAAGCAGTTCTTACCAATATGAACCAGGAGCCGGTGCTAAACATTCCCTATACCTCGAGGTTTCTTTGTGTCTCTTGGGATCTCCGAAGTACAAGACTTAGTGTATCACATTATATACCTCTGATAATTACTATGGTTACTGTAAGACAGAAACATTTCTAGTTACATGAGCCCTATTGGATAAACTAGAGGAGGCTCCATGGTCCAAGATAACATTACACAATTTTGTAGTAGTCATCAGTTTGTGAAACAAAAGAGTTCTTATACAGAGTCTTACATAACTCAGTGTAGTAGTACAAATCACCAAAAGATGGCAATGCCGACTTTTATATCATAATTATTCCGAGGACACAGGTGTCCTACCATCTTATAAGTAAGAAATATACAGAAACTACATGAAGAATATATATGTATTAGTAAGCAAAGTGTATTACAACAATATGCGCACATATCATGACATCTACTCTTATTCGGTAGATGCCCTTGCCCTATATGTTAGTATAACATATACCTAAGCACTAGCTGTCTACGGTGTACCTCTGAGGGCACCAATAAGGGTACAGGGACCTCATGTAACATTTCCCCCCTTGTTGCCTCCAAGGGCAACACAGGCAAATCTAGGGAAGGGTCAGGGAGCAGTGGTCATTTACAAACCTGACGCGCGATCTTTGTAAAGGAACTCAAGCTGTTCACGGTGTTGGCGCAGTGTGCACCGTAGGCAGCATAGCATAATAATTAAGAAGAATATCAAAAATGCTTGTATAATGACAAAACCTTTAAAAGTAATTTCTAACCAAGTGTTAGTTAATGCATCATTCATATCACCATCATTAATCAACGAAAAAATAGCTTCATTGGCCTTGGTCATATTATTGCTGATGTGGATGAGGTGTGTGTCTTTCCTGTCTAAAAGTGATTTTAATGTAAGTGTGAGTGGATCTATGTGTACTTTAAAATATGGTAAGTATTCTGAAAGTGTGAGCAGATAATCAGGTTTACCATCAATGCTGTCTGCATCGATAAGGGGGATGGGGGTTATAACGATATGTCCAATAACAGTTTTCTGGTGTGGGACAAAACAGAAATTGGAGGTATCAATAACATATGTTTCAGACCCATAAGTATAGCTTTTGAAATTAATTACCACACAGTACTCCCCATCAGAATTATACTGAGATCGAACAGTAGGGAGTCTCCACTTTTGCAACTGTACAGGGCAGGTGTAGGTCATCTTCGAAATCTGTGTTGACAGGCGATTAACCTCCACATGATAGGATTGATAGAGCTTATCCAGAGCTAAAGTTGAATCCGAGAAATCCATGCCATTTGTGGTGATGTCATCATCCATGGTAAAAGTCCAATCAATGCTATCTGGAGAATAACCACAGACAGGTTGAATAACATCAAATACATCACATTGGCACAAGTAAATGTATTGCTTCTTCTCACAGCAGTCCATGTGCAGAGCCACCCAGGCATCTAGGAAAGGATGGAGAACCAGTAGAAGCAGTAGATCCAGGCATTCTCTATAGATGTCTTCCTCCAAGTGCCCAATGTAATGTACCAGTGCAAGCTTGTCAAACAAGACAGTAGTGGGATCAAAGCATGGTAAAGAGATAGTAAAAGAAACAAACATAGTATCTCTTATGGAACATTTCTTAGCAGTGAAACATGGACCAGTGTTAGGGTGTCTGGTCACAAAACCCAGGTTTCTAGCTGTAGAAAGAGGAATAGTTAGAGATTGTTGCATACACATAGTAATACAGCTAGGGGTTTTACATTGTGGACAATACCATTTGAAAATGCATCTATCATGTATGATATCAGGGATTCTTCCAGATTCTAGATCACGGGAGAGATTGTTGATGGTAGTAATAATGTATGAGCCATATGCAGAGCAGAGAATCTCTCTAGCAGTGTATTGTTTATCTGCTTCTTTGTTGTTCTGTGCAATGAGTGTGTTGATCTTGTCTTTAGAGTCAGTAAATGGCTTAGCAATATCATGCATATGTATACAGTGTATCTTTCTTCCTGACTAAGGCCATCCATACCATGCAATAATGGGGGTAGTATATTATTAACCAAACCAGTCAAAAATTTGGCAGAATGAGATTTGATAGCAGCAATGTCTGCTTTATTCCAAATAGACATAGCTGTACCAAAAAGGCCTGTGACAGTACCTGTTGCACCTGCGACATCAGAACTGTCAACTTCACGTGTATTACGTTTATGACTTTGATCATCAGAATTAGGTTTTCTCCTGAAGTTGCCTCTATGTTCAATAGTATGGACCCGGCAATAGGGTCTTGAGTGCGAATCTGAAATACAGCTAAACTATCAAGCAATAATGTACTATAAAATGCTAACATGTTAGTATTGTGACACATACCAAATTCTGTCATATTCCAGTAAGTAAGATTAAATAACACAGGTATATGCATAAATTGTAAATTATTGATCAATGAGCCAGGGAGGGCAGTAGCCGTTAGGCCACTACGGGGACCAGGGGTGTGCTTTGGACATTCCAAAAGCTGTTTATCAGTGGGTGGTAACACAGAGAGATACATGGCAGCAGAAGCCATGTGGTGTACAGCACAAAATTTTCTAGCAGAATCCTTAGACAGAGAATTACAGTACGAATGATCAATTAAGGCAGTAATATTGTACAAACCAGAATGTCTAAGAGCAGTTTGAAGCAAGGACAGAGAACCATTTGGGGATAATTTAGCATTGGGCCAATCATGGAAAGTTCCTTTGGAGAGTTTGGCTATAGGGAGTATTCGTCCTTGCGATGTGGTTTGCCACTCAATTTGTAGAGTAGATTTATCAGGAGCAACAACCGAGGCAGTGAGGTAAGCATCGGAACCTTCCTGGACAGTAATCAGAGTATCAGGTATATTGATGGATACTCCCTCTGAAGGAGATACTGGATGATCAAGGCGTGGTAGGAGGTTCGGTACCATGTCTTGGATGCAGGGGATAACTCCTGAGATGAGGAGATAGTGGAACAAGATAGCCATCTTGTCAGTGTATCTGAAAAGCAAAATCAAACATTAGTAAGTCAGTGCTATTCTGCCCAATAGGGTGAGAAAAAGTAATTAAGCTCCTTTATACAGTTTCAGTTGGTTTGCATGCAACCATTTGTCAGTCAGTTTATTATCGTGCAGGAGTCTAACTTAATAGACTTCTGGACTGAGCTTGTTGACAATGGGGAAGGGGCCTTCCCATTTATTGGACAAGGAATGGGTGGGATGTGCAACTCAGAGGACCATTACCTGATCTCCAACCTACTGGTCCACTTCTTGTGCGTGTTTGTCAAACTGTATTTTGGATTGTTGCTGGGCTTTACCCATGCAGTTGGCAGCATATAAATGTGTGTGTAGGAGGTCTTTTGTGAGTTTTTCCACATATTGATCTACAGACACATGGTCTGCAGTGGGAGTGTGCAGGTCAAACAGTAGGTGTTCAGGTAATCCCATCCGTCTTCCAGTCATCACTTCAAAGGGTGTGAGCTGGGTGGTGGCTGAGGGTGTGCCCCTAATTGCCATATGGAATAACGGCAGTAGGGAATCCCAGGTTTTGGGATTGTCCTCAATAAATTTGGAAAGCATTTGCTTAATCTGTCTGTTGGCTCTCTCTACTTGACCTGAATATTGGGGGTGGTGGGGTATGTGGAACTTTTTTTGAACTCCAAGGAGTTCAAGAGATTCTTACATTAACTCACCTGTAAAACTGGTTCCTTTGTCAGAATCTACCTTAAGAGGTAGGCCCCACCTGGAGAAAATCTGTTCCACCAGGATTTTGGCAGTGGTTTTAGCAGGGCATGTTTTAGTGGGGAAAGCTTCAACCCACTTGGAGAAGAGGTCAGTTACCACAAGAGCATACTTATTATTTCTGCTGGTATTGGTTAAGGAACCAATAAAATCAATCTGTATGGCATGCCAAGGGCCACAGTGTCACTGTGGTAAGAGTTCGGCATTTTGCTTGGTAGGGATGGGGTTGTTTTGTGCACAAACAAGGCAATTATCTGTGTACTGTTTGACATCTTTGGTGACACCAGGCCACCAGGATGTGGTCTTAAGCCTCTGGAGGGTGTTTTCCACTCCCTGGTGCCCACCAGTGGGCGTATCGTGTGCTTGGTGCCAAAACTCAGACCTGAGGTGTCTGGGGATCACCCACAACTTGGTGGTGGAATCATCTGGCTGGTACCAGATGAGCTTGTCATCTGGTGACAAGTGTAACTTACCTTCATGTCTCTGGCAGGGGTTATGTGTGGGAAGTTTCTCTTCAATACTCTTCTCAAGGAATCTGAACACTTCTTTGAGTTCAGTATCAACATGTTGGGCTGCTGTGAGGTCCAAGGGGGAAAAGGGTTCAGGTTTCTTCCTGAGTGCTGTGATATGTACAGCCGCATTGGCCTCTGGATAGTCCATCATCAAGGTGTACCCCCCTCGGGCCCCTTCCTTGGCAAGGGTGCCTGCTGTATCACTGAAGGCATGATAGGGATCATGGAGAGAGTGATCTTTAACTTTGTGTACATAGAGTTTGTGTACAAACTTTTGTGCCAGTGAATGTATGTATATTACCAATTCCTTGTACTTCATGGGCTGCCATCAGAGAAGAGGAAGGAGTTCTTCAGCCAGAAAGGAAGAAATTCTGTAAGAGAACAACAAATCCAATTAGAGTCTGTAAAGATAATGGTATCATCGGTCCAATGCTGGTTGAACTCGAGGGCACAGGCCACCGCTGCCATTTCTGCATACTGTGATGATGCTACACCGCAATGCTTAGATATTTTAATGGTGTTCCCATAAGGGTAAATTACTAGAATGCCCATCCCTGCAATTTGTTCTCCCTGATAGTAGGATGCTGAACCACCAGTAAAGATATGACACAAAGAGATGGTGTCAAGTACTTGTGACATGGCAGGGAGGAAAGGACCTGGATCCAGAAGACCAGGTGACTGCAGTGTACAGTCATAGGGTTCTCTTGAAAAGGAGTCCATGAGCCAGCACAGGTGGAATCTGTGTTGGGTGCACCTGTGTGTCTCCATCCTGGAGAAGAAGTGACCAGTGTGTCAGTCTGGAATTGGAGACTAACCCATCCTTCACTCTCTCTGAGAGCAGAAAGGTAATTGGTGTGTGGTTGGTGTTGATAATCAGTGGCGAGTACCCAATGATATACAGAAAGTGCTTGACAGCCCATTAGGTGGCCAGAAGGTTCCTTTTACAATGGCCGTACTTCTGTTCCACTGTGGTGAAGAGCTATGATGCATATGCAATAGGTATCATGGTGCTGTGAACCTTCTGAGCCAGCACTGCTGACATGGCAAAGTCGGAGATGGCACATTCCAGATGAAACGGTAGTGATGGATTGGGGTTGACCAGAGCTGGGGCGGAGGCCAAGGCCTGCTTCAGTGACATCACAGTCTGGTTTGTATGGGGCCCCAAGTCCATGGGATGTCCTTTTTCAATAGCTCATACAGAGGAGCAGCTTTCTGGGCAAAATCACAGATAAAATCTCTCGAATAATTTAGCATACCTAGAAACCGTTGAAGAGTTGCCACACTGGTAGGCAATGGCAAGTCTTGCAATCCTTGTATCTTCTTCCAGATAGGACTTCGACCTTGGTCAGTTATTTTTAGACCCAGAAAGAGTACCTCTTTCTGACATAGCTGTACTTTTGCTGGATTGCATTTCTGACCTGCTCTCTGAATGAGAGTCAGTAGTTCGTCCAAGAGATCCAAGCATTGTTCCTGTGTGGCAGTTGCCAGCAACAGGTCATCCACATAATGCAAGAGACATTGGGGGGTAGGTAAACCCTCAAGGGTGTCCATCATATGCAGATGGAACAGGGACAGGCTGTTATGGAATCCCTGTGGTAAGCAAGTCCATGAATACTGTGTTCCTTCAAAGGTGAAGGCAAACTTATACTGACTCTTAGGGGCCACTGGTAACCAAAAACCATTGGAGATATCCAAGGCACTGAACCATTTCAGGTCAGGGGTCAAAAGTCGTAGCACATCAGATGCTGATGCTACAGTTGGGGAACAACTGGGGGTGACCTGATTCAATTTCCTGTAGTCAATATAAGTCTCCAAGCACTGGTGGTTTTTTTCATGGGCCACACTGGGGAGTTAGCAGTAGAAACACATGTTCTGATTACCCCTTGCTTGAGAAGTGACTTGATTGTTTCTCTGAGAGAATTCAAGGCCTCAATTGGGAAAGGATATTGCCTTTGCCTCCCATGTGCTGGGCCTGGCACTTCGATGATAGTGTGCATTCTGCCACAGTCATGCTTGTTGATTGAAAACACTTTCAGATGTCATTGCAAAATGGGGAGAAGCTTAGGGAAAAGCTCATGGGTTTTGAACAAATCTATGATGTCATATTCTTTGTTGTTAGCAGAGATCGTTGTCACAAAATGCAAATCAGGGACCAAAATAGTGTGGTATTGGCCCTGAATTTGTATCACTAGCATGTTAGCTAAATCTACCACACAGCCAAGTGGTGCAAGAAAATCAATTCCTATGATACTAGGATGATCATGCATTACCATCAGTTGGAAGGTGTGTGAGGCCTTTAAGTGGCCTAACTCTACTGGCAAGGGTAGAGACCGGTAGGCAGGTAATCTAGTACCATCTACTACTGACATATTGGTCCTCCGTCCAATGGACCAAGAAGATGTGTCTGGGTATTCATCATGTAATACAGACACAGCCACACCTGTATCTAGTAAGACTACAAGTAGGCGGCCCCCGACCTCGGCCTCAGTGCAGGGCCTTCTGTTTGTATCCAAGACCAGCTTGTTTACAATTCGGACTGGGGCCTGAAATTGTCAATCTGTACTGCTGAGAGCATGGAGAGGTTGGGCCTGGCTTCTTTGAATCACTTCACCATGCTGCACCGATGTTATATAGGGAGGAGCTTCTAGGTTCAGGCCTGTACCGATGGGTGTTACCATGACCCATCGGAGTTTGGGTCACCAGTTGTACAGCTGCAAGGGCCTGAGTGGTAACAGCTTCTGCCACAGAGTGCACTTGCCCCAGGAGCTCTTGGAATTTCCAATTTTCATCGGCTATCTCCCTATATGAAGGGCCCGTTCTTTGTTGTTGTTGTTTGTCCTTATTCTTGTGCTTTTTATTCTTATGCCAGTTCTGGTTCCCACCCCATTGCTGCTGTTGCTGTTGTGGTTGTTATTGGTGTTGGGCCTGTTGGGGGTGTTGGTTATCTGCTGGGAGGGCCTGTTGGTGTTGGGCCTGCCCTTCCACAGTGTAGTGCATCATGACCTCTTGAATAGGCTGCACAGCTGCTACTTTCTTTGAACTGGACCCAGATCATGGATGTTGAGTTGGTAAACTCTCTCAGTTTTCTGAAGGATATCAGCAAACCTGTCCATGTTGGGATAGGTGATTGGCTCTACCTTTTCTCGTATTGCAGGAATCATGTTCCTAAGGAACAGGGTCTTATACTCAATAAGATCTACATCTGCAGCTTCTTGTGCCAGGTGCATTCCTGCTCAGTAGGCCATCCAGAATCTCTGGTGGTAAGTCACTGGATTTTCCTTTGCATTCTGTTTTACAGGGTATACAAGCATCACTCCTACTACACCTGGGCTGTGAGCAGAAATGAGCTCAGCTGCAACCTCATCAAAGGTGGCGTTCCCTTCCTGGTGGATGGCATTGGGGAGTTTGGCCCACAAACTAGAATCGATGGTTTGGCATAGTATCTGGACCTGATATTCTGCAGCAAGGCTAAGCAACTCGCATTTAGAATGCAGTTTTTCTAAGTGGCAGCTGAGATTGTCGGATGGATTCATCCGACCGATACTGTCAGCTATTTGCTGAACAGAGTAGGCCATTTGTAGGGGATTATTGGGTCAATCAGGTAGAGGTAAGTTATTGTGGGCACTGTCTAGGGTGGCCCAGGCTGCAGCCTCAGCCGCAGTACAAACAATACCATCCTGAGTGCCAGCCTCTTCCAGAAGCTGCCTAATTTGGGTTTTAATGGCCCATTTACTTCTCTCAGGAAGAGATACATTACCTATTGCAGTTTCAATCGTCATTTCTATCTCTTGTCTGTCTTCCACATTAATAATGGCTATCGGTGGTGCCATTGGGACTGGGCCTGGGCCTGCTCCCCCCTATTATGAGGGCTGCCATGTTGGTGTCTCCCGTGATGGGCATCATGACGTTGATGACGTATGACATGGTGTGGGTGGAGTGGGGACCTGCCATGTTGTGGATGGCTGAGTGGGGTTTCTGGGCCATAGTAGGGGTGAGACTTGGTGTTGTACTGAGATATGTCATCATCTGATTCCTCCCCTTCAGATGATGTGTGTAAAGCAGGGGCTACGCCTCCCATCACCTTAACATGTCCAGCCGGAACCTCCCGCTGATGGCGCAGTTTTGCCATCTTAGTTTTACATTCAGCATGACTCACTGTTGCAAGACCTATATCAACATCATCCTGCATTTTCTTCTACAACACTCTATACGTGGCGATCAATTCGCAATTGTCCCTAGTAGCCACTTCTAAGTCATTACGTATCTGGTTTATCTCATCCTGTAGCTCTCCCATCTCCTCACTCAACTGTGCATTTGCAGTACTTAACAAGTCATTCATATGCAATGCCTGTCCCTTATCCCGTCTCAAACTTTCACAGTACTGCTTCAACATGCAAAGTTCCTGTTCTCCAGCTTGAGCTGAATGATACAAAAGTGAATCCCTTTCTTTCCACAGAGTTTGAATTTCAGACTCCAAATTCTGCTGCAGTCTAATACATTCAGTTTCCTGCAGACCCATCTCTTGCTTCAGAGATGAAATTTGCAGATCAAGGGTTCGAAACCTTGCTTTGGAGGCTTCCAGAGTAGCATTGAGAGTTGCGACCATTAGCCCTTTAGCTTGACGCTTATTGGTTGATTGTCTCGTCTCTGTGTACTGGGTTGAAATCCCCAGTATAAGGCTGTCGGATTGACTTGTGTCCCACGCAAAGTCAGCCCATCCTCCATGGAAGGCAAGGAAGTTTGAGACATTGAGTCTCAGTTCTGCACATATTTTTGATACAGTGACCATTGTGTGAGAGGGAATGAAAAATCAACTGTGAAAAGGTGCCTTGCTATGTATCGATCCACAGCAGGAGCGCGTTACACAGTCGGGCTACTGTAGATTTTGTAAGCTTACAATTCAAAGCTGCTATGGAGTGGGTCGAGTTGTCATTGACCACATCCAAAAGGAAAACAGACAGACTTTGTAAGTGATTACAAATTGGTTTTAAAACAGGAGCGATGATATGGGAATGTACACCTACTGTCCCCGTGGGAAAAGGAAAAGTTATAGCAACTAGTGAATACTTACAAATACCAAATAGCGCCTGCAAATGTTATCACTTGTCAGGAGGTCTAAACCTCACTTTCAGGTTCTTGGCAATATTGGGAATGCAGGTAATCACAGACACGTTGCATTAGAATAATACATTTGTTTATTACTACCAAAAAGGATAAAATCACAGTTGCCCTAAGCAGTTTTTACCAATACGAACCGGGAGCCAGTGCTAAGTGTTCTTTATACCTCGAGGTTTCTTTGTGTCTCTTGGGATCTCCGAGGTACAAGACTTAGTGTATCACATTATATACCTATGATAATTACTATGGTTACTGTAAGATAGAAACATTTCTAGTTACAGAGATGAGCCCTATTGGCTAAATTAGAGGAGGCTCCACGGTTCAAGATAACATAATACAATTTTGTAGTAGTCATCAGTCTGTGAAACAAAAGAGTTCTTATACAGAGTCTTACATAACTCAGTGTAGAAGTACAAATCACCAAAAGATGGCAATGCCGACTTATATATCATAATTATTCCAAGAACACAGGTGCCCTACCATCTTATAAGTAAGAAATACACAGAAAATACATAGAAGAATATATATGTTTTAGCAAGCAAAGTGTATTGCAACTATATGCATACATATCCTGACATCTACTCTTATTCGGTAGATGCCCTTGCCCTATATGTTAGTATAACATATACCTAAGCACTAGCTGTCTACGGTGTATCTCTGAGGGTACCAATAAGGGTGCAGGGACCTTGTGTAACAGAATCCATATTCTGTTATAGAATTCTGTGGCTTAGAGGGGCCAAAATTATGTCATACAGTTCAAAAATGGTATTTAACATCAGCGGGTAAATCAGAAACTCGCCCTGTTTTTACTAAAAGACCCATATAGAGGGAAAAATAACAGAACTTGAACCAATACTTAAAAAACATCTGCTACTGATGAAAATGGCTTTTACAAGTTTAGTACAGTTTTCCTTAAAGTAACACCAGTAGTGCATTAGCCACACATACAGTACATCACCAACAACACACAACTGAGAATGGCACCTGTAGACTCCAGTCAGTCTCATTATAAACTGCAATAAGATGGCCACCCAGATAAGGTGTTTTCAGGGTATACACAAATTGGCTCAGATGAAGCCACTGATGAAGTAACACCATGGGTAACACATACACAACTAGCAATGTGCAGTAGTTCTGTCTCAGGATCATTGCAATTTTGTACATGAAAAATGAAATGATGTTTCTTTAAGGACTGGAAACATGTTGTGCTATCCATGTGTTCAAGAAGTGTGACGTTAAACCATTGTGGTGGATGGCCATTTTCAGAACAAGTAAAGTGAAAGGTGTTAGTTTACACTAAGTCCTTTTTGCTGGTGTGTCATTCCTGTTGTGATTCTTGGTGGAATTAGGGATTTAAGGCACTATTATGCTGGTGGTCACTCTTGACTCTGGTGATACCCTCCAGGGTTTCTTTCTTTCTTTCTTTCTTTCTTTCTTTCTTTCTTTCTTTCTTTCTTTCTTTCTTTCTTTCTTTCTTTCTTTCTTTCTTTCTTTCTTTGTTGGTTGTTTCGTTGATTTAGTTACTTATTTGTTTATTTCAAAAGTTTCACTAGGAAAGACATACTGAGCTGGTAATAGCTCACTTCCAAGTGTGTCATGAGTGTGGTGCACGAGGGAGAGCAGACAGTAAAAAAGGTGCAATGGTTCCATAGGTTAGCAGTTGCAGAAGCAAATATTCAGAGCTGAGTAATAATGCCTAATAAGGTGCCTATGGCACAGAAAAATTGCAGAAGATAACAATGCTGAAAAGTGAGGAGTGAAGGTGGGGGGGGGGATATACAGTGTAAGAGCAGGGCTAGTGTGAGCCATGGCAGGAAGGAGAAGGACATGACTGGTAAGAACTGTGGTCAGGAACAGTTGCAGGAGTGAGTTGGGAAGTCTTGCAGGAGAGACTTAATGGTATAGGGAACAGAAAGAGCAGACTGACAGAGGAAAAGAAAACCAGAGCTTTGGAAAATGAAGGGAGAAGACAGCATGGCAAGCAATAGATTTCTTAGGGTGTTGAAAGGGAAATGAGTGTCATAGCTGCAGATTGAGTAGGAAGAGGTGGGGTGAATGAGAAGAGAGAGAGGTAATGAAGGAGGAGGAAAGTCAAGCCACAAGTTGTATAAGAATGAGGCACAGTGGGCAAGGTACCTGGGAACAAGGTAGCGGAAGAAAGAAGCAGTGATGGGTGCAGGTGGCAGTCCAAGGCAAGGCAGCAGAAGGAGTAAAAGAGGGAGTCCAGTCTGGAACTGGCAATTGGGGGCATTGCTCTAAACAATATCATGATGGTCAAAGATAGGAAGAATCATCTTCGAGACAATCTCATAGCAGGAGGGAAATGTGATACATGGGATACATTCTTTATTCCTGTAGACCACAACAAGTCTGGGGTGGCTTTTTTTGTGGATGGCATCCACATACACTGATAAATTGAGGAGGTTGTCCAACCAGATGCTAAGGTACTTAAAGGAGGACATTTCCTCAAATACAGTACCATCAAGGGTAAAGAAGAAGGGAAGAGGGTTGAGGCTGGCAAGTCGCTGCATGGAGCCAAAGGTCATGGATAACATATTCCTGCCATTGAGGAGTAGCTAGTTGACTTGGAACCAGCACTGGATGTTGTCAAAGTCCAGTTGGAGCTAAATAGTGAGGTCATGGGAAAAAGCTCTGGAGGAAGAAAGCACTGCATCATTTGCTTACATGTAGAATGACACAGCGGAACAGGCAACAGTATTGTCATTCAGGAAAATGGAGAAGAGAATGGGGCCAAAGATGAACCATTTGGGCACACCTTACAGATGGGGAATGGGGGTGAATTGTGTATCTGATACAGTCTCCTGAGTAGAGATGTGCAAAACTGACAAACTTTGTTTTGCAAATTATTTTGTGAAGTTTACCAGCTTTGTGAGCTCTGAAGTGTTGACTTCCCAAAGTTTTCAGCTGGCAGTGTGGCACTTTTTGAAGTGAAGTCATGTAAATCCAACACTTCACAATGACTTTGTCTAAAAAACTGCAACTTCACCAGGAAAATGCATTGTAAGGAAAGGAAGTGTGAAGTCTGTGCAAAATGGTAACTTCACAGAGTGGTTCACAATGGTGAATTTTGCCACTTTGCCAGCAATTTCACAAGTGAATTAACATTTCACAGCATCTCTACTCCTGAGGCTGGTAATCTCCCTTTGTGTATGCATTTACTTGAGAGTTTTACTTGGCACTAGTGGTGTCTAATCTTGTTTTTCTATTTACATTGCCAATGAATCACATTTTGTTTCTTCAGAATCCTGCAAGAGATCACTGGCATAAACTGTGATAAGGGCACTTCCTCCTGGTGAGTGGAGATGTTGGAAAGTTTTACTTCACCAGCAAAGTTGTGAAATTTACCTTTGCATACTACATTGCGGAGTTCCCACTTCATCACTCCATCACATAGCAGTGAGTATTCCTGGCAAAAAGCTACTTTTTCAGGCAATGTTATGCCAAAGTGACAACTTCACTGGTGAATTAAGAGCAATTTGGGAAAAAAGATGCCAGTTTTCCCAGTGAACACTTTATTATTTCAACACTTTGTGATTTTTTTCTAACTTAGGAATTAATTTATGAAGTAAATTTCAGCTACTTCATTCATCACTACTTGTGAGTGGTATTGTATATTGGATAGAATAGTTTTCTTTTTTTTTAGTTTCTTTTATTAAACAGTGGCTATATAGATGTGTGAAACATTTGATATGTGTGCCAAAACTACAGTCAAAAACTACAAGGACTTTGCCACATTCACATTATAATTGTGGCCCATACTTGTGGAGATGAATGTTTTTGAGTATTATAAAATGAACTGGAAAAATTGTCACCATTATTGCAGGAATTTTAATAACATGATCATGGTATGTCTCATTTATTTACCCTTTCTCAGAGCTCTATACTGGTTCCTAATCTAGGTTCATTTTTTTGTCTCAATACAATTCCATTTTCTAAAACAAATAATACACTCCAGAGATGTGATGTATATTAGGATGTTTACTTCTTGGGTTGTAGGTACCATTCAGCATCTCCTCATGCCTCAGAATTCACCCAATACAATGGGTGACCTTTTAGCTTTATATACTCAGATACAGATATTAAAGTCATCTGCATACACAGAGGCATCAGTCAGGATGCAATGCAGTAATGCTGCAGTATCTCACAAAATGCTGCAGTATACTGCAAGGGACAGTGTAATTCTACGGCAATTAAGCCCTTCTGTAATGCAATATTTTGGGACCTGTCATTTACTGCAAGTTATTTCACTGTATCATGGCTGGTTCCATTGTAGTATAAGAACCTATAATGCAATACTTAAGAATTTCCACTTGATATGACACATCCTGTCCAGTATTATTTACTAAATATATACACTACTGTAGGTGAAATATTCAGATTTAATGTCTTTGTACAATTTTAATGTAGCACCTATATCATCGGTGATAGTCTTTCTTTTTTCTCTTGTGTTGTCAAAGAAAAATTTTTTTTATATATGTTTCTAGTTCTACACCCAGCCTTGCTGAAGTCTTTCACATTATGGTTGAAAACTTCATTTATTAAAAGATATGTGGCCAGGAAAATCATTCTGAAATACAAGTAGAGCATTGTTGAAGCTGTCCTGTGGCAACAGTACTTCATATTATAACACAGCACAGATGCATTACTTAAACATTCTCTACAAAATTGTAGGCACAGTGCATTTGAAGAGACTAGGGAACATATACTGTACATTATACTGAATACAAAATATAACCAAAGATTAAAATAAATAGTTACCTATGTACAATATATTGGTAGTGATATATGCTATTAAGAAAGCTCAACATCATATCATTTTATTTTTGAAATAGGGTCTTCTCTTTTCCTATTGTAATAGTACCTCATTAACAATAAACAATACTTGTTAAAATACTACACATCTTCATTAAGTCATTCTGATGATGACTGTTTACTGCTTGAGGTTTACTCTTACAATTTACAAATAGCCCCTTAACTCTCTGATACAACATAATCCTGGATTATATAACTACTACATCTGTTGATATCTATGTTGTACCACAGCCAACTTCACATGTTGTTTTATACTGTGGTCATTTTAGTGAAAGATATACTGTAAATGGAGAAATAAGGTGTAAGTTTCACAAATTTCTCTAAGTTAACTTTTTAAATCTCAGGCTGAAGCAAACAACTATAGCATACTGATAAGATCTAACAAGGATGAAACACTTCTGCGGTTTGCTGTTTTATATCATTGCAGATTGTTTGTGAAGCCATTTATTACCTTTCTGTCTTGCTTAAAACCTAGCCAGGCTTTATTCCTTTATGATGATTTGCACATGTTACCCACAATGCCTTAAATTATGAAGTATGAGTAATTTTGCATTGTGTTTTGTTTCCCTGCACATTTACTGTGGGATCATTGTTGGACTATTGAGATTAGACATTTTTTAATTGTTTACTTGTTTATTTAGGAAGGAAAGATGTTTAGTTGGATGGATATGTTACAGCTCAAAAGGGAAACTGTGACTGGGTAACACGGGTACTGTATGGATTTTGTATTTAAATAACAGCTACCAAGCTTACGGTTCATACTGGTAGAAGTAATTTAGATCATTGAAAGTAATCAGGTAGAGAGTTTAATCTCAGTTTTACCCCAAAAAGAAGAGTGAAGCTGGATAAAGAACCATACTGATAATTCTTCTAATCATCAACTCCAAAACATTGTCATGACCTTGTGCATCCTGGTTACAGGTAACTTTATCAGATTTAATAGTTAGGCAACAAAAAGGTTCATAAAAAGAAGAAATACTTCAGACAGCTGTTGGACATTGACATTTCAAAAAAGTGTTTCTATTCTAGGGATTCTTATAGTATTATTCGCATTAGAAGTATAATATCTTTTTCACAGGTTTCAGTAAAAGTTTTATTTTGACTGAAGAGCATATGGGGTATATTATACAAATAAATAAATAAAATTATATGATTTCTAAAAGCAGTACATGTGTTGTATGACTATTCTAAAACGTCTGTTACAACTAATAGTATTAAATCAACTAAATTTGCCATAAAACAGAGTACTAGACAGAGATGTAACCCCTACTCAGAAGATGTGTCTATGCCCTGGTTTAAAGACACACTGGCAGCCAGAGATACTTTATGCATTTGTATTAATTTTACCAGAACGAAGCTCCACTGAGCAAGCACATTTACAAGGAGGTCCTGGGAAGGACAGAATACAAAAATTATACAAAAGAATAGACAAGATACACTAAACATTTGTCAGAGAGTTGTAAAACAATACCAATACAGATTTAAGAAACCAGTAAAAACACAAGATACAGTAAATTGCAGTTCCAAAAAAATGCAAACATTTGATTAAAAAAACCTGTAAGCATGGTAAAATATAATGATCCATAGGAGTACCAAATCTGAGGGGTCAGAAACATTCACAGTTGTCAGCAGCGTAAACCTCAATTTTTATTTTGAATTAGTCAAGGGCAATGAATAAACTCAACTAATAGTAAGTGTTTTTGTAAGGTGTTCTAGTGGGAAGGGGCAATGAATATGAAGCCATTGTGTTCCATAGGTGGTAAAAAAATCTGAGAATGTTGAAGATGATCTGGTCTTTCTTTCTGAGACTGTACAACCCATTTGAACTTGTTAAAAATGACTTGATATATGGTGGGAGCATATCCTTGAGGGCTTTAAATGTCCTGAAGGTTTCTTAGTCTCCTCATGGCAACCATTGTCCAACCAACAGCTGAAGGTAAGGTGCAGTGATGAATTCTGTTAGGAAGGCTAGTGAAGAATTATAACAGCCTATTATATAAGACCTCAAATCTAGGTAACTGGGTAGCAGAGGCACATCATAGTTATATCCCCATAGTCAATTAGAAAAAGAAAAGTGGCCTGCACTCACCTTCATTTAGCATCTGGAGGAAGACAGAACTTATTTCTGTATGTACCAAAATATCTAGATAAACAAGGCTATTTTACAAGAAATCCCTTCTCACTTCAATAGGATTTCTTTGATATATCTCAAGGTTTACTGGACATTTCTATCACTTTATTAGGAAGCTTGCCTTGCTATATGTTCAGGCAAGGGCCTCATGTATGCAGGTAAGAGGTGGTTCACTGAAATAGTTCAGTGCCTCTACCTAAGGAGTTCTTAATGAAAAACAGCTACAGTGGTGCTTCCCCTGGGAAATAAAGTTTTTTTTTAAGATACCACTTGTAAGACTCACATAAATACAAAGTTCTCTGAAGTACTTAAATCAGGCAGTAAATGCAGTAGCAAAAAATCAGTGAAGCAAGACCAAGTGTACAGGTTTGTTAATGGAGGGAAAACAAAGGAAGGAATGATAAACTAATCAATAATCTTGACTTGCAATTCCCAGGCAGCCCAATGCAATCCTCCCATCTACAGTATCTAGTGAATCAGACTATCCTTTTCCAACCAGTTTATGGAAACAGCTGCAGGCTGTGACTTTCACTGAAGCTCAGAAAGAAAAGGTTATCAGTGTGTGCTTGTTTGAAGCCTAGGCAATTGTAGCACACCAGGGAAAAACTAAACTCAAACCAAATCATAGAACAAAAAGTATTTCCTGACACCTGGCTTTAATAATCTGTTCACCATGGGATGTTTGTAGCACTAGTCTAACTAATCTGACTACCATAACTACAATTGCAGAGTGAGGCAATGACCACTTCTCAGATTGGGCATCCTTACACTGAAACTGTACTCTGGCAGGAACTAGATCCCAGGATTCAAATCATAACCATACTAATCATGGTCTACTGATCTTCACATATTATTGGTGACTTCACCAATGCTGGTTGTGGCTAAGCAGGTCCTTCAAGAATAGCTAGTTGGATGCTGAAACACTCATGCACTCCAGGCAGTAGATGCGTCTTCTACAGAGGTATCACTCCACTGCAAAATCTGATGACAAGCCCTGGCTAAGCTCTTATCCTTAGTAGATTAACAGGCATATGTATTTTTTTCCCTACAATGTCAAATCTAAAACCAAATCTGCCTCTGCATTCTGAAATGTCCTTTTTGGTACATTGAGTGGAACAAAAGTGCAGTGGCTAAGTGCAAGTGGAGGTTTAGGGTCCCCACAGAGAAATAAAGTCAACAGGGGTGGGAGGAGGTACAGTATGGGGGAGGGGGCTTACCCTTGGGAGCATGAACAACTGGTTGAGGAAAATAGCCAAGATTTGACTAGGGGCTTGATGGTGAGGTGTAAACCAGTCAAGTGGATATGTCACTGGGCGTGGGTATAGGATAACACAATTTCAGACAGACCACAAGTCAGGTGCATAAAAAATGCATGGTTGCATTTATGATTTTATTTTCATCAAGTCAAATATACAGAAAGCAAAATGGTAAGTCAGGCAACTGCTTAGCTTCAGCAGTTTCTAAGGCTTTTCTTCAGCCTAGCATGAATCAAACAGTGTGAAAACACACACTACCGGGGTGTCTTCCACCTTTCTCAGTCAGTATTCAACTGACCACCCTATCTATCCTTTCTCAGTATTGAGGCAGGGCTTCTTATAAGCTCAGTATAAGCTGGAAAAACAATTTCCCCTACCTTTTGATTAACAGCAAACATAATATAAAAATAGCCACTAGGGGCCACTGTTCCCCCATACAGAACAGTTATCTGGTAGCCACCTGGAGCACATTACATAACTTGTTTACAACATTGTTAAAGGTCAGAGCTGAGATCAAAACATTATTTGCTCTCCTAAACTCTCCTGCAGGGTCAAATTACCTCATGCTGCCTGCTGCAAGATATATCTTAGAGGTGGGCTGCTAACATCTAGAAAAAGCAGACACAAGTTTTTTTTTTATTCTTATATTGAGACAGACCTCTCATTTTGTAACCATACTCTTGGTTTTGTTTTTAAGTTAATATGCACAGAAAGCCTTATAAGCACTTCAGCACTTAATTTATAACCAGCCAACCAGCATTTTGGAGATTATACAGAACATGTAAAAGGCCTGGGAATTGGTTTCAATTTATCCCAGGGGTGTCTACTATGACAGGGGTTACCCTATCACAGGATGGTGGCAGGGATACTGTTACAGACCGAGGGGGCAGTGAAAGACAGTGCTTTACTACCCATAACTGAAGTGACTTTGAGGACCATCGGGGAAGGGGCGATACTTCATGGAGACACCGTGTTGGTGGCCTGGTTGTGAGGAGGAAAGTGTATGGTGAATCTGCAGCACCACACAGGGAGCTATCGATGAGGCTTCTTAAGGCATGGTCATGATGGTCCTTGAGTGAGAGCCACCATAGTGACTGATACAAGGAACAGTAGTGGGGGTCATAGGGAGCCAGTAAAGTGAAATGGCAAACACTATTATAGATGTAATTGAGTCTGTGGCAAAGCATAGAGGACGTAGCAGGGAACAAAATGGTGGTGCAGTAGTCCAGGATGGTGAGAAGGTTGCCCTGAACAATGGCTAGATGGGCATACGAGGTTGGGAAATTCCTTTTTTTATAGGTGGTGCCCAGCTTTTGGTTTACCCTGTGTATGATAGTGTTAATATGTTCAGTAAACAAGAGGCAGGGGTCAAGGGTAATGCCCAGATATTTGAAGTAGGGGACAGTCTGCAGAGGAGGACCAGATGGAAAGAGCATGATGAGAGAGCAGTTGGTTTTCACTATACCAGCCAGGTAGGGCCTGGATCCAAGTAAAATTGTGTTGATTTTCTTCTCATTGACAAGGAGCATATTAGATAAGAACCAGTTATGAGCTGAGCTGTAGTTGTGGGAGAGTACTGAGGATATGTTTTGGAGTGGCTTATCACTGTGAATGAGTACTAAGTCATCTGCAAACAAGAGAGCAGAGCAGTGAAAGGCTATCAGAAAGGAGGGAGTTGATGATTAGAGAAAATAGGGGACCAAGGATTGAGCCCTGGGGGACAGCCGTGGAGTCAGGCAATTCAGGGGAGGTGGCAGCTCCAATAACCACAGATTGGAAATGTCCAGCTAAGTAGCTGTGAAATCAGCACAAAGTCTCATTACAGCATCCTAGCTGGCAAAGCTTGGTTTGCAGTAGAGGGAATTTATCACTTGAGTCCATTTACACATCAGGTAGAATGTCTGCTTGACAGAAGAAAGAAAAAGACCACTTATTAGAACAAAGCAAAGGTGTGCATACTGAAACTTTCCTTAGTTCCTTGACCCTGATCAGCAGGAAAAGTTATATATCAGGAGTACTTTTGTTTCATCTTTTGCAGGGTTGAAACCTAATGTGTAGAAAAAAAAACTGGGCAGACTTATAACATCGTTGCCAACAAGAAGAGTGTAATCTGCTGGGAGTACCAGATCCTGCCTTTCAGCTGTGACTGAATTGTGGATCAGACTGAGTCTCCAGTTATAACATCTAGCTGTGAGATTGCACTGATTTATAAATTGAACTGAGTCATCATGAACTTGAGTCAGTGCTGTGCCTGAATTTCCTAGGGGTCTGCTTCTGCATTGGGATCCAATTTGCTGCTGCTGGGAACTGTGAGACTGTGTGTTGAATGTCTTTATTGTTCAGTGCATGTCAACCCCTACTTGTTGTACCATGAACTAGAGACAGTGCTGTGCCTGAATATCCTTGGTGTCATTATGGCTGCCTCAGCATTGGGACTCAGCTAACATTAGTCCGTGTATAATCTTCTGCTGCTGTGTATTATGAGACAGTGCTTTGGACACTTGCATTGTTCCATGCATGTTTGCCCCTTTGCACTGTGTATTGTGTCAGCTCTGAGATTGTTTTTATTTTTATTTTATTTATTTTATTTATCAAGTCTAGGATTAAAAATACCTTTGAGACATGGCTCTTTTACAAAGGTTCCACGTCAGAGAAATACAAATTATGGGGAACATCAAGACAGGCATTACAACAATGTGGACATTGCAAACAGAGTACAGATTAATACAGTTCAAGGGTAGCATTGTAACAAGGCAGCCAGCGGCATTTGTCAGAGAAAACAGACAACAGATAAAAGTGCCAGAGTCATAGGGAGAGGGAAGAGGGTGGGGAAGAAGGAATGTAGGAAGGGTGGCAAGAGGGTGAAAAGTGCAGCACTGGGTATACCAAGATGTGAGGTAGAATCCAGTGAGGGGGCAACTAGAGCAGAAAGGAAGTGGAGAAACAAGGTTAAGTTGGGCAGTCACAGGAGCTGTTGGTAGTGAGATAGTCCCGGAGCCTAGTTTTAAACATACCAATAGTTGGGGCAGAGGACATGGTTGGGCTGAGGCCATTGAACCAGAGTGGTGCCTGATAAGCAAAAGAGCATTGTCCCTGTGAAGTGTGACAGTGGGGGACTTTCAGTAGCTGTAGCGTGGATCTCCTAAGGCACCATTTGTTAATTTGGTGTTGTAACAGAGTTGAGACCCCAGAAGATTGCTTGGATTACTGCCTCTATGTGGAGTTCTGAATTTGCCACGCATGCTCATATCCCACCAATCAGCTGTGGTGGCAGGCAGCAGTGGGTGGGCTATTGAGCATATTTAAACAATAGACCTAAAGACGAGGCAGCACCTTTACCGCGGCTGTGGCTTCTTTCCACCAGCTTCAATCCTTCGGCTGAGTACTCCAACAGAGTACAGAAGAGTCTGCCAGAAGCTGGGAGTTGTGACTGGGAATTCTTGTTTGTTTGCATTTTATTTGTTTATGTGTTATTGAACTGCTTTTATGTTTATTTTTCCTTGCGTATTATGTTATATAGTTAGTTTTTAGTTACATTTGACATCACTTAAGATACTGTTGTCGCTTACAGAGACTCCTGTTTTATCCATAGATTTATTAGTGCAGGTAATTCCTTCTTTTGTGTATGGTAATTACTATTCTACAGTAGCTATGGGTTATGGTGTTTTACTGGGAGGCTAAGTACTGCAAGAAGAGGTTGGGCTTTATAACTCAGAGACTGTTTTGCATTAACCCTGTTTTGGCTGAATCCAACAGCAAGAGGTTAACTGGGGGATTTTATAACTTTAAATTCTCTTTCATTTGTTTGCACTTTTTTCTTTAAACAACATGGTTATTTTACTTGTTTGTTTGGTTTCTGGACTTCTTCTGTTGGACCGCAGTTTGTGACTTTTATTCACTTCTTGTTTTAGAGGTATTAGGACTACCAAACCAATAGATAAATGTACATTTTCCACCTTGTTATCCAAACAGTTTTTTTCCTAATTTAGAGTGTATAGTGTGGTTTGGTTCCTTGAAGAGACAGTCATTATGTGATTTGAGATAGTGTTTTAGACCAGTGGCAGTTAAATTTATACTCTGTCACTTGCACTTATATTGCTTATATTAACATTACCTCCATTTTTCTTGTTGTCTCTGTTATTTTTAGGTGATATAGAGCTAAACCCTGCTCCAGCTTTAGCTTCTTCTGTCTGTCAGAACATTATTTGGTAATCTGATGGGTTGAAATTTGCACATTTAAATATGTGTAGTTTATTACATTAAAAAATCAGAGGTTGAGGCTTGGGTTTCTCTGTATCAACTGGATATATAAGTTTAACTGCGACTTGGTTGAAACCCTCTATTAAGGACAAACAATGCTGGATCAATGGCTACAAATTATTGAAGAAGGATAAAGGGGGTACAAAAGGGGATGCAGGGGTTCAGTATATTATAGGGAATACTTAGAACTTTCAGAGTTAAAAATGGATTATAATCCCAGTACAGTATGTGAGTGTTTTTTGTTGTAAATAACTCTCGGGGGGGATGCTATAAGATTAACTTTTGTACATATAACCCACCCAAGGCTGGAATTAAAGGATTAAAGGATTTTCTTGAATTCACTGGTTTGGCCTAGAGCTGGGTGAATGTTGCAAATTCTGCTTTAGCAGAACTTCTACAAAGTTTTACAATTTTTGCAGAAGTTTCTGAACTTCCTCCTTTGGTGAAAATGACAGTCTTCTCAATGTCTAGTGGCACCTGCTAAAGTGGAATTTGCAACTTTTGTTCTGCACTACCAAGAATTTCAGTAGCTGCCATGTGGGAGATTGCAGTCTGAACTTCGTGGACATGTGTATAGTACAGTAAGGCTCTGTATACTTGCTATTTTAAAATGAACCAGAAAAGAAATACCCAGATAAACTGTGAAAGCAGCTTCCTTAAAAATCCTGGTTTTGTGTGTGTGTGGGGGGGGGGGCTGAAGAAAAGAAAGGACAGACTATAATGCAGTTTGAAAATGAATGGTTGAAAACTGTCATCTGCATACCTTTATATGCTGTAACACTTATCTACTCAAACACTGTACCTCCTTGTAGGAATGAAAATGAAGAGAACCACATGCAGTGATTACTCTATGTACTGCTATACTCACAAACCCCAATCACACTGACAAGGTACAGTAACCTGCCAGGTACTGAGTTAGTACAATATTTACAGTAACATTTTTTTTTGTTAATCAACCAATGTTAGTATTGCTAGCTCTGACCAAGACTTTATATCACTAATGTAAAATAGTGAAAGATTAAGAATTTATGATTTACATCAGATATTTAAAGAATAATATAATAAATTGCAACAGATACATTCTGACAAGACAAGTCATTGGGCACAGTATAGCATTAATACTACAGAATGTAAGCATTGCTGCTTGCAAATACTCCCTCCCCTTACCTCGTAAATACTGATAATCCCCAACCCGTAAAATGCAAGCAGAAGGAGCTCCGAACTGATGATGCTGACCATGGTGTAGGTGATACTGAAGTTGCTGAACATGGCCCCATATCTGTAAACTTTGGATGGAGTGGCCAGCACCATGATGGGAGGCATGAAGCTGGCAGTGAGGATCAGGGCCAGTGGCACTGCTGTCATGGTCCTCCTTCTGATCAGGAAGTTCTTTGAGCTGTTCTGGCCCTGGTCTACCACTGTGTAGTAAATTTGGATGGCAGCTGAAGTAAGCAGCATGGTTGCAAACACTATATAGTCCCACACCACAAAGGTGCCCACAGTGAAGGTGGCACCCATCATCTAATAAACTGGGATAAGGGAGGACTGATGGGATAATCTAAGTAGACTCCCTCAAAACTGGTCCCTTCCTATAGCAAACAACAGCCTACTTTGGTGTCAGATCCAAGAGTCTCTCTCTCTCTTCCTCACCTCCCTCTGCAAAACTCTAATTTATTTAACACAGTATAGCCTAAATAAATTTGAAAAACTGTGGATATCATAACAAATGAAACATCTATAAAATAGTGTGAGATACATACAACATTAATACTTTTATGTTCCCTTTACTATGATTAGTAAGGTGGACAGCAGCATTCCTGCTAGAAGCTCAGCAATGTCTCAGTGACCCTGGAATCACTGAACTGATGGGAAAAGCTCTCTGCTGCTACCAGACTGGAATTTAAGTACCTGGGAACAGACTCCAAACTTTCACCTGTCACCTTAGAAACAAATATTCAGTACAGCAGTAGCCAGCCTTATGAAATCCACTCCAGTTCAACCCTATGAAAATAATACATTTAAAAAATCATATTTCATTCCTAACATCAGATTATTTTGAATTTACTGCAGCTCCCTCCTTTTCAGCCACTATTTAGAATAATCTCTTTTCTAAAAAATCTAAACTTCCCTGCAGTGCAGATCACATGCATTCCTAAATCTTTCCAAAGTGTTGTGTGTGGCTGGTAAAAAAAATGTGTTCCTGTGCTCGAGGATCCCTGCTGACTGAGTTCAGATTCTGCCTGGCTCCAGTGTCCTGAGGAGGGAATTGTGCACAGAGGAACCAGGCAATTTAATACAGGGCTCCACTCAAAAATACTCATTAAAATATACTTTTATTCAGCATCCACAAACATTTCCCCTGCACTTCGAGAGCTCAATCCCTCTTCATCAGGCCCCCAATGAAGAGGGATTGATCCCTTGAAGCACTGGGGAATTGTTTGTGGATGCTGAATAAAAGTATGTTTTAATGAGCATTTTTGTGTGGATGCTATGCTTTTTTCTTGCTTCAGGTATCTTTGCTGCTTTGCACAGCTGCATCCAGGTTATTTGGGGTAGTGCACAATCCAAATGTTTCTGATTTATTACAGAGGTTGTCTTCAATCAGACAGAAGATGGCCCCCAGGAGTGTCAACCTTGATTTTGGTAATGAAGATAATGTGAAACCCATGGACCGCCTGTCAGGAAAAATTAAAAAAAGGGTCTGCCCGGTTCTGCATGATGGGGTTATTGCACTCTCATCTAAGGAGACAGAGGAATTGGATCAGTGCTAAAAATGTGATACCATACTGAATAGCAGCACTTGGCCACTACACAATGTTTATTGTATCCGTTTGCCTTCATTGTGCATGATGATGCTGGCTATGTGGTAGATGATGTCCTCCAGGGTTAAACCAAAAAAAACAGTCCTCTTACAAAACAAAACAAGAATACATGCAGGTCAACACAGAGTCAATCATCCATTCATTGTTGTATCTTCCAGGAATCAGCCAAACTATTTCTATTACAGTAAGTCCCAACTCGTTTGCTTCCATAAACTTTACTGCCACTATAGTATAAGCCATTCCATCTTATGTACAATAATTTAGCAAGGCACAGTAGTGGTATGGTATTGCAAAGAGGTTGGTAAATGTGTTTAACTCCAGAATTATGTAACTTTAAACTACTGGGTGTGTCAATGTTTTGAAATTTCAATATTTGTGATTCCACATTTCAAGCCTCCTATTATTGTTCTAAACTTCTTCGAGGTTCATGTCCATTTTCAGTTGACTGAAGCATTTGGGATAATTATTTTTACATGCTTCACAGCAAATGGATTTGGAATAAAGAGGTATTCCTCTGAATATGTCAGCTAGCAGTAAATGGGCTGATGGTGACAGTGGGAGGTGTTTTGTTTCTTTGTTTGTTTTGTTGCTTTATGTGAGCAACTTTATATTTGACTGGAGTTATGTTCAGAAAAAGTTGGCAGATAGGATTTCCCAAAATAAACCATTTCAGAATGTATACCAGGTACTGTATGTACAGTGAAACAAACAAAAGACTCATCACAGTACAACATAGGTAGATATCTTTACCTTTTACAAATGTTCTAATGGAGTTTACACTGCAAATGCAATGAACATTTTAGCTATTCAGTTTTACCAGAGCAGTATAAAAAAACTTAACAATAGGATTTATGGCTCTCCTTTACTAAATGTGCAAAATAGTGCCGATTTCATTTTTCGATGTCCTCCATGTGGCATTGTCAGCAGCTGTTGCTCTCGGTTGCAGGGCCTAACATCTCATCCAAGCCAGCCATTAAGCTGGGCAGTGGTCACATTCTTCAGGAATGAGGAACATATAAAATTATTGCTAGGAGTTCCTGCTCATTTCAGGGGAATGGGGAAATACAGCAATACTGGAGATATTTGATTTCCTTTACTTTTCAGACAGCTCTGTATTTTAGATGAAGTGTGTCTACAGCAAACCTGGTCATGGTGTTAGACTTCTTCAACCTCTTTGAACCATGCTGATTCATCACAAATGTTCTCATGGTGGCCTGGTTAAGCCCAATGGATCATAAAACATGACCACGCAAATATGGGAAACCTAAAATGGTAGGACCATCTGAATTTAATTCATACATTCATTCATTCCACTGTTCAGTGAATAACTGAGCTGTAGAATGAATGTATGACTTGCCTGACATTCTAAGGTGGAATTTCCATGAAAGTTGCAAAATAATTTCCTAACTTTCACAAAATCGAATGTCTGATTTTCCCGCAAATTCCACTGGTGGAAGATTTTTTTTCACACAGAACAAGTTTGGCTAATTTGGGTAAAATCACAAACAAGCCAGCTAAAAAATGGGTTACGGATTTGAACAGCAATCTCTATTGTCAGGGGTCACCTGATCTTGGATAAAGTCAGACAGGGAGCTGAGTAGGAGGAGAAGGGGGAGGGAGCAGGAAGGGTTGAGGGCTAGTAGGGGAATGCTGGGAGGAAGGTCAGAATAGTAAGGGCGTGGGAATAAAAGAAGGATAGTGATTGGATATGGGTAAGTCCTCAAAAATAAGGAAGGTGTTTAAAAGGGGGAGCAAGAAGAGGCTCCACCTTCTTCTTTTGCTAGTGGAGTTGCAGTGAAGTTTAGGATATATACTGACTAGCATATTGGTCTGCATCAGAAGTTTTTTTGATCATCAAAGGATTTTCAGGTAAGTGGGGCCCAGATGGCCTGAATGAGGGAGTTGTAGTAACAGATGGAGAGCAAGAACAGGGAGTTTTTGGATGCAGAGCCAGTGATAACATGATTGTTTCACTGCAGAGCCCCAGGGGCTAAGAGTGTGAGATGGCAGGCCACAAGGGTCACTACCCACAGCATGGTCCAGGGCACAGTAAAGGTGGTGCATGGGTTGTCCAGGGAGCCAGTGTCAGTAGTTGTGTGGCAGCTCCATCCAGAGACAGCGATGAGGTTAGCTATAAAAAAAATAGATATATCCATAGTCATCTTCCAGCTAAGCTACGGTTACTAGATAAGGATGATGGAACAAATAAGGGTCTATCATGGGGTTATTGCCATGTGGTTAGTGTGGGAACAGTAAACAGAGTGGTTTGGGGGTAATGGGAGCATGACAGAGAGCCATGAGGCTGATCTGTGGCAGTTTGCCTCATGGGCTGATGGGGGGGGTATTGGGCTCAGGAGACCTCTTTTATTGTGAACGGTTTTATATAACATAAAACAATAAAAGGAACATGTTTTAAGGGCGGAATTGTCCTTAGTAATCTTATATAGTTACCACAATTTCGTAAAGGAATGGGGGCAAAGAAATGGGGGAATGCAAAATGTTGAAATCCCTGTTCTGACATCTGTAGCCCCTACCAACAATTGTACTGAAAATTCACTGCATACCTTTATATTGGAACCCCCTCTTATAGAAGCAACTTTGCAGTCCTTTCTGCAGTGTGCCACCTCTTCTACTTTCTATGCTTGGCATACTATTCTAACCTTGCCTTCTCAAGCTAATAGGATCTCCTTCCTTTATGAGGCCAGGGTGCTCATTTACATATCCTTAGGTACCCTTAGTTACACCCCATCCTTTTCTGCTTACTGCCTGAAAAGGTAAAGTAGACGCTGTCAAAGAGTGATTCTTGGTGCACTTAAAAAACTTTTGTTGTTGTTATTACTATACTAGGGTAATGCGGAGTTAAATCTACGTCCTTTGCTCCATATTTCCGCACCAACTGAACTTGCAAAATTAAAAGTTATGAGTATACTGGACATAAATGCCTGTAGTCTTCTCAAGAAATTTGACTCTATTCAGTCCTGGATTTGTCACACCAAGCCTGATGTTCTGGCAGCCTCTGAATCCTGGCTTTGTCCCTCCACTCTAGACCATGAAATAAATATTCCCTCATACAATGTTTTCACAACTGACAGATAATCTAGAGGAGGAGGGATAGCCATATATGTGCTAGACAAATTTAATAGCTCCATTATGGATTCCACCTTGATGCCCAAGGAGTTCAACTGTCTGTCACTAAAGATTCAGCATTCATCCTCCTTTTTGCTCTGCATCATAAGCTGTTGTAGGCCCCCCCTTGGCAAGGTTAAAGGTTTTGGACTATCTGTGCAATGCCCTATATAGATATATTTCAGAGGTTATTATCTTGGGTGACCTGAATCTGGACTGGTTCTCTGCCAGCTCCACACCCCTAAAGGAGGTTTGTGATAACCTTGGGATTACTCAACTAATCTCTGAAGTCACCAGTCCTAATAGGAAAAACCATGCCAACTCTAGTCTGAGCGACCTTATCCTAGTAAATAAACCTCACCTTTAAACTCACTCAGGTGTTTTCTTCACTAACATCAGTGACCATTGTACCATTGCCTGTGTAAGATCTACACCCAAACCAGCTTCTATGTCTAGGTATATCGTCAAAAGATGTCACCGCAACTTTGACCAATATGCCTTTGTCTCTGATCTTCAGAATTAATTTGGGCAAGACTTTTACCTGGCCCCCATGGTGAATGAGGCCTATGATATTTTTCAGAACATAGTACTTGGTACCATAAATAGACATGTGCCTATGGTTAAAACACGTTACTAAGAAAAAATTGTGTCCACAATTTATGGCTAGTCTGAATACATCCTTGATCAGTAGGGATGTACTATGGAAAACACCCTAGAAAACAAAACTTCCCTCTGTCTGATTGGTCTTCAGGGCGTCAGGAATAAATGCACAAAACTTATCAGAGATGAGAAAGCAAGATATTTTCAAGCTAAATTGGACTCCTTCACCAGGTGCTCTGTTAAATTTTGGAGAACCATAAAGGATACTGAGGGGCATTCTTTGGCAAACTCCCTTCTTGTAAAAATGTCATCTGGAGGCTCTCTCATTACTGAGAAACAGACAATTCTTGATCTCCTAAATAATAATTTTGCCACTGCTGGGTTAGCATTTGACTCCTCCCCTGCCAATTACATTCATTCACAACTTTGCACCCAGGACCTCCCTGTTAACGGCCCACCGGTTTATGACACTGTGCTCTCTTTCAGCCCTGTGACCTTGAAACATGTAAAAGGTTTATTACTACTGTAGATCTGAACCCTAGAAAGAGTGAGTGTGCAGACTCCATTGAACCCTATTATTTAAAACTCAGCTACCATGTTTTGTCTGGCCCGATCACCCATCTTATCAATTTGACCCTTGCTCAGGGTGTCCTAGGGTCAATTTGGAAAACCGCAAGTAATCCCCCTGTTCAAATCTGGTGATCTGAGTGACTTAAACAATTATAGAACTATTTCTCTGCTTCCAAACCTCTCTAAAATGCTTGATAAAGTGGTTAACTATGAACTTAGGAACTTCTGGATTCCTTCAATATGCTCAACCCAGTCCAGTCAGGTTTCAGGCCTTGTTATTATAATATTTCAGTACTTGCAAAGGTGACTGGCAGAATGCCTTGGATGCCAAGAATTATGTGTGTGTTTTGTTTCTTGATTTAAGCAAGGCATTTGATATGGTGGATCACAGTTCACTTCTGGTAGCTCTACATGACCTTGGCTTGGACTCCCTAGCAATGGAATAGTTTACTAGTTACCTAATTGGTTGCTTTCTGCAGGTCAAGTCCAATGGAGACGTTTCTCCTCTGAAACCATTGCAAAGGGGCATGCCGCAAGGGTACATCTTAGGTTCTCTTATTTTCACGTTTTATATCAATAATATTGACATTGGTATTAAATCAGACAATATTCATCTCTTTGCTGATAATACTGTCCTTAATATTGATAGGCCACTCCAGAACTGGCCTGCAGTGATCTACAACTGGAGTTCAACTGGTTGCAGCTAAACCTTTTGAACCAGAAACTCCTTCTAAACTCCAAAAAAATGAAAGAGATGCTTTTTTCTCCTTTAGTCAATGTACCATCTCCCAAAAACCATGGTGCAGCTCTTCAGATTGTCATGTCGATAGGTGAGCCCTTAAAATTCATGGACACATTTAAATATCTAGGGGTCTGGATTGACTATGAATTATCCTTTACCAACCATGTTGAGGAACTAATGAAAACACCTAAGCAGTGACTTGGCCTCTTTTATACAACTAATCACCTACAGTACATATATACAATGAAAATAAGAGACTGGTTCAAACTACCTCTCTGTCCCTACTGGATTATGTTGATTTCCTCTATGGTCATGGCCCTAGCCCTGTTCTTTCTAAACTTGATACCCTGTATCACCGAGCCATAAGGTTTATTACTGGTGCACCTTATTCCATCCATCATTGTTCTCTTTATTCCCTAGTAGGCTGATCTTCACTTCATTTTAGAAGGCAACAAAATGCTGCATTCTAGTCCTTCAAGGCTATCTCTAAGAAGCTCCCTCGGTACATCTCTGATTGTCTGCCCCTCAATACTATAGTTATCTATTCCCTGAGAAGCCTTTATATATATCTTTAGTCCTCCCAAAAGTTCACTCACACTTTGGTAGCTCTTCCATAAGTCATGCACTTCCCCAACTGTGGAATACATTGCAAAAAGCCTTGAAGGTGGCTGCCCCAGTAAAAATGCACATGTTCAAAATGCTGTTTACTCGCACTTTTAAGGAGTCTTGCAACTGTTACCCCAGATGACTCACTATCCCCTTCCCTGGCTCATTCCTGTATAGTTCAGTGACCTCTGCTCCTTCCTCTGATATACTTAATGGGTATTTGTTTTTATCTTCACACCTCTTTTCCTTCCCATTTACCTTTTCCTTCACCAAGTCCTCGCTTACCCAATTGTGTCACCCTTAGGTGACTTCCATGTATATACTGCACATACTGTAGTACTTATTGGGTTTTTGTCATACATTGTATATTATGTTATGCTACATACTTGTGTTTCCATTATTGAGTGTCTGTATACACCCCCTGTATGTATCTAGCTATGTTACTGTATTTTTGTTTGATTTCTGACATGTAACACCCTGGTCCACCTTGTAAATGAGTTCACTCAATGGTATTTCGCCTGGTAAAATAAAGATTGATTGACTTGAAATGCCTATTTTTGGTATAGAGTTACTTAATGGAGATTTTGATAAACTCCTGTGCCATATATATTTTAAAGGTTATGAATGCATGTATGTCGCTATTGTATGGATTTCATGGAGGCATTGATGGCATGGTAACATAGGTGGTGTGTTTATTGGGAGAGAAAGATTTGGTGGGAGTTGTGGGGACTGTGGGGCAGAGGGCTGCGTTGTTAATGTTGACTGTAAATCTCACTCACGATAGAGGAGGTAGCAGGGTACAAAGATTGCAATCTGCTTATACGGTATAATGCTGTTAAATATTACAGGGCATGGAATGAAATAAATGAATGGTCAGGGAAGAATGAAATAATAGTGCAAGGTGGGGGGGGCCTGAGGTGGGAACACCAAGCTATGTGGCTGCGGATGCCATTTTGACATGGATTGGGGCCAGGGATATCAAAATGGTGGTGGGACATGCTCGCACTAGAGAGAGCAAGGTGATGGGAAGTAGAACTACCTGCCATGGGAAACGTGAGCAAAAGAGGGGAAGGAAGTGCCGTGGTAGCTTACGTTAATAGTATTTTAAAGGTCCAAGGTTGGGATCTGTGTTCAGTGTGCTTTCTCCCACCATAGTAGAAAACTACAGAGGTGTGTCTTCATTACAATAGGTTTGCAACCATCTTAGTGTGTCCCTCCATTTTGTTGGCAGCTCTGTTGGGTTCCTCCCCACTGGGTGCACAATACTGACTGCGAGCATCTCCAGTTAGGGTTTACACTATTATGCTAATTACATGATATTGAGTATGTTTTTTTTTTTTCAGTTAAACTTTTTATTGAGTATGAAATTTTACAGAGACATAGTATAGGTATGATACATTAGACATGGTACTTAGTTCAGACAGTTGAATTGTTATAAATGGGTACAAAACAGGCAAGCATTGAACATCACAGACATTGTAACTTATACTCAGTATCCTTTATACCATATGGCGCACAGGAGGGGATGCATTATTCCTTTAATAACTGGGCCTCACAGGTTGGCAGGCAGCACATATACACACTTAACATCCAGGTCTTGACCTTTAATTGCTTTCCCCTTCAGGGTGGTTTTAGCAGGTCATTTTTCCAGAGTGCTGTATTATTTTGGCTTTTAGAGGTTATATATTGCAAATATGGGCTGCAGATCAAGTAATATCTTTGTTGGGTCTGTTGTGAAAAATATAGCAGCCTAGAGTTGATCGCCACGGACTCCACTGCTTTATACCATTCTGCTACCCCTGGGATGTTTGGTGTTTTCCATCTCATCAAAATCAATCTCTTGGCTTCTACTGAGGCCTGCACTAGCCATTGCAGCTGCAGGTTTCTCAGGTACTCATTTGGGGCCTGGAGTCCTAACAGAAGGAGAGCTGGTTGGCATGGAATACTGGTACCCATGATTGCCATGCATTCTCTTGCCACTGCAACCCAGAATGGCTGCATGTCTGGACAGTCACAGACTATGTGAAGGAGGTTTGCATTGTCCCCACTGCACCTCCAGCACTTGTCTGTGTGCAGTAGGCCCATTCTTTTCAGGAGTGTGGGAGTATGGTATCGCAGATGTAGGATTTTCTTCTATATTAACAGGCTCTTTGGGTCTTTGCAGGCCTTCTGAGCCTCTCTCCAACTCCCTACCCACTCCTTTTCTGGTATAATTATGCCCAGCATTGTCTGCCACTTTATTCTAGCCCTCAAGGATTGGCTGGGTATCTGATTTTGTTATCATGGTCTGAATCTGACCAGCAAAGTCCTTTATGTTTTACCTTGACATTTACCTCTTTGCCAGGTTGTATACATATTCCATATCTGGAGAAATTTCCATTGATCAGAAGCGGGAATGATGTATTTTTCCCTCAAGTCTTGGAATGTGAGTAACCCACCACTATTTGGGTCCACCAGGTCCCCTATTTTAGTAATATTCCTAGTTTTCCAGGAACTCCAAAATATATCCTTTTTGTCTATTTGGAGAGCGGGTTTGAGGCATAGAGTCGTATAATTACCAGGATGCATACAAGTTTGCTAACCTCCCCATCCTCCGAACAGCTGAATATGCAGCTTTAATAGTAAGCCAGGATGCGAATGATTTAGGTAGAGGAGAGGTAAAAAGTACTACAGGGTGGTGTGCTCCTTCCATGACAGAGGTCTCCATCTGTACCCAGGCCGGGCAGTCCTGGCTAGCTTCCCTAAACATTCTGATTGAAGTGTCCAAGTTGCAAGTAATAGCTAAGCAACGGAAGTCCAGCATGTTCCAGCCTCCCCTGTCTCTGTGGGCTATTCATATTTCCCTGCTAACCCTAGCCCTCCTTGTGCCCCATAAGAAAGTCTTTATAATTTAATTTATTTTCTCAAACCAGGCTTTAGGAATCTCAACTGGAAGATGTGCCAGTAAGTAATATAACCTAGGGGCTGCCATCATCTTGATGGCTTCTTTTTTTTTTTTCAAGTATTTTTCACTACTGTCATGGTCCTAGGAAACTCTCACAGGAATCCAACTTGTATCCTGACCTGCCTGAATTTCTCCTCAGCCATAACTTCCACATCTCCGCCCCTGCCTCGCAGCTGGCACCCCCAGTTTAACCCCTCCATGGTGGGGCTGCCCCTCCTACTTTTGGCGCACTTCAAACTTTGTAGACTCCAGCTGCAGACGTGGGCCTATGGGTGGAGGATCAGTGGAGGTCGGCGAGGTCAAGCCCAGCAGTGGGCATGGGAGTTGGTGCCATCGCCTACCCCCTGGGACTAGGTTTTTCCGTATTCTGTCCCCTCCCCATATGTGGGCATGCCCCAATGATATCTGGCACATGGCTACCCTGCCAGCATTGGCCATGCTGATACATGCCTGCCCAGCTTGCTACAATACCCCTGGTCTCCACCGGGGGTCTCTGGCTCACCGGGCCATCCCTTCCCTTTGATCTGGGGAGGAGAGCACCACTTGGGTGCTCAGTCCTCAACCCTTCCCCTGCCGACCCCCATGCCCGAGTCCGTTCCCGAACCCTGGTCACCAGCATGGTGCGAAGTGTTGGCGTCCAGTGCATCAAACCTTAGCGCCACTGGGCCAGCTATGATGGCTTCTATTTTGCCCATTAGGGAGAGGTTAAGCAGTGCCCATCTATCTGTCTCATTTGAAGGGTATTAATGGTGGGGGTGAGATGGTCTGTTATTAAGCTACTAACTTTGTTTGCTATCCTAATTCCCAAGTATTTTATGCCACCTTTTGTTATTGCTAATCCTGCCGATAACGCCTCCAAGGGTAGTGCAGTATCACTGAGAGGCAAAATCTCTGATTTATTTATATTTATACACAGTCCTGATAGTGCTGCAAAATTCTATATGGTCCCCAGCATTGCTGGTAGGCTTGCTCCTATGTCTTCTGTGAGTGTCAGACAATCATCCGCGTATAATTTGATGGTGTACTGATCCTCCCCAGTCCTTATTCCCTTCATCCCAGGGTGCATTCTAAGAGCATGTGCCAGCGGCTCTATAGCCAGTACAAATAATGGGGGGAGAGGGAACAACTTTGCCTCATGCCTCTATATGATTTATTTTATTTTATTTATTTAGTTTTTGTTGACCAGGTAAGTGCACTAGACAAATCCTGCCTATTTTCAGGCACGACCCGGAGGAGGTGAATACAGATGAATGCCAACTGACCTTGAACCAGATTAAACTGTTGGTGGTATTTTTAGTGAATGAGGGAAATTTGGCCAGGACACCGAGGAAATTCCCCTACTCTTTTCGATAAGTGCCATGGGCTCTTTAACATCCACCTGAACTACCATCAATCCAGGCAGATGGGACCTCGGTTTAACATCTCATCAGAAAGACAGCACCTCAAAAGTGCAGCACCTCTCTCATGCTGCACTACAGTGTCAGTATTGGGATAGTAACCCAAGTGCCAGATGTGGGAACTGAAACCTCAGCCCTCTGATCTCCCAGCCTCAGAGGTGAGTGTGCTACCTATTGAGCCACTGACACTGACAATTGGATAGGGGTCTGAGAAGGTGTCGTTTGTCAGTAGCCTGGCCACTGGGGCTTCATACAGGGTGCGGGTCCAACCACAAAAGTCACTCTCAAAATTTCCTTCCACCAGCACATGGTGCAGGTACTCCCATTCTATGGAGTCAAAGGCCTTCCTGATGTCCACTGTAAGGGCCACCGCTGATGTCATAAGACTGGTAGCCTTCTGAATGAGGGTAACTAAGGCCCTCATGTGGTCAGAGCTTGCCCTTCCTTTTATAAAGCCTCCTGGGCTGGATGTATCATTCCCAGTAGGAGGTGTTCCAACCTAGAGGCCAGCACTTTTTCCAGTATTTTGGCATCCACATTAATTAGCGAAATGGGGCAATAGCTGATAAGGCTAATAGGGTTCTTACTTTCCTTGGGCAACACCGTTATAATGGCCTTCCATAGGGTCAATGGTAAAGAGTGTTTTTTGTGTACCTCATCCAGCATCCGCAACGGGGGGATGCCACTGAGGTAGCCACCATTTTACAATAGTCTCTGGGGTACCCATCACTCCCTGGGGCCTTGTTGGGGGCCATGGCAATGATGCCCATAGTTATTTCTTGGAGTGTAAGGGGGGGCATTTAATGTTCCTCTTTGTACTTATGTGAGCTTGGGCATTCTAAGTGTACTCATCAACTCCCTTAAAGCCTGACTCTCCCATGTGGTGTGAGAGGATACAATTCCTTGTAGAATGTCTGCATGATTTCAATAATTACTTTCAGGGCAGTTTGTATTATACTGGTCTTCCCAATGAGTTGGGCTATGTTCCTTTCCGCCTGTTACTTATGCAGGCGGAAGGCCAGTAGTTTACTGTTCTTTTTCCCCTGAGCCCAGTATTTAAATTTTGTGTGTTGGATTTGGAGCTCCATTTTCCTGGTAGCTAGGGTATTAAGTTTTATCCTGAGGGCTTTAAGTTCATATATTAACTGAGGGTTTGCCAATTGTCTGGGGTCTTCTTTGTATTGTTTTTCCTTTTGTGCTAGCTCGGCTTCCACTTCTGTCATCTCTTTCTCCCTCTGCTTCTGCCTGTAAGATGCCTTACTAATAATTTTGCCCCTCATGGTTGCCTTGTACCCCTCCCATATCCCTGCTGGGGATGCCGAGCCCTGTTGATTATCCTTTGAAGTAATTCTGTGTTTCCTTTATCAGCCAGATTTGGAAGTACTTCTCCTGGAGTAGGAGAGGATCTATTCTCCATTGCACAGATTTGGTCTGAGATGGGTCTAGGGTTCTCTGTCTGTGAAGAACTTTGTTGGTGTGTGGAGGGTGAGGGGCTGTGGAGAGTTGGTGGAGCCTGAAGGGAGATGGGACTCCATTTGTGAATTGAATCCGGATGTGAATATGTGTGGACACAAGGGATGACAAAGAATTTCTGTTTTCGCCATGGATACTATGGCAGTGAAGTGACTGGGATCTGTGCTTGGTGTTTGGGAATTGCAAGAGGCCCGACTCCGGCGGGTGTTTTCCTCTGAGATTTGCTGCCGCACGGGGAGGGGGGGCTAGAGTATCCATCTAGCCAGAAAACTGACTGGGGTACTATGTGCTCCCTTGGATATGTGGATATGGTTGCAATTGTGGCCTATCTTGGGCTCCTTTCCATTGTGATGACAATATTTCTCGAGGATTACACCTGGCTGGGAGTTAGGGGGCCGTAGAGTCCCGTGGAGATTCTCCTAGCAAGACCTGGCCACAGTGGATTTTGGACTAGGAGTTTTGCCGCCTAGTGGAATTATTTTGTGGATTTTCTTTATTTGTACTTTATGTCTTGTGTTATTTTTTGGATTTTATGGATTTTGACTCCAGTGGATTACCGACTGCTACGATCTTTGTACTTTTCTCAGAAGACTCCTGATTCCCCCTTTTGGATTTAAATTTTTCCTTTCTGGGCAACTGAGTGGTGAGAGGACCTTGCATCCATACATTTAATTTATTAGTTTATGTTACAGTTTTTCTGTTATAATCTATAGTTGGTAGTGAGAAGTACCAAAATTATCCTCTCTCCCTGGTTGTGAGAGGACTGCAGGGGAAGGAGGAATTTTATGTTTTGTTTTATTCTCTTCCCTTGGTTGTGTGAGGACTAGGGAGAGGGATATTTTTATTCTTGTTTTGTTTATTTATTTTTTGTTTGGGTGGTCAGAAAACCTAAATTTTTATTTGTTTAATTTTTATTTTATTTGTATTTGCTTTTTCAAATGTTATGTATGTATGTGGGGGGTCTACAGGTGTCTTTAGATTTAGGTACAAATTGATCTAGTTAATTAGGTTTAGGGTGGCATTTTAAATTGTTTTATATTGAGTTTGTTTTATTGTATTTATTATTGGAATGTAGCTGCAGCATGTGCTGGTCCTTAACGCACACAGAGGTGCGCTACTCATCCTCTTCCCTTCATGCCCTTCACCCTTTTTATTCCTCTCCCCTCCAGTTTGAGATCTACCAGCACTGTAGAGCGCTGGGCATTGTGCGTAAGAGAGGGAGAAGGGCGAGGGGTTTTGAACAGGAGAGGATGGACGGGGAGGGGGCCATCATATCGGGGTGGTTAGGTCTAGAAGGTGCCCTGGGGTGAAATGAAATCCAGATCGTGGTTTGCCATGTCTGGTGCCCATACCCAAGGGCACTACTGAATATGGTAGGCAGATGGACCGGACAGCCCGTGAAGTTCGTCCAACTCAGGCAATGTTGTGTAATTCTAGATCCATTAAGAATAAGACTGTAGTTATTGCTGATCTTTTTTTTGCTATTCACCTTTTATTGAAAATTGTTTGGTTACAGGAATACATCCATCAGGACAACAATAGAAGAAAAAACAACATCAGACATTGAATATAACTCGTTCCAGATGCATTCCACCCCCCCATCCCCCCACTTCTCCACAATTCTTCCTCCCACAGACCCCCCAAGCACAGCACACATAATATCCATCCTATTGACCATATTATTACAGTTGTCATACTTGGTCTGGTAAGAAATAGAGTGAGTATAGAGGACCACAGATCCGGTTGAATTTGAGCAGATTGTTCTGAAGGCTAGCAAAAGTCCTTTCCGTTCTAAGGTTGGCAAGGAGTTCTTGTAACCATTCACCATATGTGATATCTAATGTGTCCTTCCAGTGCCTTAAAACCACTTTTTTAACAGAAGCGGATATCAGACAAATGTGATACCTCCTGTTTCGGACACCAATAGCAGCAACGTCCCCTAAGACGCATATCTCTGCCGTAAATAGGTTGTTCAGCCCCAGAAGGAGGTCCAGTTTATGCTTAATTCTATCCCAAAGTGGAACTATTTTGGGGCAGTACCAGAAAATATGAAGTAGGTCCCCAGTATCCTGTTGGCATCTGTAACAGGTAGAGGAGGACACGATACCTAGTCTAGTTAATTTTGAAGGGGAGTAGTAAATGTTGTGCAATAATTTAAATTGCATTAGTCTAAGTCTATCTTGCAACAGAAATTTATGGCACGATTTCCAGATGCATGCCCAATTGAAATTGTGCTCTGGAAGGAGCTGAGACCAGTACTGCTCCGGAGCAAGATTTAGGGGGTATATCCAACTAAGAAATATACTATAAATGACAGAAACTGCATGAGCTTTTCCCACCAGTGACTCTAGTGTACCGCAGAAATCCGGAGCTGTGACCATAAGGGGGATCATGCCCAGTTTATTAACCAACAAATGTTGACATTGAAAAACTTTAAATACATTAACCTGAGGGATCTGAAATTTGTTCAAAATATCAGTTGAGGTTAACCATTTTCCCTCTACCGATAGAAAGTCTTTGATCAAAGCCTCCCCTAACAGTGGTAGCCAGTTACCCCTGATGGGTTTGCCATCTATTAGGAGGTTGGGATTTCCTATTAATGGTTGAGCTGGATCTTTATTGTGACAATATTTTAAAAAGGTACATAGTTGCGAATGGACTTTAATGGATATCTCAATAGGAGAGTTGCGAAGAGATGTGGGTAGAGAGTTTGGAGTACAATACAACAAGGTCCTGGGTGTGAGCCCTGATTCTACTATATGAGATATCTCCACTGTTAACCATAAGGGGACATAATTGCTAGTTTCATGACAATCAATCAATGTTAACCACCTAAGATATTTGTTAACATGACTGGCCCAATAATACAGACCAATATGGGGAAGTCTCAGGCCCCCAGTCGATTTGGGAGCGACTGATTTATAGTAAGCCAGTCTGGGTTTCTTGTAGCTCCAAATAAAGCCAGTAATTATGCCGTGGACTTTTTTAAACCACTTTAGTGGGAGCCAAATATTCAACATATTTATAGGATAGAACAGACGGGGGAAAACATTCATTTTTACTAAATTAATTTTTCCCCAAATTGGCAATGGAAGCAGCGCCCATCTTTTAAGATCAACCTCAATACCATACAATAATGAGTCAAGATTTAACTGTACCATGCGAGTAGGGGATCTTGTTAAAGTAAGGCCTAAATATTTAATTGCATTTGCATTCCAGGCAAGCCCAAAAGAGGTAATATCATGTGCGTATGTCTTATAATTCAAAGGAAAAACCACCGTTTTTCCAGTATTGAGCTTATAATTAGCAACAGCACTAAAATTCTGGACAATTTCAAGTAGAGCAGGAAAAGAGGAAGACGGGTGAGAAATCTGCAACAGTAGGTCATCTGCTTACGCAAGTAATTTAGAGGTGTGCCCCCATACCTGGATACCCTGTATCTCTTGTTTTTGTACAATCTGCCTGATAAGTGGTTCAATGTATAAATTAAAAAGGAGCGGGGATAGTGGGCAGCCTTGTCTGGTACCAACAAAAAGTTTAAAGGGGTCCGAAATTGCACCATTACAATTAATTCTTGTGGTTGGAAAACTATAAATAGAGTTGACCCAGGCACAAAACTGTTGGGGAAAGCTGAAGGCGTCCATAACCATAGATAGGTATTTCCAATAAACCCTATCAAAGGCCTTTTCAGCGTCCAGTGAAACCAATACCATGGGATGATCCATTTCCCTGAAGGATGAGAAGATATGTGCCAAAGTCCTCAAGTGATCAGCTGAGGATCTTCCCTTCATAAATCCCACCTGCTCAGCCCCTATTAGTCCAGGAAGAACCCCATTAATCCGATCTGCTAGTAGTTTGGTGAGGATTTTAATATCCTGGTTAAGAAGTGAAATGGGTCTATAACTAGACACCATTTCCGGGTTTATCTGGCTTGGGCAGAAGTACAATTAAGGCCTCAAACAGGAAACATCTGTAGCGTTCCTTAAAATACATTGAAACAGTCTCAACAATGAAGGATTAACTCTTAGAGAAGATTTTGTAAAAATTGGCGGAGAAACCGTCAGGGCCTGGTGTTTATCAGAGGAAGGGACTTAATAAATCCGGGTCTATTTCACTCTCTGTGATAGGTACCGTCAGCTGGGCCTGATTAAGCTCATTCAAGGAGGGCAGGTTCAGCCCACTTAAAAAGGAACTAATCTTCCCTACAGATGGTGGATCACTCATGGCTCCGTAAATCCCATCAAAGTACTTTCTGAATTCCCCCAGGATATCCTTAGGAGTAGTTTTAATTGAGCCATCTTCCAAGGAACGGATGGCCGACACTAATCTGGTAGAATCTAATTGCTTTACCCACCTAGCTAATATACGACCAGCTTTTTCCCCTTGATCAGTATATACTGCCCCTGTTTTGATGATCGCCCACTCAGCCTGCTCACCTAGGATCCTGAGATAGGAGTCACGTAACAGAGTTAGCTCCTGCCTATATTCATCTGACGAGGAGGCCGAAAGCCCGGATTCTTTTTCTCGAATCTGGGCGAGTAAATCGAGATACATTTCAGCTTCTTCTTTCTCCGGGAAGCAAGCCCTATCAGAGTCCCACGTAAGCAGGCCTTGAGTGCCCTCCACTCCATATCTGGCCGACTGGTAGAGTTCTGGTTGAAGGAGGTGAATTCCGTTATCTGAGAGGAGATAAGTTTAACCATTTTGGGGTCCTTTAATAACTGATTATTAATTTTCCTTCTACCCCCTGATTTAGGCAGAGATGAGAAAGCGATTAAACATGTTACTACAGAATGGTCCGACGGTGGCCCGGGGGATATTCCCGCATTCAAAACGCCTGGTAAGAGAGTGTTTGAGATGAAGACATAATCAATTCTGGACATGGTAGTATGTACCTGGGAGGTAAAAGTAAATTTGCGGACATTCGGGTGGAGGATCCTCCACACATCGCAGAGGCCCAATTGGTCCATCATCTCTAACCGCTCTTTGGGCAGGAGATAATCCTTCCTAACAAAACCTGATCTATCAGTAGCCAGATCCATTACCAGATTTAAATCCCCTTCTATTACAATAGGTAAATTAAGACAAGGTGAGAGTACTTCCATAATCTGAACAAAAAATCCTGGGGTATCAACATTGGGGCATAGAATGATCCCAGGACAATCTCAACGTGCAGTGTGCCCCTAATAAAATGTATCTCCCTAGGTTATCTTGAGAATTTGAATCGGTTTAAAAGGAACTGACCACTAATCATGACCATCACCCCTCTGCTTTGGTGCATACCTTCCGAGGCTACTACTGGCTTATTTGGAGCCTCCTTAATTGGTTGCTCTCACTATTAAGTAGGTGGGTCTCCTGCAGGAATATCACATCAGCTTTCACATACTCTAGGTGTTTTAAGATCTTGTATTGCTTCGATTTATGGCGAAGACCATTAACATTCCAGCTCACAAAATTAATATTCCTAGCCATTGTTTAGAAACTAAGTGGCTTTAAAATGACTAAAATCTTTATAACCAGTCCCATCTTCATTTACCAGAACTGCTACTGTGCTGTGCAACTCTTATTTCAAACTTCCCAGAACCGAAAACCACATACAACAACAACTAGTCCCTAAACCCCTATTCCCCTCCACCCTCATCCCTCCCGATCTATCAATGATCATGTCTGCAGTTCACCGAAGTTTACCACTTCCATCCCATTCCACCCAATCTTCCCAAGTCAGCTATGCACTACCCCATATTATACAGAGTCGTGGGAAATACTACTCCTTAATCCCCATTATCTATAAAATGTTCCTGTTAAAATGACACTTAATAAAGGAGGGGGAAAAAGAGATTCCCACTGATTTAGCCCTCATTCATCGGCATATACAAAACTCCAAATGACAGCTTTTAACAACCTTAACAATGCTACTGAGCTTTTAGAACTTGGCTCACGCATTAACAGAACAGTATTACTATTGCTTGCTAAGAAAAGTTTCCCAATGTTTCCAAACTTAAAACAGGGACCCCCAAAGAGCAGAACTACTTAAACAGATGGCTTTTGCATCCAGCCAGGGAAGCGGGATATAAAATGTGGGCTTTCATCGTATTTCCTTGAACTCGATTTATGATAACAGATTCAGAACAATGTCTGCAATAGTGTTTGAAGTCATCTAACGGTCTCTGGCTCCACCTAGCGGTAGAAAATCGCATTGCTTCTCCATACAGCAGCCCGCATAAATTTGCAACTCAGGAGTCCCTTTCACTGAAATCCAGTGCGCCATGACAAAAAAAGAAGAGGCGAAAAGAAAACAAGAAAACCTTGAAGCCAGGAAAATATCCATCAGTAAGCGAGAGGGGGAGCCACTTTGACCAAAACCACCTAGTTTCCCCCATGCGGGTAAAAGTTATTGCTGATCTTGTTGGTATGGTGGACCTGGCTTGCATCACGAGACCTGGTTGGATGATAATGCTGGCCCTATTCTGGAGGCTATGACTCCAACTGGGTACTCGATGATACACCGCCCGAGATTGGATCACGGGGGGGGGGGGGGTTGCGGTCTGTTTCAAGACTGAACTAGGCCTGACGGAGGTAGTAGTTAAGGAGACTGAGTCTTTTGAGTGTACAGTAGTAGATGTAGGCTTTCGAATCACCCTCATTTACCGTCCACCCGGTGATGGGAAGCGATTCCTTTAGGAAGTGGTGGACTTCGTCGTCAGCATGGAATTTGAGTAGCCCAGATTGATGGTTCTGGGTGATTTCAGTGCCTGGGTTGACGATGAACTCTCGCAATTTGGTCAACACTTCCTCCAGTTAATGACATCTCTGGGCCTTTCACAGGTGGTTTCCACTGCTACATATAAACTTGGACACTCACAGGACTTAATCTTCCTTCTCGGGATCGAAACCTCTGATGTGGGGGTGGAACCAGTCAGGTGGTTAGATCACTACACCATGGGGTTTAGTTTTTGCACCCCTCTAGAAGGCCTACCCCTGTGGAGATGGTTAGATATCGCCCTTTATGGGATATAAGTCCCCAAGGCCTGGCGGCGGTTCTTGACCTGTCATCCGCCGCATTGGCTAGCAATGACCCAGAGACTCTCGTGTCAGCTTATAATATCGCTGTTACGGTAGCACTGGACTTGATTGCTTCAGCTCATGTGATCCCCCTCTCCCTTTGCCCCAAGTCCCATTGGTTTGATGGGACATTGAGGGAGATGTGGAGACGGGGCGAAGGTTAGAGTGTTGCTGGTGAAAGTCCACTCTTGATGTCGACCACCTTAGATTGATGGACCATTATTCAGTCTATCAATCTGAAATCTCCCAAAAGAAGGCAGAATTCCTATCCAGGGAGATTGTGGTTGTTCAGAATCGACCAGTTCAGCTTTTTCGAACTGTGGACAGACTGTGCAATCCAGCCTGTCTGCAAGTCTGAAAAGTCTTTTCACAGTTTGAGTGCGATGAGCTTGCTTGATTCTTTGCAAATAAGGTGGCTGACATCAGGGCAGAATTGCAACCTGCACACTCTATGGGGATTGCTGTGGAATTGTGCGAGAACACTGTGCCTCAATTTTCCTGGAGTTCCTTTGGCCAGCCAGAGTTCATGAATGTCATAAGCATTATCCAAAGTGTGCACCCTACGTGCTGTAGTTAGGACCCTGGACTGACCTCCCTAATCTTGGGTTGTAGTGATATCATTGGTCCGGTCCTTGTGCAGATAGTCTGGTGCTGCTTGGAATCGGGTGTTTTCCCTAGTTCCCTGAAAGAGGCAGTGGTGACACCTCTCTTGAAGAAAGCTACTTTGGATCCAGACTATTTCACAAACTACAGACCTATCTCTAACCTTCCCTTTGTTGGGAAGGTGATTGAGAAGGTACTGGTAGCTCAACTGGAGGACCATTTGACCATCCATGACATCTATGAAACCCTCCAGTCTGGTTTTCAAAAAAGACATAGCACCGAGACAGCTCTGTTTCGAGTGCTCAATGATCTCCTGATGGTGAGAGATCGGAAGAGACATTCCATCTTGGTCCTTGTCGATCTCTCCTCAGCTTTAGACACCGTGGATCACGTGGTGTTGATTGAGAGCCTGAGGCATATACTGTATGTGGAATATCAGGAACCTTCTTAAGATGGTTCACATCATTCCTCACGGGGAGATCACAAAGAGTTGTTTCCAGGGTTTTTTCCTTGGACCCAACTGCCTTGTTGTATGGAGTGCCTCAGGGTTCAGTTCTGTCACCCATGTTATTCACGGTGTATATACTACCCAGCGGAGACATTGTAAGACGGTATGGGCTGAGGTTTCACTGTTACACAAATGATACCTAGCTTTACCTTTCTTTTGCCCCCAACCAGGATGGAGCTGTCTCGGTTTTTAACAACTGTCTGAGAGAAATCCAGGAGTGGATGGATTCTAGCTGGCTGAAGTTGAACTCAAAAAAGACAGTGGTATTGGTGGTGGACCCAATTCTTTGGATAGGGCTGTCGGGTGTTGGTGCACCTTCTGAAATTATTCTTGGTGGTGTTTCTCTCCCGACCTCTGAACGGGTGCGTAACCTGGGGGTGGTTCTTGATGATAGACTAACACTGCAGTCACAGGTGTCTGCTGTCATCAAGACTTCCTTTTACCACCTTAGGAACATCGCCAGGATTAGGCACCTGGTTCCATCTGACAACCTTCCAACTCTGGTCCACACCTTTGTGTCCTCGCGCCTGGACTACTACAACTCCCTTTAACTAGGGCTTTCAGGGGTTGAAATCCATCACCTCCAGCTAATGCAGAATGCTGCAGCCCGGCTTTTGGTGGGTTCGAGTAGATCCTGCCATATTACCTCAGTCCTGCACGAACTACACTGGCTGCCAATACGGTGGCAGATCACCTTTAAAGTTGGTTTACTGACTTTTAAAGCCCTACACGGTCTGGGTCCGGTCTATCTGAAAGAACCTCTGGTTCCTTACTGCCCGATGTGATTGCTCCACTCAGCCGATGAGGGGTTGCTAGAGATTCCAAGGGTAAACTTGAAATCTACTTGTGTTAGAGCTTTTTCATATGTTGCTATTACCCTTTGGAATTCTCTAACCTGTCGGTTACGAGAATGCACTTCTGTGGTGGTATTTAAAAATGGATTGAAAAATGTTTCTTTGGCAAAAAGCCTTCTTAGAGAATTGATCTGTTTATTTAATTTGATTTTTAACTATGCTAAGCATTATGGAATTTTATAATGGTGGTTTCTGACTGTTTTAAATTGTCCGGCTCCTTGAAATTAGAAAGGCGCCTTATAAATAAAAGTTATTATTATTATATCTGAGGGTTATTGAGGCATGGCCAGAGAGATAAATCAGTGAAATATTCACAACTGGGGCAGCTCTGGTTATACCTGGGGATGTTAGCCAAAAGTCTAGGCAACTGGCCATGGCCTTGACTGCAGAGAAAAATATGTAATCTCTAGCTGCAGGATGTAGTGCTGTCCACACATCTGTTAGTTGGTGCAGTGTCATTAGGTTCTTGAGGGCTGCCTGAGCATGAACGTGAGGGTTTGGTCTTGAATTATAGAGGTCTAAGATATATTCCAGAGTGAGGCTGAAATCCCTGCCCAGGATTATACCCAAGTTATCTTGGGACCAATCCAGTAAGGCCTGGGATAAGATGTTTATGAATTCCGGATTATCCCCATTTGAGGCATATATGTTAGCTAACATCAAAGGGCCTTTTGGAGTATCTAGTTTCACTATTACCTATCTACACTGTGTATCTGATTCTGATGCCTTCAGTTCCATCTCAAATTTCTGTGGCCCAAAATTGAGACCCCACACTTTGCTGAAGCTGCCACATTGCGAGTCTCCCATCCCACCCATTCCCTTTTTAGTTTCTGTGCCTCTTTATCATTGAGCTTTGTTTTTTGCAGAAAGGTTATCTGCGTGTGCAGTTTCTTTAAATGAGACAGCATCTTTTTCCATTTAATCGCTGAATTTAGACCCTTCACATTCCATGAGGTGGCAGTAGCATCTAAGGAGGAGGCCATATTGCAACATTACATTTTGGATACTGAAGAAAGTGTGCTGTGGTCCCATTTAAGGCACTCATCATGTCAGCCCTTGCCCTGTTTGCCATAATACTTTCCCAGATGTCTGTGTGTCCCTTGCCTGCTTGTCTATGATTTGACCGTGTACTTCTTTTTTTTTTTTTAATTGTTTAACCAGGAGTAGCACACTAAGCTGAAAGCTTGTTTACAGGTGCAACTTGGGAGCACAGGGAAGTAAAGTGACTTGCTTAGGACCACACAGTATGCAAGTGAGGGCTGTGGGATTCAAACCCAGGTCTCCAGATTTGCAGCTCAGAGCCTTAAACCACTGCGTTATACTGCCTCTCCTTCTCTAACTTACTGACCTGTCATTTTGACTGTCCTGTACTTTCTTTTCCTTTTTGTGCTCCCTCTTGTTACCATGGTTCCCCCCAATCTGCTCTGTTCTTATGCAGGATGGTCCATTTCCCTCTTGGGCAATAGGAAGGGGGAACTGTTGTGGTCTCATGCTCCTCTTGGGGACAGTTTTTTCAGTAACTTTTAATAACCAAATAAACTGCAACAAATCTATAAAGAACATCTAACATGTATTTCCTAACTACCAGGGGTTCTACAGTGTGTGCCCTGGCAGTAGAGTCACTGCAATCAATGGACCTACCATACATTGGGGGGGAGGGGACTCCCTTCATAGTTTTTTTCCAGTATACCCCCTACCTTTCTTCAGATATCACTATGTGACCTTTTGTTCTACTTAATCTAGAGGGTGGCGTCCCTAGGGTTACCTCACACATGGATCCTTCCCTGGTCTGCTAATTATTCTGGGGTGGTAATTTCATCATCCTAGCCCCTGGCCTTGCTGCCTGTTTGCTTTCCCCATACCATATATACATACAAAACATATTGGCAGCTACCTTTGTACCCTCTCTTGGCCTACTTGACTTAGACACTTTTAACCGAACCCCAGCATCTATAGATTGACTAATCCTACCCTCACCTGCATTTACCCTGAAAAACTGTTGTATAAATGCATGTAACATAACTCTAATAGCACACAACCTGAGTGCCAACTGGGCACAATTATAACTGAAACTGTAGTGTCACATTGCAAACTGTCATATCAAACTTGTATGTCGATTTAAACACAATTAGAAGTGTAAGAAAATGACTGGACTGATTAGTTTGCTGGCCAATTTGTTAGAGGATGGGAGTGTTCCCTTTGGTAAACTGACTGCTCTGCAATACAGCCAGCCTATATGGGAGCCATTCCTGATATGCAGTGTGCTATTATCCACACCAGGTAGCAGCCACTTTAGTGCTTTACGTGCTATGAACCATTTAGTCCCCAGAAGCGATCCAACAACCCTATAGCTTTTCCCCTTAACTTATTCCATCCTTAGAGGGGCTCATTGTGCCAACTGCTATGTGTACCATATATTTTTTCCACCGTGGTGCTCTCCCTCTTGCTAGCTTTGGCACTTGTCAATTCTCCTGCATAGTGGATACTACGTGAGCATTCGAGAAGTGGATGCCATGTGGCACATTAATCAATTCTGGGATATTTTCAAAAGGGGCCTGGCTGTTTGCAATCCTACCCCCTTACCTCACTGTATTGGCCACTGATCATTTCCCCTGTGCTCCGGTTCAGTCAGGCTCAAGTTTTCCCTCATCAGGTCGGCCGGCAAGCTGTGTTGAGGGTGGAGACAGCCTGCTCTTGAATTCTGCCACAGCCGCCCAGATCTGGCAAAGTGGGACCCAATCAACTATTTCTGCTGGTTGGAACTCTGATTGTTTCTGGGTTTGTTTCTCCCCTGCCATGTCCAGGGCCACAGGGAGAAACTCATGTAGCAGCTCAAAGCAGTTGCTGATCTTGATCAGCGAGTCAGTCAGGGATGCACTGCTTGCTTCTGAAAGGGGAAGGAGGTTCTACTGGGTTCTGGATCTACGTCGAGGTTGGGATCGGGGTTTCTTCACTGTAGCTAGGTCATTGCTCTATTTCTTTTGTCAGCCTCTCCAAGCCTGTTGCCACTCATCTATTGGAACTTGGCTGGCCTGCTGAGGAGGATCAGTTACTTGGATTTCCATCTCCTGAGGTAAGGGAAGATGCCATGTTGATTTTGTAATGGGTGGTCGCAGTTGTGCATGACCTGGGCCCTCCTGCGCAATGTCCTCTAGGAAGAGCTCCACCTGGACAGAATTATTGAATGTAAGCTGCTCTGCATTGTATAAAACCTGGAGCATGGAGGGGTATCACATTGAGTCAGATAATCCCCTTCAGTAGAGCTCCTGTTTCACCCCTCCATTAGCTCTCCTTTTTTTTAAGAGCTCCTAGGAATAGTCTTGAAACAGCTGAATGTGATGCCCTTCCCAGTTCAGTGTTCTTCTTTCCCTGGCAGTGTGGAGATATAGATCCTTGTCTGGGTACCTCAGGAAATGACATAATATAGGATGTGGTCTATCCCTCACTTTTGGTTTGGGAGCACAGGGACCTATGTGTCCTCTCTAGCTCTGACTGTGGGAGGTTGTTTAACTGTAACATACTTGGAAAGAAAGTTGTGAGTAAGGACAGCATGTCAGCTCCCTCTGACCCCTCTGGTACCCCCACTATTTGCAGGTTATTCTGTCTATATCTGTTCTCCATGTCATCCACCTTTGACAGAAGATATTGAATTTTGCCATGGTGTTCACGAACATGGCACTGGTGGGTGTGTAAAATTGCTTCATGGGTATTTAATGTCCTTTCAGTCCCAGCTACCTTTGATGTTAAGGCTTGCATTTCTGTTACAGTTTTTGTAGTGGTGTCCTTTAGTTGGGTAATATCAGTAAGTATTTTGTTCAGTCTCTCTGAGATACTTGCCAGTTCACTGTAGATTGTTTTTCCTCTGCTAGTGCCTTGGCTGAAGACCAGTGGTATTCAAGCACACAGATGAGGTTTCCAGAGGCTGTGCTTCAACTGCTAGTCTGAAGATGTAGCTCTGCCACCAGGCCAGACCTCAAGGTAAGTGCCTTGGTATTTCTTTTTGATAGTTTTTGTTGGAAAATCTAAGACCTTCCCCAAAAGAGTGGTACCAAAATGTAGAGCTCAGTTTGATGAAGGCTGCTGTTCTGTCTTTGTTTGGTTTAGTAGTGAGATAGGCCTAGGATGCCATAGATTGTAGTTCCTAGGGATTCCCTAGTGAATTCAGACTGTCACCATCTTACCTGGCAAGCTAGCCCCACCCCACGGGTATTTATTTTAATGTTATTTCTTAAGGGGTTAAGTGACAGAATCTTGTTTAGAAGAATGTATGTTGGCTATCGCCATTCAATTGATCAAATCAGCTTGCTGGTGATGAAAGGTGACTTAGCTCTTTCATTCCAGCATATCCTTTGGGTGGTAGGGGTCTATGCATGGGAGGTGCCAAGGCCTATGAAAGGGGCTTGACAAATGTACAAAAAAAAGGGGAAGATGATGATTAACGCTGTCGTGGTATTTTGTTTTGGGTTGGTAGGTACAGCTCTAAAACAGCAGAAGGCAAGCTCTAAGAAAGATGTGGTGCAGCAGGTGATAACAATAATGAAGGAGGTGTAAGTGATGTTGGAGGCAGCCAAGGGTAAGGAGTAGCTGCAAAAGAGGGCAGTGAAGAGGAAAAAGACACAGTGAACTTAAAAGTTATGTTATACAAATACAAAAGATAAGAAACATTTTGGCATTGAACGTTAAAAATCAGCGGTGTATGCTCAACAGTAAGAAATTTAGTTTAAAAATATGGACAGCTGAATGAATGACATGAGACAAAAAGAGAAATACATTGTGAAAGAGTAAGAAATTCCCCCTTCCCCACATTTATTTGTTTCATGAGTTCCCTTATAGGAATGATAATGATCCTCCGATGTACATCTGTTTATGTGTCCGTGTCTTTAGTGAATTAAATATGTGTTCATTGGGCTGGCCACCCATTTTGTTATAACTATATGTTTGTCTCCTGTCTGTTACTGTGAATCTTTCCCTTCTGTACATTCAGATTTCATTATCATCTCCATAATAAAGGAAACATAGCTGTTAGCTACTAACGTTAGGATTAAAATAATACTATGCCACATTGAGAATTAAATCCCTTTTTTAATTTTTAAAGATTAGTTTCTGCAGAAACGTTTTGTCTTTGCCCTATACTTATAGAACTGGGCTTCAGTATTTTGTATTTGTACTTGTATTCAGTATCCCCTATTTTGTTTTCCCCTTCCTTTCTTTGGAGCTAGTTGTGGAAAGACATAAAACCTCAATAAAATGTAAACAGGAGATAGGGCATAAAACAAGTTTAATGAAGTCCAGTTTTAGCAGGGTTTTAAACCCTGTTAAAGAGCCTATGCTTTAAACCCTATACAGTTCCCCTTTTTAATTTTATGTCAAGTTAAAAGTGAGATTTAGGCAGTGCATTTAATTCCCATATTCCCCTGGAGTTGTTTCCCCTTAGAGCGCTTGAGAAAATCACTGTTTTTCTTTAGAATTTGTAGGCAAATCCTTCATGAAGTCCCAATCACGGTAAATTTACCGAGCAAACATGCGCACATTCGTAAAGACGTTTTTTATTCGTCTTCATGTTAAAATAAGCAGTTGGAATGTAAATTGGGTTAAAATCACCCCTGCATACCGGAAGATTGAAATTTAGGAGCTACAACCTTCATAGGGACAGCTTGAAGAAACGAGGATGTTTGCAGGGAGAAGCTGGTGTACTGTGGTGTTCCTCTGCTTCTCTATGCATACAACAAGCTCCTTAGGGACTGGCCGGCCTTTCTGTAGCTAGTTTTATGGGCTGGCTTAATGGGGCGGTACCTGTTTCTGCTGGTTATGCTTTAAAGTCATTAAAAGGAACTGTTTATTATTAAACAACTCTAGAAAATGCTTTTACACATTAATGGAAAGATTGTAATATTGTAAATAAAATAAAACATGCTGTATTTAAAAGATGTTTGAACCAGAAGAGACTTAAGGGGAGGAGCTGGGCAAGCACATGACTTCTGAATTGTATAAAAATGCTGTGCTCCCAACTCAAGTCAGTCAGTTGGTTCTGAGAAGTCAGACCTGGAAGTGCTGTTGTAAGCCTCCTATGGAACTAGTGTCTGCTAGTTCTTAAAGCTGTTTACTTTTTTTTGTTGTTTGCTTCTGTTATTTGGTCGCTTTGAGTTCGCTCTTTAATAAATAAGTTTTATTTTGGATTTACTTCAACATCTACTGCCTCCTTGGTCCATTATTCCCACAGCCTGTGACAGATGGTGACAGAAGTGGGATCGCTGTGTGGATTTGAGCACAGATTCCTGTGGTCCTGAATGCAAAGAGACAAGGCAGATTGGAGTGCAGTGGCTACACGGTCATGTGTCCAGAAGCTACAGTTACCCTTACTGACTGGGATTGAGCCAGTAGTGAGACAAAGGATAACAAGGAGAGGAACAGAGATGAAAGATAAGAAGCCTACGGAGGGGGCCACAGCAGGCGACCCTGATAGGGAAGAACCCCCTGAAGGTTTTAGAGAATTACTATGCTGACTTTGTGTCCATCAAATGGAAATGGAGAGAGAGAACCAAGCCAGATGGGCAGATACATTGAGAGCCATCCAGACTATAGGTGCTGCTAGACCTCCTGCTACACTGGGGACAGTCCAAAAAGACATTAAATTGGTAAAACTTTCCAGTACTGATGATATTGAAGCTTTCCTAATGACCTTTGAAAGGGTAGTCGCTGCTTGTGCTTGGCCTAGAGATCAATGGGTCATAAGGCTAGCCCTTTATCTAACTGGAAAGGCTCAATTGGCCTATTGTCATGTCAAAACTAACCATGTTAATGATTATGACCAGGTAAAATAAGCTATGCTAAAAAGATACAATATCAGTACTGAGACTTATAGGCAGTGTTTTAGATCCCTTAAGTTCCAGCATGCTGACAATCCCCAAGATATATATACCCAATTAAAAGACCCGTGCATAAAATGGTTGCAACCTAATACCTGGACTGTGATTCAAATATTGGAAGATGTTGTACTTGAACAATTTATCAGTATACTTCCCCAAGACGTGCAGCTATGGGTAAAGAAACATCGTCCAGGGACAGCTGAGCTAGCTATAAGACTGGCAGAAGATTACATCGCAGCAAGACCTCACAGGATTCAACCTTTAAGAAGTTCCTGGACACCTCAGGCTACGGTAAGAACACCTTCTCATACTCCTACAACCAATGTAGCAGATAGTCATGCCACAGGGGCCAAATTAAGTCCTAGGCCGATGAAGATATATAAACCTGATATTGTGTGCCACAAGTGTAATGCTAAAGGGCACATAGCGAGATTCTGCCCTAAAAAGATATTAGAAGACGTACATCTAGCTCTGGCTAATTGGGGACATTACATACGACCAGTGAAGATTGGAGGAAAAGAGGTATCAGGCCTAATAGACTCCGGCAGTAAACAGACTTTAGTACATGCCTCAATATTGGATACTAGTTTGAAGACAGGAAGGCCTACGACAGGTGTTATGTACATTCATGGGGACATACATCATTACCCTCTAGAAGAAACAGTTGTTCAGGTGGATGGGCACAGTCAAAAGATGAAAGTGGGTGTGGTCCCCCATCTCCCTGTCCCAGTTATTATTGGACATGATTTCCTAGACTTTGAAACTTTGTTAACAACCAGCCTTATGGCGGTGATAACCAGAGCACAGACTAAGAGTGATGAAATACTGGGACAAACATACCCTTTTGAGGAAGATCTTTTTGAAATAGTGGGTAAAGACAAAAAGACAAAAACTCAGAAATGAAAAGAAAAACAATTATGGACTAAAAATAAGAAAGCTTCGGACTCTAATAGCATGCTGGATATTTCTGTTAAGTTACCTGATTTAGAGTTTAAAGAAGGACAAGTTAAAGATGTGTCCTTAATACCATTCTTTTCACAGGTGGGACAAACAGATAAATCCAAGGGTCCTAATTTTGAAATTATAAATGGGTTATTACATTGTGTCTGTACTAACTCTCAAACTGGGGAAGTGGTAGAGCAGTTAATGGTACCCACCCTTTTAGAACACAACTATTAGAGCTAGCACATGATATACTCATGACTGGGCATTTAGGGAGAGACCGAACTTTAAGTCGCATCCTATATAGATTTTATTGGCTGGGTATACATGATCAGGTCTCTGAGTATTGTTAAAGTTGTGAGTCATGCCAAAAGGTAACCAAAATTGGAAGACATGATAAAGTACCATTACTACCCTTACCACTAGTGACGGTTCCATTTGAAAGGGTAGCGATGGATAGAGTGGGCCCCCTACCCAAGAGCTCAAAGGGCAATAGGTTTATCCTAGTGATTGTGGATTACACTACCAAATATCCTGAGGCTATACCCCTAAGAACTGTCATGGCCCAAAGGATAGCAGATGAATTAGTAAAACTATTTAGTCGGGTAGGTATACCTAGAGAAATCTTAATGGATCAGGGTGCTAATTTCCATTCTGCACTACTCAAATGACTATATCAGGCTTTGGGAATAGAGGCACTCTTTACAACTCCCTACCACCCACAAACTGACGGGTTAGTAGAGCACTTTAACCAGACTCTAAAGCAGATGTTAAAAAAGTTTGTGGCAGACGAAGGTAAGAACTGGGACCCATACCTTCCATATCTTATATTTGTTACAGAGAGGTCCCGCAAGCATCCACAGGTTTTTCACCTTTTGAATTATTATTTGGGAATAATCCAAGGGGACCCTTAGACATTGTTAAAGAAGAGTGGGAGGACTCTAAGAATACAAAAGAAATATTCCCCCTAGAATTTTGGCAAAAATTACGCCAACGGCTGCTGTCTTATGTACAGAAAGCTCATAGCAATAATTTATAACAACAAGGGAAACAAAAAGCATATTATGACCAAGGTACAGGTCATAAAGAATTTAATGAAGGAAATAAGGTCTTGTTATTACTACCCTCCTCTGACCATAAATTATTGATGAAATGGCAAGGCCCTTATGTTGTAACTCAAAGAACTGGCCCTGTGACATATGAGATAGCAATATTAGAAAAAAGGGGCAAGAAACGCATTTACCATGCCAACTTATTAAAAGCTTGGGTAGAATGGCCAGACTCTTTATCTAGTTATGTTCTGCCTGAATCTAATAATGAACTAGATATAGTATATCAACTGTTGGACAGTACAGGGAAAGTGACAGACTTGCTGGTTAACCCTGAATTAACAGCAACCCAGAAGATAGATTTAGAGAGGGAGTTATGTAAATTTAAAGATACATTTACCAGCAACCCTGGGAGAATTAGTACTGTTAGCCACCATATTAGAGTAACAAACACTCAACCTATCAGACAAGAGCCTTATCGACTCCCTGAAAGGATAAGACAGGAGGTGATCCAAGAAGTAAAAAGAATGTGTCAAATGGGAATCATTGAACCATCTCACAGTGAGTGGTGTTTTCCCATGGTGGTGGTTGGAAAAAAGGAAGGGGGCATACGTATTTGTCTGGATTTTAGGAAACTAAATGCAGTATCACATTTTAATAGCTATCCAATGCCACGTATAGATGACATCTTGGATCATCTGGGTGGTGCTATGTACTTTAGTACACTGGATTTGACCAAAGGGTACTGGCAGATCCCCTTAGATACTGCTGACAAGGACAAAACTGCCTTTAGCACTCCTATCAGTCTATTTCATTTTACAGTTATGCCCTTCAGACTACACGGTGCCCCTGCAACATTTCAAAGAGTAGTGGATACCTTATTAACACCCCACGCAGCTTATAGTGCAGCCTACCTGGACGATGTTATTATTTTTAGTCCCACATGGGAAGAACATATAAAACATCTGTCAGCTATATTTTCTACAATCTCCCAGGCTGGCCTTACTATAAACCCCCAAAAATGTGCAATAGCCATGCAGGAAACTAAATATTTAGGTTTTTATATTGGCAAAGGATATATCAAGCCAGATATAAATAGAGTGGCAGCAGTTGCACACAGTCCTACTCCAGTTACCAAGAAAGATGTTAGATCTTTCCTGGGCCTTGCTGGTTACTATTGTAGATTTATTCCCAATTTCTCTACACTAGCAGGCCCATTGACAGATCTAACAAAGAAAAGGAACCCAGAGAAGGTTAAATGGACTGAGGAATGCGAAGACGCATTCCAGTCCATCAAGGCAAAACTGTGTTCTTCACCTGTGCTAAGCACACCTGATTTTTCACAAACATTTATTTTATAGACTGATGCATCGCAGTATGGAATCAGTGCTGTGTTAACTCAAATTATAAATGGAGAAGAGCACCCTGTAATTTATATAAGCCAAAAACTTCATGAAAGGGAAACACACTATTCTGTCATAGAGAAAGAGTGCTTAGCCATTAAGTGGGCCATAGAAGCTCTTCATTTTTATCTATGAGGTGTAGAGTTTGAATTATGGACGGGCCATAATCCATTATGTTGGCTTCAGGTGATGAAAGACAAAAACACTTGCATTATGCGATGGTACCTGTCCCTACAACCCTATAGATTTAACATCAAACATAGAAAAGGAACAGCACATAGCAATGCAGATTTTATGTCAAGATATGGTATGGAGAATAAGAATACTTGTCATCAGACTTCGGGGTAAAGTTGTGTCATAATTTAGGAATTAATTCTCCTAATTTTCGTTGTTTGTAAAGCTTCGTAGGGACCCCGAGGTGGAGCCCTAGGTCAGGGTGGGCTATGGCTCCATCTCTCGTATTGAGAGATCTGATGGCAAGTACATGGATAATGGGTTTTTAAAACCAAATCTGTAGGTTTGGTTTTGGGTGGGGAGGAATGTGAAAGAGTAAGAAATCCCCCCCACATTTATTTGTTTCATGAGTTCCCTTATAGGAATGATAATGATCCTCCGATGTACGTCTGTTTATGTGTCCGTGTCTTTAGTGAATTAAATGTGTGTTCATTGGGCTGGCTACCCATTTTCTTATAACTATATGTTTGTCTCCTGTCTGTTACTGTGAATCTTTCCCTTCTGTACATTCAGATTTCATTATCATCTCCATAATAAAGGAAACATAGCTGTAAGCTACTAACGTTAGGATTAAAATAATATTATGCCACATTGAGAATTAAATCCCTTTTTTATTTTTTAAAGATTAGTTTCTGCAGAAACGTTTTGTCTTTCCCCTATACTTATAGAACTGGGCTTCAGTATTTTGTATTTGTACTCATATTCAGTATCCCCTATTTTGTTTTCCCCTTCCTTTCTTTGGTGCTAGTTGTAGAAAGACATAAAACCTTAATAAAATGTAAACAGGAGATAGGGCATAAAACAAGTTTAATGAAGCCCAGTTTTTAGCAGGGTTTTAATCCCTGTTAAAGAGCCTATGCTTTAAACCCTATATAGTTCCCCTTTTTAATTTTATGCCAAGTTAAAAGTGAGATTTAGGGAGTGCATTTAATTCCCGTATTCCCCTGGAGTTGTTTCCCCTTGGAGCACTTGAAAAAAATCACTGTTTTTCTTTAGAATTTGTAGGCAAATCCTTCACGAAGTCCCAATCGTGGAAAATTTACCGTGCGAACGTGCGCACATTCGTGAAGATGTTTTTTATTCATCTTCATGTTAAAATAAGCAGTCAGAATGTAAACTGGGTTAAAATCACCCCTGCATACCTAAAGATTGAAATTTAGGAGCTACAACCTTCATAGGGACAGCTTGAAGAAACGAGGATGTTTGTAGGGAGAAGCTGGTGTACTGTGGTGTTCCGTTGCTTCTCTATGCATACAACAAGCTCCTTAGGGACTGGACAGCCTTTCTGTAGCTAGTTTTATGGGCTGGCTTAAAGGGGCGGTACCTGTTTCTGCTGCTTATGCTTTAAAGCCATTAAAAGGAACTGTTTATTATTAAACAACTCTAGAAAATGCTTTTACACATTAATGGAAAGATTGTAATATTGTAAATAAAATAAAACATGCTGTATTTAAAAGATGTTTGAACCAGAAGAAACTTAAGGGGAGGAGCTGGGCAAGCACATGACTTCTGAATTGTATAAAAATGCTGTGCTCCCAACTCAAGTCAGTCAGTTGGTTCTGAGAAGTCAGACCTGGAAGTGCTGTTGTGAGCCTCCTATGGAACTGGTGTTTGCTAGTTCTTAAAGCAGTTATTTTTTTGTTGTTGTTTGCTTCTGTTATTTTGTCACTTTGAGTTAGCTCTTTAATAAATAAGTTTTATTTTGGATTACTTCAACATCTACTGCCTCCTTGGTCCATTATTACCACAGCCTGTGACATACATGTTTAAAGAGCAATGTTTAGAATTAAAAATAATGAGGAACTATTTTATTGTTAAGCATTTTTGAGAAATGATGGAAGAAATTGTTTTGATTATAATATATTTACATTTACAGATTAAGCCCAGACTTGTTGAAAATAGAGGGATTTAAAGGGATAGGCATCCCGATTATCCTTAAAGATACATATTTACAAATGTGATAGATCATAATGAAAAAAATAATGGAAACAGAAATAAAATCCTAGAGGCAGATTTTAAAATGAATGTAATGTATTTCATTTAAACAGGATTAATCGAACAAGAAAGAATAACTAGTACTGATGCATTTAAAGAGGTAAGACTCTAAAAGTAGGTGAAAGCAGTATGTTAATAACATTTTATACAAAAAAATAATAATTTTAATAAATCATTTATAAAGCATGGGATGTTTGTTTTTTATTTTGAAAATACAGAGAATTACAAAGCAAGCTAAAAAGTACGGCAGCCAAGGAGCCTATGAGGCCAAGTAAAAAGGCAGGTAGTGTTATTTTTACACTGATTCAAACAAAGGTGGCTAGTTAATATGGTGATTAACAATTATTGAAATGTTTTAAAGCATTTAATGATATCATCTAGTATTGTTTGGACAATATGAACTTATAAATGAGTTTGTTTTTGTAAATTTTGATAACATAATGGCATATGACCAAGAAGTAAAAATACATTCTTGAATATATTTTTTTGATTTAAATTTAGAGTTCACCAGAAGAAGCCTAATTATTTGGGTGAAACGTTGGGACTTGGAAATATTGAATAAAAAAGAAATTACCCAATGAAAAGCATTTGTATAGTAGGATTGATTTACTCAAGCAGGTCAAGTAGCCCTTTTTCTGGATTTTGAATTTACCGACATCTGGCCGGCTCCACTGCTGAACATTTTGAGAACATTTTAAGGAAGAAGTGGCGATTACCCCAACTACCCTTCCACACTGATGAATATATGGAGGAGATCATTGGGGCAACAGGGGAGAAAGGTTTAGGGAAGCTGTAGAAGGTGTTACAGGAATTCAAGGAGAAAGAAAGTGAGTGGCAGAAAATGGAGCAAGATAAGGAGACTGAAGGAGAAGTGGGTCAGAAAAGTGGGGAGGTAGGAACCCCAGGAGTCACACTAGTTGATCATGTGCCACTGCCACTGAAGGAGAAGATATGGAAAGGGGAATATGTAGATATCTTTGCCCTGGTGGACAAGAATGTGGCAAAGAAGTACAAGGAGAAGAAGAGAATAGGAAAAACAGAGATGGCAGCAGCATTGTCTATACTGGGGAGAACTCAGGAAGATAAGAATTTTAAAGGAAGGAATATACAGGTGTGGCTGATGGGGTTTACATATTTTAGTGTTGTTTTGCTGCAGAAGCAACTAGTGCTAGCCACCCCATTATTAGCATATTCATCGATAGTGCACAATGCATACAAGATGCAGGGTGGATATGGTTGACTGCAGTAAGACAAGAAGTTCCATCAGAGGATGGCATCCCAAGGGGTTGTGAGGTGGGATACTAGACATCCAGATATATGGTATGAGGCAATGACAGTACAGACAGTGGGACTATGGGAGTGGGGAAGGGGGAAGGGAAGAGCCAGCAGAAGTTTTGTTGGGGATAAAACAGGGTACAGTGCACATGGAAGAATTGCAGATTTAAGCATGTTGTTCCAAATGTGTGGGGTCACAACTGGTGTCTTGGTGCAGGCAGGAGACAGGTTTGGAGGCCAATCCTCGGGAGGACAGCCCTTTCGGGGTTGGTACTGGAACCCGAGAGGGGAGGCGGGATCAGAAGGTTCAAGACAGGGGTTTTGGCTTTGGAGGGGGGGTAGAATGGGAAATGGAGGTAAATGAGGGCCAGATGGAAAAGGGGAAATGGGTGGATGAGATGGCAAGAACTACAATTAACAAAGAGGTGCTAGGGGTTTGTCTTGAGGTGTATATGAAGACAAGAGCAGCCAGAACACTGAGAGATGGATTTACAAAGGGTTTAGTCTATGGTATGATGGGCAGAGGAGAGCAATGTGGGCACAGAACCTGGGATCGGCGAAGGGTAAGGAGGTGGATATGGCAAAGAAGATAAGGAAGGAGATAGAGGCAGGCAGGGTTGAGGGCCCTTTCATGGTGCCACCTTTCCCTAACTTTAAGGTATCACCTCTGGGGTTGGTGCCTAAGAAAAAGCCTGGAGAATACCACATGATCCACCATCCATCCTACTGAGAAAATAAATTAGTTAATGGCTTTATCAGTGAAGCTCAGTGTGCAATGTCATGAGCGACACTGGACCACATAGTTCAGCTGATCAGGAAGGTGGAAGAAGCTTGGTTGGCTAAGATCAACACTGAGTGAGTATTCAGGCTGCTCTCAGTCTGGCCAGAGGATTGGGAACTATTGGATTTTAAATTTAGAGGTTTTTTTAACTTTGATAAGGAAATGTCAATGGGCTTTTCGGTGGTGTGTGCCACTTTCGAAGGAGCGACTGAGGAATCAGGAAGTGATATTTTGGTGTGACAATAGGGCAGTCATAAAGGTTTTGAATAGACAGCTTCAAAAGAGAATGTGATGAGGGTCTTGAGGCAATTGGTACTGCAGGGGCTGAGGCTGAATATGTTGTTTCAAGCTAGACACATAGAAGGGATCAGGAATTACATTTTATTTATTTATTTTTATTTTATTGAGGATATCAGACTACATACCTTTTGAGTCATAGACTCCTTTACAAAGGTTCCACGTCAGTGATACAGAGACATTAAATACAATACAAAATTAAATACAATAATGACAAAGGGAACAAAACAGTTACAAGGAAGCATGTACTGCTTGCAGTATTGTGTCAAAGATGGCAGGACCAGCATATGGTCCATTGTCAATTGGGATGGGCAGGCAGTGCTTGGGGTTAATGACAGTCACAGACTGAGTCTTGGGTGAGTAGGTTTCGCAGGTGGACCTTGAATTGACCTAGTTTAGGTTCAGAGAAGAAGGAGCTAGGGCGTGAGTTAAGCCAGACAGGGGCCTGGTGCCTAAAGGTTCTTTGACCCATGGAGGTCTTGCACTGGAGAACCCAGAAGCGAGTTGTCCCATATTGCCGAGTGTGCCGGGTGGACTGGGGAGATTGGAGCAGCGGGTAAGGGCAGGTGGAAGTAGTCCAGCAGAGTTTTTTTGGCAAAAAAGCAGGTCTGATATTTGAGCCTCCCATCAAAGTTTAGCCAGTTGATGGTAGAGTAAAGGGTGCATGTGTATGTGAATTTGTCACAGCCAGTGGCTAGTCTACAGGCCTTATTAAGGGCCATCCTGATTTTGTTAAGGTGTGTGTTGTCAGCTGCCCCATAGATTATGATACCATAGCCTAGTAGTGCTAGGACTGATGAGGAAACAGCTAGGTGTAGAGATTCAGGTGGGAAGCAGTGCTTGTACCGGTGGAGTAGACCAATACGCACATTGACAGCAGTGCTCAGTTTCCTTATGTGGTCATGGTAGGTGAGTCCAGAGCCTAGGGTGATACCTAGGCATTTGAATGAGGTAACCTGCTCAAGGGGGTCATTTTCGGAATTCAGTATGAGCAGAGGTAGCCCCTTGTTCTTATTTTGGGCATGGGTGAACATCATCGATTTAGTTTTTTTATAGTTTAGAACTACCTGTGCTGGATGAACCAGGATTCAGCTTCCATGAAAGATTTTTGGAGAGCACATCGGAGAGCGGTGGCATCAGTATGGAAGCTGTAGAGGACAGCATCATCTGCATACAGGAGTAATTTCCCAGAGCAGGCCTTGGGTAGCAGTTGAGAAACAGGGAGAACAGTAGAGGGCCTAGAACTGAGCCCTGTGGGACCCCTGAAATGACTCGGAGGGGGAAGACTGTGTGTGGGCATGCCTAACCTTCTGAGTTCTCTTGGACATATAGCTGGTGAACCAGCCAGTGGACTCAGGAGACAGACGTATATGTGTAGGAGAATCCAAGAGAAGTGTGTAGGGCACCATATCGAATGCTTTATATAGGTCTATGAAAACAGCACCGGCAATGTGGCCCATGCCAAGGGATGTGTGGAGCGTGTTGGTAAACTCCAGGAGGGCTGTGGTGGTACTGTGATTATTGTTGAAGCCATGCTGATCTGGGCACAGGAGGCTGTATTTGGAGAAGTAATCAGTAAGCTGTGTGGACACAATTTTCTATAGGGCTTTGGAGCAGGGAGGCAGTATTGAGATGGGGTGCTATTTCCCAGATTGGGTGCGGTCACTGCTCTTAAGAATGGGTGTGATGAGCGCTGACTTCCATTTAGAGGGAAATTGGCCCAGCGATAGGGAGCAATTCAGTAGCTTGGTGGGGGGGTAGAGAACTTCATCGAAGGTTAATCTAAGTATCTTAAGATCCAGTGTGTCACTGCTGAATCATGATTTACTGAGAGCCTTGCAGAGCAAGGGGGCTGCTTCTCACTGCGATACTAATTTAAAGTGGAATGCGGCAGTGGGGGTGACAGGGGATGCAGGTGGGGTGTGGAAGAAACAATTAGAGGGGAGAACACTGCTAGGGTTGGAGAAGGAGGTGTTAAATGTATTTACTATCAGAGCAGGGTCAGTGGTAATAGATCCATTAGCCCAGAGCTGGGAGGGAGGAGCTGTGGAGGCTTTGCTGCTGAGCTCTTTAGGAGAGTCCCAGAACTTGTGCCCTGAGCCCCAGGTTGCAGTGAGTGAAGCTCAATAGCATTCAGCCTAGGCCTTATGGATGTTCCAGGTACATTTATTACATGCCTTTTTGTAGCGCTGCCTATCAGAGGGTTTACCGGTCTCCAAAGCAAGGTGCCAGAAATGTCACATTCAAGCATTTGGTCTAACAGGGATTGTGACATCCAGGGTGCATCAACCCCTTTGACGACCTCTTTGCTTAGGGGCACATATCAGTCACAGGCAGAATTGAAGGTATTGATGAAGTAGTGCAGAGTCTGTGTCCAGGGCAGTTGAGATTGGTGACCAGTCACAAGATGCGAGGCATTATTTGAGGGACCAGAGTTTTCTGGGTCTGAGATGGCGTTGGAGGATAGTTTTGGGAGGGGGCTTTTTTGCTATGTAACACCAGTGACAGAGCACTGAGGACAAATCACTTAGTGTGTTGGGTTCTACCATTATCTGGGTAGCTTTGTGAGGTGAGTTGGTGAGTACAAGATCAAGGAGGGTGGCAGTGCCAGTCCTTGGGTTGAGTCTGGTGGCAGTGGTCATGAGCTGGGACAGGTTATATGAGGCTGCAACATCCCTGACCGGAGCTGATGTGTCAGCCAGACAGTTGACATTAAAATCTCCAAGGGCAAGGATTTCAGCCTTTTCTGGGAGTGCCTGGAGGTGGGCGAGGACAGAATGTAAGGCACTCTTTTGATTCTGGGGAGGAATGTAAATTGAGAAGAGGAACAGGGGACCTCTGTTGGGTGCGAGGGTGATTTTCAGGGTGAGGGTCTGGGCTCCATGTTCAAGGGTTGGAGGTGGGAGGACAAGGCCTGGTAATAAGTCCTTGATGTATAGTGCACAGACCCCCTTTTTTGGAGGCCCTGTCTGTGCAGTATAGTGTATACCCAGGAAGTGAGACCATGGAGGCTGGAGTATGGTCTTTAAGTTTTGTTTCCACTACTGAGATGACATTGGGGTGAATCTGGGCAACCCAGCACTGAAGGATGTCAAATTTGTTGAGGAGGCTACATATATTAATGGAGGCTATTATGAGATCCTTAGGGGCAGACAGCTTAGGTGAGGGGGAGTGGAGAGATCCTGGATTGGGGTGAATGTCTCCAGAGAGAAGGAGAAGGAGCAGGAGGATGCATAGGGGGGCCAGTTTGAGTCACTTCTGCACCAGCTTCGGGGCCACCAGGGAGGGGGAGAAACAGCACATGGCAGTGGGATGGGCAGCTGCCTTAGGGTAGGTGAGGCAAGGCAGAGTAGTTACCATTGAGCCACTATGGCAACACCGACAGGAGTAGAAATATGCAAAGAGAGCATGGTCTGCAGGTACAAAGAGTGCAGTGTTACCAAGGTGCTATTTGGGGGGGCTGATAACCTTTCCCATCTTCTGCTGGGCAGGTTCCAGGGTATTGCACTTGGGGCAGAGGTTAAGAGGATGGTAATTCCACGCCACTTGTGGGAGATTGGTTGGAAGGAGCCCAGCTGTTATGCTGGAGCTCTTGATCAGCAATGATGCTATGGGCATATGTGGGATCTTTGTGAGTCTTTCAATCCTTCAGGGAGCAGGTCAGAATGAAGGTAAGTGAGTCAGTGATGGAAGGAGAGGTGATGAGGTTCATAGTACAAAAATGGGAGAAGGGGATAGCCCATTATACCATGGGATCCATCTAGCAGCTTTAGGACTGGTGTGAAGTTTGAAGGGATGGGGAGTACCTTGTAAAGCTCTGGTGGGCAGTAAGAAGATACAAGGTTGGCAGAGGATAAAAGGGAAAAGCGGGGATTGTAGACGCCTGATTTCAGAATGCCTCCCTGGTAGTTTAGTGGGGGCATTGGGGAACATATGCAATTCCCAATATGAAGCGTGCTGCTTTTCAAGCATCTTCATGATAATGTATCATGGAGCATTCAGCATTAGTGTGGTTGTAGCCCAAGGTGGAAAAGGGGGCAGAGAAGGTTGCTTTGGAAGACTGTACAATGGTTTGAGGATAGAGTGGAGTTGTGGCTGACCAGGTCCAGATGGACCAGGCAGGGAATGAGGTAAGGGTGATGATAAAGAAACAAGCAAAGGGGAAGGTGTGCCCAGTGTGAGTCATGTGGGAATTCAGGGCAGCCAGACCAACAGGGGTGGGCCACTGTTAGTCCATAGTAATGCAGAGACTGTCACAAGTTACCAAATTGTGGTGGTTTTGAAGAAGGGTTTGGAATTTTTGGATGAGGATGCGCCTGGGTTTTCATCCCATTCTTTTTGAATAAGGGCAGCTTTGGAGATGGTTGCCAGAGGTGGGTCAGCAGCAATGGTAAAGCAGGTGGGAAGGTGAAATTCAGAAAGCTATAAAATGTACGACAGGGAGATATTGAACTAATGTTGTTTGTGTCCTTTCAGAGTAGAATAAAAGGAGAAATGTATGTAAGTGTGGCCATTTGTTCATTTACTGGGCAGAGAGAAGAGCAGTGGTGAGGCCCAGAGGGAGATGACTAAGGCTGAGTTTGGGAGCAGTGAAGGTGCATTGGAGAGATATTCGGGGCATGCATTGGACCCAGCTGTTGTCATTGTTAGGGGACTTGAGAGTGAAGCTTCCTAAGTCAGACATGTTGATTATTCATTAGGGCGGCAGGCATTGGGTGGATATTATGTGGGAGATAAAAGGAGGCTTGGAGAAAATTAGGAGGTGTTTGCATGAGGTGGTAATTGGATGGTCAAAGATGGTGTCTAGGAGGGAATGGCAGCAAGTCTGGGACATGAAGGCCATTGATGTGGCTAGTGAGAGTTTGAACAGGAAAGTAGTGGCCATTTTCAAGGAACTGGGGGGATGATAATAACACGTCAAGACATTTCTCAGGAGTGTTTTGGGCTTTATTGGCAAGATGGCATGCACTTAACTGATACATGGCTAGACATGTTCAGTTTACAGCTGGAGAGGATTCAGGAGGAATGCAACAAGGGATTATAAATGAAGGGGGACCCATTTTACATCACAGTAGCTGGAGATGGGCCAATGAAAGAAAGAGAAGAAGGGAGTAGGAGGGGGAGGGGGGAGGCACAGAATAAAAGATCAAGGGGCCCAGGGGTACTGGGTCAGGATAAAAGAAAAAACTTGGACTGGGCGCACACCTAGACATGTTGGCACCTTGGGGGTTTGCAAACAGAGGGCTGATATATCCTCGGGTATGCATCCGAGTCCAAGTGGGTATAAGAAGTGATGTAATAATTTTAGTCATGTTTATGTAAACACAATTTATATGGGGTGAAAAGGAAAGAGAAGGAAAGTTTGGTTTAATAAATTATGCCAATTGATCGCCCAATAAATTGCATGTGTCTTATTCAAGGGAGAGGATCCAATGACAAAATGGGTTGCTGGTTGAATGGCAGCCTCTATTGTCAGGGGTCACCTGACCTTGGATATAGTTAAACAGGGAGACACGGGGAAGGGGTGGGGGAAGGAGGAGGAGGGGTTTAGGTCTAGTAGGGGAATGCTGGGAGGAAGTCTGGCATGGAAAGGGGCAGGGGGGACAAAAAAAGGATAGTTATTGGATATGGGTAAGCCCTCAAAAAAGGAAGGAGTTTAAAAGGTGGAATTAGATGAGGCTCCCCTTTTTTATTTTGCTAATTAAGTTGCTTTCCCTCTCACCCAGTAGGTAGGCAGGTGATGAAGAGGAAAAAGGGAGCAGGTAGCCATGGGTGGGCTGCTGAAGGTGGACAGCAGTAAGTGGCCGGGAATGGTTGGAATATCAAAAGTGGAAGAAAGAAAAGAAGGGGATTGGGAGGGGGAGGGGAAAAAAGGCACAGAATAAAGAAACAAGGGGTCCAGGGGGTACTGGGTCAGGATAAAAGAAGGAACATGGACTGGGCGTGCACCTAGACATGTTGGCGCGTTGGGGGTTTGCACCCAGAGGGACTATAGGGGCTCAGGTATGCATCCAAGTCCAAATGGGTATAAGAAGTGATGTAATAAGCTTAGTCACATTTATGTAAATACAATGAATATGTGGTGTAAAGAAAAGAGATGTAAAGTTTGGTTAAATAACTTTTACTGACTGAGGACCCAATAAATGTTGAGTATCTTATTCAAGGGAAGGGATCCCACAACAATTAAAGCAAAGATACTTTCACAGATGCAATTAGTGACCACTTACCAATTTTTTGTACTTGGAATAATAAAAAAACTAAAATACCACATAAGTACATATCTTATAGAAATGTTACCAAAGTGAACATGGATAATTTCATGAATTATCTGAATTCAGTTTATTAGTCATACTTTGATGCTATCCCTGATATTTATGTGTCTGTTGATTATTTTAGCAATATCCTGATTGAGTTTCAGGACAAATGTTTTCCCAGGAAAAAAATAGATGGGTAAGGAGGGCTGTCAATAACTGGATTACCCCAGAGCTGTTTTGTTTAATGAAACAGAGGAATAAAAGTTGGACAATTTTTAAAGCTATAAATAGTTTATCAGAGTGGAATAAATATCGACAGTTAAGAAATTTATGTAAGTCCAAAATTTGACGTTGTAAATCTTATTTCTCTTATAATAAGCAATGTGACTCAGTAGGGAATCCTAAAAAATGTTAGTCTTCTGTGAAATCCATTATGGATCCCACAAGTACAGGGTCAGCTGATGTTATTTATAGCAACGGGGGCCCAGTTCTCAAAAGGTTATGTCTGGTGTAACATGACTTGCGTCAAACAAAATAGTGCAAGCAGCAAGTTACGCCAGCAGTTGCGACATATGGTATTCTGTAAAGTGGCCTGCGACATGCCACAGGCCACTTGCACCAAAGTGGACTTACGCAACCAGTTACGCCTTAAACCCCCTGAGACATAATGCTAGGGGGTTTATGGCAGCAGCTGCACCCTGCTCTGGAAGGGCAGCAACCAAGTCCCCCAGGGAGCAATTCTACAACAGCCTCTGGAGGAAAACTGTCAACATAAGTTACATTAGCATATAGCTGGCGTAACTGTACTTACGCCCCCGGAAGTTATCTGCATGTGCAGCCAGCCCATCCCTCCCATGGTATGCCACCCTTCACCCCAACACTGCCCTATCCCCAACACATGAAAGCCCCTCAGGACTACATCCGCCCACCCAATACCAAAATGCCCCACAGGGCTACATCTACCCCCCCATACCAAAATACCCTACAGGGCTACATCTGCCCTTCCCATACCAAAATACCCTACAGGGCTACATCTGCCCCCCATACCTAATTCCCCATAGGGCTGCTGCATGCCCCTGATTCCCAGTACTTGTACATTAGCCCATGAACATCACACACCACACCCTCGAAGCCCGATCTCTGATGGCAGCGCTGCCCATAAATGGCACTTCACAAAACAGAAAATGTATCAAATTCTGTCCACTAATCCCTGGTAGTCATTGGCCCCCCACCGGCATTGCCAGACCACCACACCCCCCCGCAGGCGGCAACTGGCAGAGCCCCACCTCCCACAACCACAGCCAGCCACCGACTGAACTCCATCTGAGCATGTACTCTACATCGCACTCAATGTATGAATGACAGTTCATTCACACAAGTTGTATACAATGTACACGCCCAGATGGAGCTCAGCTGGTGCTGGGCTGTGGTGGCGAGTAGGGCTTTTTGCCAGTCGCTGACTGGGTGGGGGTGGAGTGGTTCTGAAATGTCAGGTGGGGGAGTGGGGGACCACTAGACCACCAGGGATTACAGGATAGGGTTTGGATAATTTTTATGAATTTACGGGAAGTGCCATTTGTGGGCAGCTGCCTTCGTGGATTGTGACTTGGAGGGGGTGGCAAGGTAAGCCCTGAAGGGCATTTACCACTACATGGTGATCGGGACTGGGAGGTCCGATAGTCCTGTGGGGCATTTGTATTCAAGGATTGAGAGATCAGGGGCTGGGGTTCCCATGGTCCTGTGGGGCTTTACAGGTGACTGGGGGGGCACTTGCACCCTACAGAACTTGTGGCTGCAGCTTGCGATGTGCCCCTTAGGTATGCCCTTCTCTTGTCATACCTTTGGGTATGTCACAAGTCTCAGGACTTAGCCATGGAGTCCCTGCTCCATGCAGAATTGGGCGCAGAGTCCTTGGCACAACTTCACCCCTTGGATATTGCAACTTGCGACATGCGTAGCAGTGCTTATAGAATCAGGGTCATGGTGTAAAATTGCTTCAGTCCTCTGAAATATGTGAAACTTTTATGGATAGATTCTTAGATTTAAGATTTAACAAAATATGAGAATAATATTGCTGACACTGAATTGATAAATGTGAGTGCTTTGGTACCTTCATCTGAAAACATGCCTCCTTTCTATTTTCATAGAATCAAACCAATGTAGGTTTAAAGAAAGCTGAAACAAATACCAGTGAATAAAAGTGCGGGTCAGTATGGATTGAAACCTAAATTCCTAAAACTTGTATCTACTGCTATTTATCTTCTGTTGACTACTATTTTTAATGTGTTTTTATTGGTGAATTTCCTCAGTCATTGAAAAATACTGTAATAAGTCCCATTCCTAAATCAGGATCTTTCACTAATTTGGATAACTATCAGCCAATTTCTATATTATCACTATTAAGTAAGATGTTGGAAAAAACTTACTAATAATCAGTTGGTTGAGAACCTGCAGGTTCATGGTCTCCAGTCTCCTGAGCAGCATGCATTTAGTGTCGCTGCCCCCGTCCTGTGGAACTCGCTGTCTCCAGCTGTGAGAGAGGCCCCTTCAGTTGAAGTCTTTAAAGCCCACCTCAAGGCCTTCCTGTATAATCAGGCCTTCCCAGACTTTGATTTATAACTTACCTGATACATAATTTTTATGCTTATATGTGTCCCTGGCTATGTATTTAATCTGGGTGCTTATTGCTGAGTATATTATTTAAAGATTTTTAATAGCAAGGTTTAATGTAGAATATTTATCATTAGATTTTATATTGTAGTATTATTTTATATATTATATATGTAATTGTTGTGAATTTTATATTGTTGGTACTATTTATATTTGACTTGATTTTCGGTGCCCAAAGCCTCCAGGATTATAGATGCAGTGAATTTAAATTTCACCAGCAAAGTGCCCACGAAGTGGCCACTTTGCATTGTCATCCCGCTACACAGAGAGGCCAGTTAGAAAGGCTCACTTTGTCTTGTAATTATGACTTCGCATTGTCATTCCATCTTAACGCAAAGTAAGGCGAAGTGACAACAATGTAGACAGCCCTCCACACATCACATGGCTTACAGTACTGTAAGTCACATGTTTTAGCCAGGCAGGAAGGAAGTGACTCATGCAGGCAGATATTTTCACTTTCTCCTATGCAGAGGGAGAGAGAGGAGGCAGTTTGTCTTAGTGGGAGCAGAGAGAGATCATTTTATTATAAAAGTAAACCCCCAACAGCTTTTTTGAAATTTAATTTGTTAACTGTTCGATGTTTTTTGTACTCTTTTTGTAGACAGTTCACTTTTTCTTTCAGTGACTTCTTTGTTTTTCACTTTTATAAGTTTTTGTTTGCGTGTGTGTCTGACTGAGTGTGTGTGCACCTGTGTTGTGTGTGTGAGAGTTTTGCTGACTGGCTCAACTCATTGTCATTGCACGGACAGAGGGAAGGAGTGAGGGCACGTCTGGGACTGTTCTGGGGGCAGTGGGACTGTGTCCACCTGGCAGCATGGTTGGCAGGGGAATAGTGTGCATCCATGGTGGGGGAGCATAGCCAGGTGCTGTTGGACCATTCTAAAATCTTGGGTCCCCCCCCAGAAGCAGCAGCAGTAGCATCACCACCACCCAGCCCACTACAAGCAGCAGCAGCAGCTCCAGCCTCACCGCCTCCACAGCAGGATGTGCTGGAGGTTGATTACTGCCATGTCCCACCTGTTAGTGCATCTGGCCTTCCCGTGCCTGGTCCCCCTGCCGCAGCTCCACAGTTTGGGAGTTTTTTGAATATGTAGGGGGGACAGCAGCCTGGTACATTGCCACATCTGTGGTGTAGATGTGCACTGTGGCCCTTGGGGGACACATCTGGGGACTGGGGACCAGTGCACCCACATGATAAATCACCATAAGGTGAAGAGGCAGGCTGCCACAGAACGGGCCAGGCCTCCATCTGCTGGCCCTTCTGTGGCAGTGGCAGAGGGTGCTGCTGTGCGTTGCCACAGTAGCAAGAAGAGGGAAACAGCAGCAGCTGCTCCAGCACCACCCCACTACCACCACCAGCAGCTGTACCACCACCAGTGGACCCCACAGTACCTGTTACTCATGGTGACCTTGCTGTGTTTTGGTCTGCAGTGGAAGAAAACAATGAAAGGGTGAGTGCTGACCAGCAGCAGTTGGAGCACATAGAGAGACACCAACTGCAGATTGTGTTGATGCTCCATCCACTTCTGGACCATCAGGGGATCCCACATTAGCTTTTTTTTCAAGACACCCCCCTTCCCCACTGTGTTATACTTATAGTCCAAATTAAGAATTTGTACTCTCCCTGACAGATTTCCGGTGCCTCAATAATGTTTATTTTCTGTTGTGGAGTGGTTGTAGAAAAGCAGGACTTAGCAGTGGAAGTATAATGTGCTAAATTCCGTGAGTGCACTGTGCACTCAGTGTTCTTTCCTGTGTGTGCAGACCAGACACTTTCCAGTTTCATGCAAACATATATATGGTGTGTCTTGTTGCAGTATGTAAAGAATAAAGATAAGAATATATAACGTATATTTTATAGGTACCCTCATCATCAGTGGACGAAGTGATATGATATTTTTTCAGTGGTCTCTTGCCAGAGTGCACCTTAATAACACTCACAAAGTGCACACATGACTTTTAGGAGATCATATAGCAACTAAAAATCCTGCTTTTCAACAAACCGTACCCAACAGACATGAAGAACTGGTGATGGTGAGGCCCCCAAAATATTTGACGGATGGTGAACAGACATTATAAAGTCAGAAAATATATAAGGTCCAGTTCACTCACTGCCAAATGCCAATACACTGTGCTACCATAGTTCTTCTTTTCATTTTTATGTTTGCTTTCACGTATGTGCAAGAAACATAGTGCCGTCATCCGAGTTTTCGGAGGTGTGGCAGCCCTCTTCCAATTCAGTCAGTGTGTTTGCAGGTGTGGCCGCAGTTCTCCAATGCCTGCTGGAGCTGTTTATGACAGCAGTCGAAAATGCAGTGGAGTACAGTTGAAGGGGGGAGCTATGCTTCAGTGAGGAGCGATAAGATATTGCCTGCTCATGCATGCTCCCCTACACCTGCTCCACAGGCATGCATACTGCATGCTCGCCCTCCCCACACACACACTGTATTGTGCAGCGGGGGTGCCCAATCCCCGTCAGCTGTGCTACTCCCCCCCTTCCAAACAGCATTCCACATGCCACGCTGGGTGCCCACTCCAGCATGGCTACACATGTATAGCCAACGGGGGTGCCCAATCCCCCATCGGTTCCACTGTCTCCCCCCAGAGAGTACAGGGTGCCACGCTGGGAGCCCACCCCAGTGTGGCAACAGATGCTGTCGCCGACAGGGGTGCCCAATCCCCCATCGGCTCCATGACCCCCCAAACAGCCATGCTTGTGCCACGCTGGGAGCCCACTCCAGTATGGCAAAAGATGCTGTCACTGACGGGGGTGCCCAATCCCCCATCAACTTCATGCCCCCCCAAAAAGCCATCCATGTGCCATGCTGGGAGCCCACCCCAGCATGGCAACTTCAAGATCGCTCCCGGCCCTTGTTTAAAACAAAACCCTGAAATAGAAAAACAGTCCCTTGCTATCTCTGCCCCCACCTGCACCCACCCACTGCGCACCCTGCCTCCCCACACACCCCCTTCACCCCAAACTTACCTCCGGACTCTGGCGCGATGATCTTCGGTGGACCGGGAACACGTCTGCACTCTTCAAAGCCGACCATGAACTGAGGAAATGTCAGTAAGCTGTATAATGGGGTAGGTAGGATTTTTTCAACTTTGCTGCATATCTCAGGCATTTTTTGGAAGTTTTGCACCACATTTTCAACATGGGGTTCTTGGGACCCCTTCTCATGAATGCTCTCACTGTCATGGCGTTAATCGGGCCTGAAGGGTGATTTCACAGTCACTGCACAAAATCACCTTTCAGGACCAAGTAATGAAATGCCACTGTCACTGTTCATAAGGTGGGCTCTCAAAAAGCCTATGTTGAAAATTTGGTGGAAACATTCCTAAAAATGACTGTTTTACGAGTGTGCATTGAGCAGTTCCTACGCACGCTCGTAAGTTCACAAATTTTCAATGTTTTCACTCCAGATTTTCAACATTTCCATTTTACCACACCTCCTTATGAGCAGTACAGCTGTCATTTTTCACATCTTGCCCAAAACGTGTTTCTACCCATGTAGCGCACAATGGCGCAGTTGGTGTGCAAAATCAATGTATGGGACACATTAAGAAAATCACAGTGACACTGTTAATGAGCAGAGGTCTTAAAATGGCTATGTTGAAAACTTGGTGAAAAAATTCCTAAAAATGACTGTTTTACGAGCGTGCGTCGCGCAGTTCCTACATACGCTCGTAAGTTTGCGAATTTTCAATATTTTCAATCCAAATTTTCAACATTGCCATTTTATTACACTTCCTTATGAGCAGTACAGCTGTCATTTGTCACATCTTGCCCAAAACTTGTTTCTGCCCATGTAGCACACAATGGCACAGTCGGTGTGCAAAATCAATGTATGGGACACATTAAGAAAATCACAGTGACGCTTTTCATGAGCAGAGTTCTTAAAATGGCTATATTGAAAATTTGGTGAAAAATTCCTAAAATTCTGTTTTATGAGCTTGTGTATGCAGTTCCTACGCACTGTAGAAAGTTTGCGAATTTTCAATATTTTCACTCCAGATTTTCAACATTGCCATTTTATTACACTTCCTTATGTACAGTACAGCTACCATTTTTTACATGTCACCCAAAATGTGTTTCCGCACATGTAGCGCACAATGGTGCAGTCTTTGTGCGAAAGCAATGTTTGGGACAGATTAAGAAAATCACAGTTACACTGTTCATGAGCAGAGGTCTTAAAATGGCTATGTTAAAAATTTGGTGACAAAAGTCCATAACATGACTGTGTTATTAGTGAGCATTGCACAGTTTCCATGCACCCCCTTAACTTCATGACTTTGTAATATTTTCAGTCCAGATTTTCACCAGTGGCATTTTTCCACACTTCCTTATGAACAGTACAGCTGTCATTTTTCACAACATGGCCGAAATGTGTTTTCACACTTTCAGCGCAGAGATGCGTGGTCACTGTGGGAAATCATTGTTCGGGACAGATAAAGAAAATCACAGTAACACTGTTCATGATCGGAGGTCCCAAAATACATGTGTTGACAATCTGCTGTAAAAAATCCCCAAACTAATTACATTACGGGTGTGCATTGCACAGTTTCTATGCATGCTCATGACTTCACCAGTTTTTTTAATATTTTTACTGCAGATTTGCAACATTGCCATTTTTCACCTCCCCATGAACAGTACAGCTGTCATTTTTCACATCCTGTTCGGAATGTGTTTTGCTGTGGTGCTAAATGCAATAGTCGCTGTGCATAAGCAGCTTTCGGCTAACAAACTGATATTGCCACTGTTCATGAGGTGGGGGTCACAAAAAAACATGTTGAAAATTTGGAGTGAAAATACCAACGAATGCCTGAGGTGTTAGGGTTTCCAACCATAATGCCCCACCCTGTAGAGAATGAGAGGCATCAGGGGTGTGACTTGGGATTCTTGCCTGTAATGCTCATACCATTCCACACCCTGCAGCCAGTGAGAGACACCGAGGTATGCCTTGGACTCTTCGGCCCCAAAGTTCACCCCATTCTCCTATACCGCAGCCACCTCACCATATTTCCTGATGGAATGGGGTGTGCATAAGGGCCAAAGACCCCTAGGCACACCGTGACACTTGTCAGTGTCTGCAGGGTAGGGTGTAGTGAAATGGCATGGCTGTTATGCCTGACAACCCAAAGGCACACCCCAATGCCTGTCACTCTCTATAGGGTGGTGGTGGGGTTGGCGTCAGTTCAGTACTTCACTGCCATTCCTATTATGCAGCTCTGTAACTTCTACACTACCAATGCCAATGCCAGAAAGCAAACATTTGGCATTGACAAATGCTTGTTTGTTCTGGAATAAGTGATGTCTTTCTAGTTTAGAGTGGCAGTGTCAATTTTTTAGCAAGTTGTTTTATTTATTTATCTATTTAGAAATTTGTATTTACAACCTTTGAGTCAAAGACTCATTTACAAAGGCACCTTGTCACTGGGAGGGTGGACAACAATTGACAGTGAAGTTCAATAGTGGAGACAATACAGGTACAGCACAAGAAACAGTTACTTGAGTAAGAGTTACACAATAATAAGATGCAGGATTGGAAATTCATGGGAGGGATACCTAGGATTGAGGGCAGGGGGAAGGGCAGAAGATAGTGGGGGAAGGTTGGGGGGCAGTCCAGAGGACATTGTCAGATATGGGCAGGAGCCTTTTTACAGGGGCAGTCAGGGGCAATTACAGATGTGGGAGTCTAAGAGATGGTTACAGAGGGTGACTTTGAATGAATCAATTTTGGACATGCTAGAGATATGGGGCAGGATGTAATTGAACCAAGACGGGGCTCTGTAGTTGTAGGACCTTTGTGCAAGAGAGGTCCTGGTTCTGGGCACCTGGAAAGTGGCCTTGGCCGAGTTTCATGTAGAGGCCGAATGGGAAGCTAGTTGCATGACAGCAGTAACCCCTGTGGGGGAGAGCCCTAGGAGGGATTTTTTGGCCAGTATACAGGTTTGGTGGTGGAGACACTCATTAAGGGTAAGTAGGTTAGAGGGAGCATAGAGCTGGCAGGTGTGAGTTCAGCTAGGGGTGCTGGTTAGGAGCCTGCAAGCCTTATTGATTGAGGTGTGGACTTTGATGAGGGCAGTGTTGTCAGCCACAGCATAGATGGGAAGACCATAGTCAACAAGAGATAAGAAGGAGAAGGTGATATCCAGCCTGTGGGCGTTTTGGGAAAGGCAGTCTCTGTGGTGATAAAGGATTCCAATACGAGAGTTTATGGTGGAGGACAGGGTGTTGAGGTAGATGTGGAAGGTGAGAACCAAGTAGAAAGTGATGCCCAGGTATTTGTAAGTCAATACCTGTTCAAGGAAGTGTAGGGTGCTTGGGAGGATGAGAAGTGGGGTGTTTTCGGCTTTGTTTTGGCTATGGAAAAAGAGCATAGTTTTAATTTTTTTGAGGTTCAAGACCAAACGGTGGTCAAGAAACCATTTTTCAGCTTGATTGAACATATGTTGAAAGGTATCCTGGAGGGTGGGGGGATCAAGGTGGGAGGTGAGGAGAACCGCATCTTTAACATAGAGCAGCATACAGCCTAGATAGGAGCTGGGGAGGGTGTTGAGAAAGAGACTAAACAGTGTGGGACCCAGGATGGAGTCCTGGGGGACACTGGAGCAAACAGGTAGGGCAGTAGAGAGGGTGCCGTTTATCTTGACCCATTGGGATCTGGCATGGAGATAACTGGAGAATCAGGCAAGAGGGCCAGATGAGAAGCCCAGTTGGTAGAGGGTGTCGAGTAGGTGGGGGTGACACAAGGTGTCAAAGACCTTGAAGAGGTCGATGAACACTGCCCGGCTAGGTTCCCAGTGTCGAGGGCAGAGTCGAGGTGCTATGAGAATTCTAGGAGGGCTGATGTTGTGCTGTGTTCAGGGCAGAAACTGTTGTTCTGGATACAGTAAGCCATATTTGGGCAAGTACTCCATGAGTTGGATGGACATGATTTTTCCCAGTGCTTTAGAGAGTGGCGGGAGGATGGAGATTGGTCTGTAATTGTTAGGCACCATACGATCTCCACTGTTATGGATTGGGGTTATCTCAGCTGTTTTCTAGGTGCTTGGAAATTGACTGAGGTAAAGAGACCAGTTTAACAGGTCAGTGAGAGGGGCTAGCAAGACATCCAGTACTAGGCAGAGGATCCTGGAGTCAATGGGGTTAGAGCTAGGGTTGTTGCTGGAGAGGGTTTTTAGCAGGTGAGGCCTGACCTCATGGGGAGCTACAGTGCAAAGGTGAAAAGGGGGGTGGTTCAGAGGTCGAGGTTGGGACTGGGAAAAAGAAGTGGCTAGGGAGGACTGAGCTTTGGTCAATGAAAGCTATATTGAGGCAATTGGCAATGGGGGGGCAGTGGTAATAATGTCATTGATGAGAATCTGGGACAGTGGAGGGGAGCGAGCTTGCCCATTGAGTTCCTTCATATTGTCCCAGAAAGCATGTGCTGAGCCCCAAGTGGAGGCTAGGGTGGTTTGGTAGTAATTGACCTTAGCTAGTCTTATGGCCCAGGTGCATTTTTTGCGGGCGGCATTATACGCTTGTCTGTTAGCCAGTTTGTCTGACTCAGCTGCGAAATTCCAGAGGTTGTCACATACCTTCAGCTGTTGAATAAGGGATGGAGAGATCCATAGGGCATTATGTCTTTTGGAGGGGGTACTGGTAATGGGGGCAAAAAGATCACAGGCCTTGCAGAAAGTTCTGGTGAAGTTGTTGTGCACCATAACATGACACAGCACCAGTGGTTGCACAGTGTGGTGGCAGTGGACTGCAGGACCTATTATATATTCTGACTTTAAAATGTCTGTACACCATAACATATTTTGGGTGCCTCAGCAATATTTAATATCTGTTGAGTATGGTTTGTTGAAAAGCTTTTTTTTTTGTGTGCTATTATCTCAGCAAAGTCATGTGTGCACTATGAGTGACTGAGATGCACAGTGGCCCGAGACCTGTGAAAAAATATCATATCACTTACTCCGCTGCTGCTGCTGATGGTACCAATAAAATATATGTTATATATTCTTATCCTTATTCTTTACATACCTCAACAAGTCACACCATATATATGTTTGAACAAAGCTGGACAGTGTCTGGTCTGCACACACAGGAAAGAACACTGACTGCACACATGAAGTTTAGCACAGTATACTTGCACTGCTCATTCCTGATTTTGGACAAACACTTCACAAGAGAAAGTAAACATTACTGAGGCTCCAAAAACATTTATTTTTTGAAATAGACATTAATTTATAATTTATGACCTGATGTGCTCACACCAGTCACCATCATTTTTGTGCATCTCCAAAATGCAACTGTCTTGTGTCCAGAAAATTCCCCAGTGCTGTTGAAGTGAAATGGGAGCATTACACCAAATGCAAAGTGTCCCAGAATTAATGGCACACTCAGTCATGCACACAGTGCTCACACACAATCCCCAGTTTTGTGCATCTCCAAAATGCAACTGTCTTGTATCCAGAAAATTCCCCAGTGCTGATGAAGTGAAATGGGAGCATTTCACCAAATGCAGTGTCCCAGATTAATGGTGTATTCAGTCATGCATGTAGCACTCACACACAGTCCCCAGATGTTTTGTGCATCACCAAAATGCAACTGTCTTGTGACCAAAAATTTCACCAGTGCTGATGAAGTGAAATGGGAGCATTACAAGAAATGCTGCAGCTGTTGCAAGTACATGCTGCTGTGTATTGACCTTACTGTGATGATGATGTGAATGTGATGATGCCCAGTGTCTTGCCAAACCATATGATGGAGGGATAACATGATTGACCATTCAGTGTACCAGGTCCGTCACAAATGAAGCCATTAAGAGAACTATTGGTTGGCCAACGTATGCTGCAGTCACCTCAACAGGAAGGCTGCCCTTTGTGTGTACACCAATAGTAGCCTTGGTGAGTTGATATATACATATATACATATATGTATTTTCTTGAGGGAGGGTTGACATAAATATAAATGTACTTATTGTATTGTTTTCTTTCACAGGCCACATACTGTTGATGTGCGCATTCCCGGGCTTTAGAAATTGTGGCATTGGAATTGGAAATGGAATACTCTTAAGCCAATGAAGGTAAGTATTTTTTTTGGGGGGGGATGATCATTGCAAGTAGGTCTCATTAATGGTTTATTGTTTGGTTACTTCTTCACAGATTTTTATCTGCATCCTTCTCCAGTCCAGCAATGATGGTCATGGTCATCATCGATTCATACAACTTCTACTTGTTGCATGTCTGCCAGCCAGCTAGCCTGGGGGTTATGATGTTGAAGTTCTTTAGAAAAGGTAACTATGGCACTTCAAAGCATCTGGTAGTCTCCTAAAAAATGAAATTAAGGACTTATTGCAACTTGATTGCAGCAGTAACACATTATGTTTAAGCCATGGCTGTTCCACCACAGGTACACAGACAGCAAGCTGTGAAGCCACAAGAACACCAAATCATCAGATCACAATTAAATCGAGTACCAGGCTGTAAGAAATACACTGTGTCAGTGTCCCTGCATCTTAACTCAAGTTACATTATAGGCATTTTGGGGGAACAACAAGAATATTCTATACAGATTTAGATTTTGGAATGTTCACTCTAGGTCGCTGGATGTGAAGACAAAAAAAAAACCAACTGTGGCTTCAACAAGAGATTCAGACGCAAAGTCACAAGTTCAACAACACCTTAACTAACCAGTGGTGCTCAATCACAATCCAATCTGGAAAAGAATACCTTTTGCCAGTTGGGGGAAGGGCACTGTGATCGTAGATTACAGTAACAGTGCAAAACCAAGATACCACAATGGCAATACAAAATCATGCAGGTGCAGTGGATAGCATTTTCACACTGCTGCAATTACACTGTAGCAAAATAAAAAGTGTATTATTTGATGTCACACAACACACACACACACACACACACACACACACACACACACCTTTGTCTAAGCAGATTGAAAACTTCAGTAAAATACCACACATTTTAAACAACCTAAATTTGTGCACTGCCGCACCACAGCCACAACACAATCAGCAAACAAATGTCAACAGATTACTGAAAATAATGACACATTGACATAGTTATACAAGAAAAATATAACCAAAAAACAAAGAACTCCCTATTTCTCCAACTTAAATCTACCTACACCACAGATACACCCTTCCCCCAATGCACACTTCCACTGTCTGTCAACACATAGACTGAATGTTGTACATTAACATTCAAAATCCACACACAAACAATAAACACTCGATGATATGAGCACAGGAGGGTTTCCTACAATTGATGTACTAAAGTTTGAGCAAATAAAATTACTCTAAAAGGCTTTTTTAACAGATTTTAGAGGGTTTGAATCGAAGAGAGCTCTCAGAGCAAACTGTCTCCTACTGCTACCTTCACACGCTACCCTGAACAGAGGCTATGCAGAACAGTCTAGAGACCATGTGACTTGCAATCCCATGAATCATTGTAGAATTCACCTTTGGAGCTCACCAACAAGGTGAAGTGATGCGAAGTAGATTGATTTCAATGTACTTCACCTTAAATTTAGTTGAGTAGTGGTCTGAGGAAGGCAGAATAATGCAAAGTAAATGCTTTCAATGGACTTCACATTCCTCATTATGACGCAAAGTACTCCGCTTTGCATTGTGGAGTACTTCACGGATTCTGCCTTACTCCAAGAATCACTTCGCGGAGCGAACTGGGGCCACTTCACCCACCACTATCCAGGATGGGTGTCCTTTTAATTAAAATTTGCCTTGCCTTCATAAAATTCGTAGTGCTGGGACAAACTTGGCCAGGTTTACTGACCTTGTCAGTAGACCTATCGACAATGGTATGCTTACAGGGGCATGTTTTGTGGACCTGTTAAAGGCCTTTGATCTTGCTGATCACTCATTGCGAGATTGAGGAGCATTGGCCTGTCAGACTTAGAAGAAGAAGAAGAAGAATCAGTATTTATATAGTTCTTTTCATACACATTGTATCCCAAAGCACTTTACAAGCAGTGCTAGGCTGGTAGTGAAGTGACTGAATATGTAGTGGCTGCCATATAGCACATCAACACCCATTCACAGCCTGAACAATTGCATGAACCAGTTTATGGGAAGGGGAATGTTGGCCATGACACTGGGGCTGTCTCCTACTCTTTGTGAATTGTGCACTGGGTTCTTTTACTTCCACCTGGACACCCACCAGGACAACACCAGGATGGGTTCTCAGTTTAACATCTCATCTGAAGGACAGCACACCCCCGCAGTACAGCACCCCGCTAATACTGCACTTGGAAGGCAGCGTTTTAGGTGCAAGTCCAATCCTGGTGTGGGACGAGAACCCATGACCTTCTAGTCCAGAGGTGGATGTGCTACCAACTGAGCCACACTGACACCTTACCATGTGTTTGGTTTCAAAGTCTTCTTAGTGCTCATTCCCTTAAATAGAATGTTGATGGTTCTCAATCTAGTACTCAGATTTAAGAGCAAGGAGTGCCCAAGGGTTCTCTCTTGGGTTCTCTATTGTTTTCAAAGTTTATTGAAACCATTCCTTCTATACTAGCTTTTTCTAAATAAATTCTTTATGCAGATGACATCATTATTTATTTATGTGCTATGTCTAATGAAGAAATAAATTCAGCACTGGATACAGGTTTGTCTATATTAAATTTATGGTTGTTGCAACATTGTCTTTCCTTATATAGTAAGACAACTAAATGCATGTTATTTGGATCTAAACCCAAGATATCCAAATGCTCACCAATGTTGATTTCTGACTCTAATATCAACCTTTTAGAGCAGGTTTATAATTTAAAATATCTAGGAGTGCTTTGGATTCTAATTTAACCTTTTCATCCCATATAACAGCTATTAGTAGACACATTAATCAGAAATTGGGAGCATAAACTTAATAGTTGTATAACACTAGAAAGACAGATACATTATTACATAGAGAATAATATATGGGGTGGTGTGTTTAATGAGATTTTACACACACCCGAGTTGTGAGATGCTACATAAACCCCGAAGGCAGAACCCGAGGGGTTTATAAAAAGCATTCCACAATGAGGGTGTGTGTAAAATCGAATTTTAAACACACCATCCCATATTTTATTTTTTATACTTGCAGGAGTGCACATTTTTGCATCAGCAATTATAAAAAATAAAATAAACTAACAGATTAGTGTTCAGGAAGCTGCGGACCAGTCTGGATTTTGTGTGGTCCGCGGTCTTCCTAGTTATACTGCTGCACTTGTTGGAGGAAAAGGAAGAGGATATTTTATTAAAAAATGTGTAGAAACTTTGATTTTTGTTTGAATATAAACTTACTGCTGAACGGCGATTGCAGTGTCCTTCTGGGCTTCGAGAGGCGGGGGCAGTCTGTGGCATGGACTCGTCTGTGATGTCAGGCTGACCGGAAAACACGGCACAGGTTTTTCTTTTATTTGGCTTTTGTTTTCAAGTTTTTTAGTTCAGAAAAAGAGTTCTTTTTTTTTTTTTATAAAAAGTACATTACTGCCAAATATGAGGGACTATGAAGTGTGCTGTGCCATGGGATTGCTTCACAGAACATGAACGTCAGAGAACAGCGACTGAGGGATGGCTGTTCCAAGGGAAACCTGGTGCGTGTTTGCCATTATAACCAGCTGAGCTGGTTGTAACAGTAAATTATAACTGGGTTTCCCTATGGGAAAATGCGTTACCCGGTAATTATAAGTATATTGTTACCTATATTGAATTATAATTCTTTTATATTTAGTAATTTATCTTATACTGACTTACTCTTATTAACTAGTGCCTGGATATTCAAACAGCTCCTGCAAATGGTACAAGTGATTGCTCCACACATCTGAGAATGTGCCGGAGCACAAAACTGATGTATTAAAACGAGATGTGCAATAGCACATTTCATCTGAATATATCAAGAAATGTGTGCGGTCCGAATGGGGGCACTGACGCATCCCCCTGACAGGTCTGGATACCTGGAATGAGAATGCACAGCGCATCTTGGACATATGTTAGGTGCAAATTCCAGATATTCAGACCCAAACATGTGAATGGAGCCATTATGCATGCAATGCACAAATGGGGCCATCTGCATGTCATTATTGCCCCATTTGCATGTCTCTGGCAGGGATGCACCTGGCTGAAGACACTGGGCACCCTGCAATTGCCGTGCAACAATTCGCATCACCCTGTCAGTTCAGTGGCCCCCCTCAAATCCCTAATTGTGTAAAAAATGTAAATATACCCTAGACCCTTGGTAGTCTAGTGTAACCCCCCTCCCAGCCCTAATCATAAAAAACACTTAACTATACCCCATATCCCTGGTAGTCTAGTGTAACCCCACTCCCATCCATGAACCCAATTGTATAGGTACACCACACACTCCAGTATCCATGGCGGTCAATTGTACCCCCACCCACCACCCACTGAGGAACCCATATTCCACTCCACTCACCCAACCCAGCAAGGCCAGTTGGCCATGGAGATGATGGGCAGCACATCCTCCACACACCACCATGGCTGCCCACTGATTAAGCTGTCAGTGAATGACAGCTTACTGTATCTTGCATTGAAGCCCTTTGGTGGTCATTGTCGACCAATGGGCTTGCAGTGTGTACTATAGCTTTCATTCACAACATTATGTCATTCACGAAGTGTGAATGAGCTTACAGTACACACTGCAAGCCCATTGGTCAACAGTGTCTACCACTGGACTTCAATGCATATAGTATGCCATCATTCACTGACAGCTCAGTTGGTGGGCAGCCGTGTTAGTGTGTGAGGGATGTGCCACCCACCAGCCTCTGTGGCCAACTGGCCTTTGCTGGTTCTGGGAGCGGGTGGGATGTGGGTTCCACAGTGGTGGGTGGGATGGGAGGTCAACTGACCACCATGGATAATGGAAATGTGGTGTATCTACAATCTGGTTCAGGAAGTGAAGTGGGTTACACTAGACTACCTGGGATACAACGATATTTTCATTTCTTATATGATCAGGGCTGGGAGGGCGGGACACTAGACTACCAAGAATGTGTAAGGGCCAACTTTTTATATTATGATCAGGGCTGGGATGGGGGGACACTAGACTACCAGGGATGTGTTGGGGAAACCTATTTGTTTTACAGTTGGGGCTGGGGGAGTAGCCACCCAGGGGCTGGTGGCTGCTGTGTTGCGCTGTACAGTACAGCAGCCTGCCTGTGGGTGGCTATGACTTAGGCATGGTTCTTCCATGCCTAACTTAGTGTGGAACATCTCCAAGATGTGCAGGCAGCTGTGTCGCAAAACTTGGCTGAATATTGAGATGTGCCACATATGTATGGGAACGTCCCCTCCGGATGAGCCACATGCATTATCTTTGTGCTGCAGTGCATCTGGGATTGCACAGTGCATCCCCTCCTTTCGAATATGGCCCAGGGGTGCATTTTGAAGATGCACTGGCACAACTCAGTTTCACTGGGCATATCTCCTTTAAATATCTGGGCCCAGGAATTTTAATGGGATTTGTTGTTTCACACTAAATATGCCATACAGTACACATCACTGTGTGCTGTATGTAAATACTGGCTGGCTACCTCCAAAGCTCAGAAGTCTATATAATTTATGCTGTGTTGTCGATAAAACATTGAGAACAGCATCTGAGTCCCCATTATTCACCCTTCTATATTTTAGAATATAACACCGGAACATTAGATCAACTGGAAAATATTAATTAGCCATTCCAACCTCTTGTTGTGTTATGGGTGATCATGCATTCTCTGTTTATACTGCTAAATGCTGGAATAATTTGCCTGATTTTCTTCAGAATACTGAAAGTCATATTGTTTTTAAAAATCAATTAATGTGTTACTTGTCAAAACAGCTGGATTGTGTTTAAGTGAATACGTCTTTTCTGATGTTGTAGCTAGCATTATCCCTACATATTGCATGATGTTTTCCTGTAGTGTGCTTTATTGAATGAACTATTTTATGACATATTATAACTGCTATGTTATGCGGATCTGGCTCATTACTGAAAAAGAGCCTTTGGCTCAGTGAAGGTAACCAGTAATCAAAGTAAATAAATACATACATACATAAAATTCACAACTGCTACTCTTCCTCCACAATTCTATCCTTTGCCACATGACCTAATGGCATAGATCAACTGCCACACTACCTTATTCCTTCCTACCATGAACTGTTGCACTCCAGAACACCTGGGAGAGAAGCCTGTCAGAACTGACATTATTCCATCTGGATGCAGCAGGTATGGGGTCTCAGTGGTGAGCCAGTGGCTGTATTCCAACCAGAGAGGGCAGAGCTGCAGCACTACAAATGCTTATGCCGCCTGCTAGCATGAGCAGCACTAGGGAATAAAGGTCTCCCAGGACACTCAGTTTGCAGCTGGGACATTGAACCTTTGTTAACTTTATCAGAAAAACATTGAGGTGATTTAAACATCACAATATGTTAACGTTCCTTAACCCTTGCAGGGCTGCAGACAGATATATCAGTCCAAAATTCCTATATGTTCTAATTCTGTTGGCAGTCTAAGGGTTAATAAATTTATACAGAGTTTTTCCATGATGATATCTGCTATTTTCAGGTACACTCCTGCTGCTGTCAATTTAATTGATTTTTAATTTTAGTTTATTTCTCTGTAATTTTATAATGATATTTATAATTCCAGTGCATGATACTTTTTACTTAAGATGGCCCTACGTGGAGTGTATCTGGGCTTCACTTATGTTGCTGTCATTACAGTAAAGGTGATAGGAAACAGTTTCTGCACCTCTAGTTACTCTTTTATTGACTGCCCAGTATTCTGATATATTTTGATCTTTTTTATTAAATTAATAATTTAATTTTGTTGCCTTTTTAAGGACCCTGCATCCCTCTCTCCTCCGCAGTTGTTGCTCTCTCTTTTCATACTGCCTGAACATTCTGAGACATCACAAATACCTTTCCAGGTCATTCAGATGAATAGCATGGAATGGGAGTTTGTGATGTCATAGAATATCTTAGAAATATGAAAATCAAGAGCAGTAGCTGATGAGGAGAGTGGGACTCAGTACAGATCTGAGGCCTCCCAAAAAGTTGATTATTTATTTATCAAAAAATCATCAAAGCATACCAAAATACATAACTGGCATATAAAGGAAGATGGAAGGGCCGTAAACTATGTAAAAATCATTTTCTATCTTCTTTAATGGATTACTTGTTTGTTCAGAGTTATCCAGGGATCTTTCACGTGGGAGAGATGGGACATTAACCTTTGTTACTTCACAGGCAATAACTACTGTTTGAATTATACTTAACTGCTGGGTTCACAGCACAATATTTTGGCATATACTTTAATACAGGCTTGCTTTTTAAAAATTATTTTTTTACCTGTTCAGGAGCAAAATGTATCTTTATTTTCATGTTTATCTTTAGATTGCTGCTACTATCAGGAAACATGGAATTGAATCCAGGGCCTATGTCAGGTCAAAATAAAGCACATACAGACTACTTTGAATTGGTGAAAGGGGGTATAAGTATTGTACATTTCAATACAGGTATCTTAGCTTCCAAATTACATGAGGTAAAGGCCTTGGTTACTTATTATAAGCTTGATATATTAGCCTTTACTGAAACCTGGTTTTGTTGCTCGATATCAGACAATGAGTGGGCAATGTTAGGTTATGGTATTTACAGAATGGACAGAGCTAAGGGAAATGGGGGAGTTGTTTTGTATTAAAAATATTCTGACTGCGGTACCTCTTACTGATGATAATCCCAATCATTATAATTGTGAGTACCTTGGAATACAAGTTAGAGTAGGTGCATTAAAAAAGTTGAATATTTATTGTATTTACAACCCCCCCCCAAAAAAAAATAATAGTTAGGGATTTCAGGGTTCCCTTGAATTAGTGACAACTTGTTGTAAAAAGGAATTAATTGTCATTGGTGACTTTAATTTAAATTGAATGGGTAAAGATAGTACTTAGTATAAAACCGCCTTGTTAGGCTTCGGTCTGCACCAATTGATAACTAAACCAACTTGACTTAATCTAATATCCAATAAACACACATTATTTGATTGGTTTCTATTAAATAGAAATTATCATATCGTAACCAGTGGCTTAATTTCAGACTCTATTAGTGATCATCATCCCATACAATATTTGGAATCTGCAAAGGTTGGGGTGGGGGTGCATTGTTCGTCTGATGTGGAACCTATGAAATGAGCTTGTTCTCAAAGGTGTAATCCAAAGTTTCAATAAATACAAAATAATCAAGCCCTCTCCTAAAATAATAGTTAAGAAACTATTCTAAAATAGATATCCCTGGCTTTATATGTAGGTTATTAGAAGTTGATTGGTTATATATAAAATTAATGACAGATGTAGGTTGTGCACTTGATTTTTTTTTAAATTGAAACCTTCATTTAAATAGTAAATTCTTGTGACCCAGTTTTTTTTTTTAAGAAAGAGTGAGTTAATGGAATCCTAAGTGGTTAAATAAGAATTTTTTTAAGTTGATGAAAGATAGAGATTCCGCTCGGCATACATATAAAAAGAGTAAATCTATGATTGACCTAAATGAATATAGGAAGATAAGGGATAATTGCAAAAGGGAAATAAAACTAGTTAAATAAATTATTGCAAACAACAACAGGTGGAAAACCTGTCCAATCCAAAAAAAATTGGGGGCTCCATTAGAGCCCGTTTCTCCCGCTCTACCAGAAATACCTCTTGTATGTTTAAATACAATGAGTTACTGACCAGTCCTTTCTCAGTTGCTGAGGAATTTAATTTATAGTTTACTAATTTGGATTCTTATCATGAAGACTTAAATGTCAACATGTGTACTAATCAAGAAGTCAAACTAGATATGTCAAACTTCTTTCTAAAGACCAAGAAAAGTGCAGACGTAGTAAAATTACTCAAGAAATTAAAATCTGCTAAATCCTCTTGCTGTGATACGAACATATGAACATACGAAAATGCCACCAGAAACAGGCCATAATGATCTATCAAGTTTTCTCCATTGTGCAGCTCAGTCTATTTTACTGACACTGCCCCCTCCTCTTTCTCCCCAGACTTATCCTCCCCCACCCTCTTTTTCCCCTCCCCTTCCTCCCTCCAGTTATGACTCTCCTTTTTATCCTGTCCCACCCCCTTTTAAAACTGTCCACCATTTTCACTGAGACCACCTCTTTATTTATTTTATTTCTTACACACAAGATCCTTTAGGATGGGACTATTTTCAAAGGGTCTAGGGTCATATACAAAAAAGGCAACAGTGCAAAAATATGTTTCATATTTACAATAGAACTGCCAGAGGTACAGTATATGCAATACAATATGAATAAATTGGTTACATTGAGATGAGCCATAGTGAGTTGTGACACAACTCTTGTTACCTCTTCATTTAGTTCATTCCACTTTGATACCACCCTTTCTATGAAAAGGTGTCTCCTCATTTCTTTCCTAGCTCTACCCCCCACTAGTTTCAGACTATGCCTCCCAGTGGTCCCCTTCCCTTTTAAACTGAAAATGCCCTCCATTCCAAACTTGGTAATACCTTTTAGATACTTGAAGGTTTCTATCATATCCCCTCTCTCCATTCTGTCCTCCAGGAAATATATATTGAACTCCAATAATATCTCCTCATGTGGTTTGTCCCCCAGGCCCCAGATCATGTTGGTAAACCTACACTGCACCCCCTCAAATAGTTTGATGTCCTTCTTCAAATAAATGCACCAGAAGTGCACACAGTACTCTAGTTGGGGTCTCACCAATGGCCTGTACCTTGTGAAAATTACTTCCTCATTCCTAGAGGTGATTCCTCTGATGACGCATCCCAGCATTTTATTTGCTTTGGCTGCTGCTTTATGGGACTGCATGGAGTGTCTCATGTCTCCCCGACTATCAGCCCAGGTCCTTTTCCTCCTCTAACCTGTACACCCACCAGCCAGTAGTTTGCCCAGGGTTCCTAATTCCCAGGTGCATGACCTTGCACTTCACAATGTACCCCAGCTGCCAGATGCCAGACCAGTTCTTGAGCCGAGTCAGATCCTCCCTGAGCACCTGTCTCCTCTCCTCCAAGTCCACTTTCCCACAGAGCTTAGTATCATCTGTGAATAGGCAGATTTTACTTTTGACTCCATCCTTTGTGTCATCAATAAAGATGTTGAATAACACTAGGCCAAGTGCTGAGCCCTCTATGACACCTTTGGTTACAGGTCTAGGCTTTGAAAGTTCTTTCCCTACAAGCACCCTCTGGTTCCTGCCTTGCAGCCAGCTCTTAACCCACACTAGCAGTTTGTCCCCTACTCCCAGGTTACTCAGTTTGCTGAGCAACCTTCTGTGCAGCACAGAGTCAAAGGCTTTATTGATGTCAGGTACAGGACATCCTCCTACAGGACATTGTCCAACAATCTAGTTTCCATGTCAAAAAAGTCTATTAGGATGGTCTGGCAGGATCTTCCCAAGACAAACCCATGCTGTCTATCATCCTGGAGACCATTCACTTCCAGAAAGTTTACCAGCCTTTCTTTTAGAATAGTCTCCATTAAATTGCCTACACTGGAGGTAAGGCTAACTTGTCTGTAACTGCCAGGTTCATCCCAGGGAACACTCTTGTGGAGTGTCACCACATCTGTCATTCTGCAGTCCTGGAGCATGCACCCTGACTTCAGCAAGGTGCTAAACAGATCTACCAGTGGGTCATCTAGGACCTCTGTCAGTTCTCTCAGGACTCTAAGGTGCATGCCTCCCATCCTACCAAAATCCGCCCTCCTCAAGTCCACCACCTTCGTCTTAGTCTTGGCTGTTTTCTTGCCCTTATTGAGGTAAAACCACACTGTGCAGTGGCTGCTGCCTGCAAGGGTGTCTTCCTCTGATATTTCCTGGACATGCTCTCATCTGACAGCACCAGGTCCACTATGGCCCCATCCCTGGTTGACTCTGTGACCCTCTGCACTAGGAAACACTAGAAAGCCTCCAGAAGGGCCTGTTCTATAGAACAGGAGGTAGCTGGGATTCTCCAATCAACTCCAGGCAGGTTGAAGTCATCAGTTATGACAATGTTTCCCTACTGCTTAGCTTTTTGATCTGGTCCCACAGCTCCCTATCCAACTCCACTTCCTGTGAGGGTGGTTTGTGCACCACCCCCATGTGAACCTTTGTCCTGTTGGTGTTCTGAAGCTGTATCCAAAAGGCTTCAGTCCTGCCCTCCTCCTCCTTGATGCATATGATCCCCTCCCTTACGATAAAGCTACACCACCTCTTCTCCCCTTCTCTCTGTCCTTTCTGTTCAATCTATGCCCAGGGATCATGAGGTTCCAGTCATGGTATTGAGTTGCCCATGTCTCTGTGATGACCATGATATCCACCTCTCCCTCCATCATCAGTGCCTGGGGAACCGTCATCTTGTTCACCAGACTCCTTGCATTCATGGGCACCACCTTCCAGTGTGACCCCTTTATCCTCTATCATCCTTCTGTCCCTCACCCTCCTATGTCACGTCTTCCTTCCTTCTCCTGTTTCCTCTCTCTTCCATCTGATGACCTACTAGGGGAAAGCCTGTAAGTCCCCCTCTCCTTGTGACTATGAGTGTAGCAGATTTTCAGGCCCCTCATCCTCAGTTTAAATTAAGTTTAGTTGATAAATATTCCTCCACCTCACATCAGTCAAGGTAATTTGTACCCAGATGCACCACAGTGTGAGGTTTCTCATGGTGCTACCTCACACACTTAGGTATAAAAGGCCTCTCTCTCCTTGCTGTCATGCCTGGTATACACAAAACCCTCCTATGGCTAGTCCTTGCATCCTTGCCTCTCCATCTCATATCCTTCAGTATTGAATCTCCCAGGATAATGACCCTCTCTCCCTTCTTCTGTCCCACCTTCTCATTTTGCTTACCCTTTTGCACACCACACAGAGCCCCTCTCCTCCAATAAGTCCTGCTTCCCCTTTCCTGCTGCTTTTCCCCTGCATTGCCTCCCCCATTGGCACTCCTGCTTCTCTACACCAGTCCTCTGACATGGACTAGCCCTCTCCTCCATATAGCCCCCTTTCTGTTCACCTATGCCATTTTTCCTCCTCACTTCCTTCCTTCTGCCCCACTTTCCCTCTTGGCTCTGCTACAGGCCTCAGCACCTATTTGATCCTTGACCTTCCCCTTTCCCCATTCCTCCAAACTGGCCAATATTGTGAACCTGTTCAAAGAAGTCCCCCCAACCGTCAGGACTTACTTCTGTTCTCCCTCCTTGATGATGATCTGTCTCCCAAATTCTTGGCTCTTGCTGTTTCAAAAATTGCTTATCCAATCAGTATTTTATATAATCTGTCTTTTCAAACTGGATAGGTACCGAAGTTATGGAAAAAGTTCTATGTGATTCAAGTATACACATTGGGGTCTCAATCTAATTACTGTAATTATAGCCCCATCTCTATTTTGTCAGTCTTGTCTAAGGTGCAAGAGAAAATAGTGTACCAACAGTTTAATGACTATATTAAGATGAATGGTTTGATTTCAACAAACCAGCATGGATATCAATCAATCAATCAATCAATCAAAATCTTTATTTAGTCAGGCGAACATCATTGAGCGTAGCTCATTTACAAGATGGACCTGAGTGGTCATACAAATAAGAGTACAAGTATTTTTACATAGACAAGAATAACATAAACAGTAGTACAATGACATAAAGTGATAATATACAACAATTTACATATATACAAGGCACAGTGTATATGGGGGGACACAGCACTAAGACTGTCTTGGTTGGGGTCACAGATGCTGTCCATAGGGCCACTGTGTCTGGTTGCCTTAAGGGGCAGCATTTATGGACCTAACCAAGGCATTTGACTTGGTTGACCTTCCTTTTTTGTTGAATCATCCTAAACATTTGGGGTTTGGAAATTATGCAGCGGCTTGGCTTAGTGATTATCTTTCTGATAGGTCACGGAATGTTAAATTTTGCAGTACTTTTTCATCTTATAAGAGGGTTCAATATGGAGTCCCAGAGGGCTACATACTGAGTCCCTTTTACTGACCCTATCTCTCATGTAACTCAAAATTATGATTTGTTTTTATCTGCAGAAGATGCAGTATTGTTGGCCCATAATTCATCTGTATCTTAAAACCACACTTAGTCATGAATTTATTAAAGTACAGGATTGGCTTTGTCAGAATAATCTTGTTTTAAATAGAACAAAAGCTATGCTATTTCGCTCAGTTCCCAAAGTGAAAATTTTTCAGGAGAATTCAAACTACATGCTAATGATGGATGTCTAATGGAGACTGTGGATTATTTAAATACCTCAGCGTCACGTTGGATTTATCTTTAAAATTTTTCTTTTTTCCAGTTGTTTTAACCAGGAGTGGCACACTAAGCTGAAATCTTGTTTACAGGTGCAACCTGGGAGCACAGGGAAGTTAAGTGACTTGCTCGGGGTCACACAGTATGCAAGTGGGGGCTATGGGATTCAAACCCAGGTCTCCAGA